>VBSM01003148.1:11673192-11721944 GCA_008086735.1 Cheirogaleus medius | reverse complement strand
CCCAGCTACTCGGGAGGCTGAGGCAGGAGGATCACGTGAGCCCAGGAGTTCGAGACCAGCTTGGGCAACATAGTGAGATCCTGTCTCTTTAAAAAGAAAAAAAAGATAGTGAGTTTTAAAAATGTATACTCAGCTCACCACTATACATACACAGCGCCAGCAACTATTAGTCAATGAAAGGGCAGTGAATGTGAGAACACAGTGCAAGCCATCTGTACAGAAAATTAAAAATAGAAATCAATTTAGAAGGGAAAAGGAAGATTGTTCTAGAAAGTTCATTTTGTCAGGTGGTCCTGCCACCTGAGCTCTAACGGGGACAGCATCTCAGCAAAGTTCTAGGTGGGCACGATGTACAGATTGCTCACTGCTGCGGTTTACCAATACTGTTGCTTCCTGCACAGCCAGAAATAATTCCACTGATTGTGTAAGTTTAAAATCTCTCTTATGCTAAGAAAATGAAATTTGTCCTTTCAGAAAGTCCTGTTTATTCAAATGATACGACTATGTAATGACCTTATTGTTTGGGGGGAATATTTAAAAGAAAACACAAAGTAAATGAAATCTCCTCCGTTCATTCATTACTGCTCATATGTGAACCACTAAAAAAGCTCATCTGGGCCGGGCGCGGTGGCTCATGCCTATAATTCTAGCATTCTGGGAGGCTGAGGCGGGCGGATCGTTTGAGCTCAGGAGTTCGAGACCAGACTGAGCAAGAGCAAGACCCTGTCTCTACTAAAAAAATAGAAAGAAATTAGCTGGACAACTAAAATATATATATATATATATATATATATATATATATATATATATAAAATTAGCCAGGCATGGTGGCGCATGCCTGTAGTCCCAGCTACTCGGGAGGCTGAGGCAGGAGGATTGCTTGAGCCCAGGAGTAGTCCAGGAGGAAATGATGGGGGATTAAACTGGAGAAGAACAGTAGAGCAAGTGAGATGACGTATGCGTCAAGATTTGTTTTAGAGGAAAAACTAGCAGTACTTGTTGAATTTGTTGTGAGAGAATAAGAGAAAGGAATCAAGAATGACTCCAACATTTTTCGCCTAAGCCAAATGATGAGCAAGGCTTGGGGGAAACCTGTTTTAGGAGAGGAAACCAAGAGTTCTGTTTTAGACACTGTGTTAGTTACCTACTGCCGCGTAACAGATTTCCCCAAAAGCTAACAGCTTCAAATAATACACATGCAGCCTCTCACTCAGAGTCAGGAATCTGGGTACAGCTTACCTGGGTGATTCTGGTTCAGTGTTGCTTAGGAGGTTATAGTCGAGATGTCAGCCGGGGCTGCAGTCACCTGAAGGCTTGAGTGGGACTGGAGGCTCCATTCACAAGGTGGCTTAGGGATATGCATGGGACATTAGTGCTGTTGT
Source organism: Cheirogaleus medius (assembly GCA_008086735.1). Lineage (NCBI taxonomy): Eukaryota > Metazoa > Chordata > Mammalia > Primates > Cheirogaleidae > Cheirogaleus > Cheirogaleus medius. The sequence continues at coordinate 11,720,562 of VBSM01003148.1, read as the reverse complement.
CCACAGGCGGCCTCGGGCCTTACTATGTGGGCCTTTCATTGATGCTGCTTGAGTATCCTCCTACCATGGAGACCAGCTTCCCCCAAGCAAATGCTCCAGGAGAGAGCATAGCTTTTATGGTTTTTTTAATGACCTAGCCTTGGAAGTCACATTCTGCCATTTCCACAGTGTCCTGCTGTTGGCACATATCAGCCATATTCATTCGGTATGAGAGGGGCCCACACAAGGGTGTGAGTACCAGGAGGCGTGAATCCTTGCTGGCCATCTCTCGGAGGCTGGCTACCACAGATACATTAACCAACTCTTGAATTTCCTTCTTTTGAAGGAAATTTGTCCAAAAGTATAAACTATACATCCTCTGTTTTTATCTAATCAGATGTTAGCTGGGAATAACTTACATTATCATGATCAATAGATTAGTTTCCTAGGGCTGATAGAACAGATGACAATGAACAGAGTGACGGAAAACAACAGAAATTACTTGCTCGCTATTCAAAAAGCCAGAAGTTCAAAGCCAAGGTGTCAGCAGGGTTGGTTCCTTCTGGAGACTCCGTGGATCAACCCACCCCCTGTCTCCCTCCTGGCTTCTGGTGGCTGCCATTATCCAGGGCATTTGTTGCCTCGTAGATACATCATTCCAATCTCTCTCCTCCTTATCACCTTCTGCTATGTGTCCTTGTGTTTCCTTTTCTGTCTCTTATAAGGACACTCTTATTGAATTTAGAGTCCACTCTAATCCTCGTATAATCTCATCAAACTTTATCTTAATTATATCTCAAAGACCCTTATTCCAGGTAAAATCATATTATGAGATTCTGGGTGGATGTGAATTTTTAAGGGACCTTATTCAACCCACTTCAGTCCACAATCTTACATCCCCACTAGCAAAGCCTGACTCCATTTTGCCACGGTATTGTAATAATTTCTTTAATCTAAATAAGCTTCTTAAAGTACTTCACTGACCTCACTAGCATGGTGGGAAGTAATTAGTTAGGATTTGAGTCATTTTTGTTATGACTCTGTTTTTTCTGTCTTCTACACAATTTTTCCACCTATATGCAGACACATCATCACTAATCTCGGGCAAAATTTTGAATCAGAGCAAAGTCAGGGTAGATGCTATTGCAGTTTTGGTAAACACTGGCAAAAGTTTATGTGTGAACATATGGGTGAGCATGTTTTTGAATTTTATATACATTTATCCATATGTGAAAACTGCCTAATAGAAAAGTGATGTGTAAACTATGGCCACATATTAAAATCAAGTTCTAGGAGCAATGGTCCTGATTTAAATTAAACAGAATCTGTTTTCTCTGTCTTTGGTGGATCAGTTCAGTTCCATTCTTGCCTGGTTGTGTTCAAGGACACTGAACTTTCACGGGCTCAGTTTCCTCGTTTGCGAAATGAAGAGATTGGACGATAAAGCTCCGTTCATTCCTAAAAATTCACTGATTCTGTGGGTAGCTTGCATGGAACCACTTATAATAAATTATTTATGGTGTTTATTCTGCTTAGCTTGTCAGCAATATGCTTTATTAATAGCCTACTTTTGTATTGTGTTGACACTTTGGTTGACTCAGAACAGACTACGTCTCAGTGGTTCTCTAAACTTAAGGAACAGCCAGCCAATCTTTCCAAGAGGTCTGTTTGTCTGCAAATAGCCAGGTGTCTGTTGAGTGATTGCCATGGAGCTAGACACCATGATAATGCTTGCATATGAAGGACTCATTTTAATTCTTAAAGCTATCCCCTGTGATGTGTACTATTACTGTCACCTGCATTTTACAGATGACCAAAACTGAGACGTAGAGATTAAGTGGCCTCCTAAGATGACATAGCTAGTAAAAGAGAGAATCTTGAGCTTTTTTCCTGTGTTTATTACTATGCTACACTATAGCTGGAGGTTACTATAACTGCCTTCTGTAGATTTCATACCATGATTACTATACTACAGATTGCTCAACTCTAACTCCTATATTATAGATTATTGTACTATAACTACTACATAAAAATTGTTTAAATACCGTGTACTAAGGCTTTATAACTTTTTCAAGGATATATAAATTGCATAGCATGCTATTTCAGAACCCAGTAAAGAAAACACCATATAGTTCTTGAATTGGACTGTGCAAAAGAGTAGTAATAGCCACACGTGGCTATTTAAACTTAAAGTATTTCAATTGAAATAAAATTAAAAATTCGTTTCCTCAGTCTCTCTAATCACATCTCAAGTGTTCAGGAGTCAATACACTCATGGCTACTGAATTGATTTATGCAGATTAAGAGCATTTCCATCATTGAAGGAAGTTCTATGGGACAGCACTGTTTTGGAGTGTTAGGGAAGTATATTTCCTTTCAAAATCGCAGGATTAGATCATATAGTCAATTGTCATATCTATGAATGTAGACTTGGATTGTGTTTAACATTAGCTTCATGACTTTCCTTATGTCCCCTCATAAAGTAAAAACGAACCCCACTTTTCCCTCATGACAGTCATCTGCCATCTCAAAAGGTAAAACCTTTATCAAGAATCTACTTTTTCCTAAGTGCAATGGATGCAGGGGGTGTCCCGATGAAGAGAGGAAGCCCCCTGCACTCGCCAAGTGGGTTCTTGACTTCATGCAGGAAAGAATTCAAGTGCAAGCTAACTAGCTGCAGGAAGGTTTATTGAGACAGACAGACAACAGGTCCTACCCCACAGACAGAGTAGGGGTCCTCTCTCAAGCAGGAGGGGGATTCCTTATGGGGCAATGGTAGTGTTTTTAAATATTTTTAAAAACCTGTTATTGAAACAGCAGTACCCAACCAGCATTGTCTTGTGGTCCGGCCATAGAGGTTAATCATAAACACTGTCACAGAACGCTAAGTGCAGTTGGTAAGGCATCTGGTTTAGTAATTTATCTATCTTTGAGTGGTCACAAGATGGTGATTTGCCGGCAACTTCCCTGTTCAGGGTGGTTAAGGTTTGGTGTCAGCCAAAATGGCTGCACTCAGGCTCTCTTGACCTTCCTTCTCTGCCTTATCCCTACGTTACAAAGTCACAGGTTTGAATAAACACAACAGCTTCCTGATTTCCCAAGTAGCCAGCAAAGATAACAAAACGATGTGATATGCAGACCAAGGGGCAAAATGTGTTGACTTAACTTCAAAGCTTAGATATAAGCATGAATCATACTAGTAAGCTGGATTCAGAGCTGCTAAACAAATAAAAACACTGCAATTCTCCTATATGCAATGGGGAAAAAAAAACTTGTGGGGTTATGTTAAGAAGTTTTTTGAGGGAGAGAAGAGGAGGAAGCTTCCCAGAAGACATATCTATAGTTGACACCAGAGTGTGAGCTCCTCAAAGGCAGGAGGAATGTTTTCTTTGCCTTTGAATCTCCTGCCTGGCTCCTGTAGCACCTGGCCCAGGGTGGCTAATCATAGCATGTTTAATGAATATAATATCTAATGTTAAGTGCTAGGCTCGGCTGGCCCACAAGTCCTTGTCTATTCAGAATGAAACCAATCAAGCTAACCAACAAACAAAATCATAACAAATTATCCTTGTTGGCCTAAGATATATAGCCCTAAAAACAGCAGATATTCCGGAAATGTAAAAACGTACGATACCCAAGAACAAGAAGTGACTTTTGATACCTTTCTCTGGAGTCTCTGGAAATGTCACCTTGACTGGTCGGTTTGAGATGCAAAAGCACAGTGGAATCCAAGGTCGTACCTGCGTAGACATCTGTGTCTAGCCAGCCAGTCTCCTGCAAGGGTCTTCTGAGCAGAGCTTTGGCTGGGGCTTGTGGTGACATTTGGCTTTTCTCCCAAATCTTTGCCACCTCATCCTGCTCTCAAACCACAAGCTGTTCTGGTTTAGTGAGTTTGGCAAAGACTTCTGGCATTTCGGGCGGAGGAGAGCATTTCATTTTCTTACTTCTGTCCAACTGAAGCCTTCCAGGTTGAGATGACAAGGTTTCCAAACTGAGGAGAGACCATGGATGGAACTGGAGGTCATTATGTTCAGTGACATAAGCCAGGCACAGAAAGACAGACACTGTTTGTTCTCACGCATGTGTGGGAGCTAAAAAAGTGGACCTTATTTGGGTAGAGAGTAGATTGGTGATTCCCAGAAGTTGGAAATGGAAGTGGGGAGAAAAGAGAAGTTAATGAGCACAAAAATGCAGGTAGATAGAAGGGGTACGTTCTAGTATTCAATAGCACAGTAGGGAATTTATAGCTAACAATAATTTATTGTATGTTTCGACATAGCTAGAAGAGAAGATGTGTAGTGTTCCCAAAACAAAGGTAAATGTTTGAGGTGCTGGATATCCCTGTTACCCTGATTTGATCATTACACATTGTATACAAGTATCAAAATATCATGTGTAGTCCCAAAATATGTACAACTATCCTATATCAATAAGAAAGTAAATTAAAAAAAGTAGGCCGCCCCTCCTCTCTGAGCCACATCCTAATTGGATTATTTTCAGTTCAATAAGGCAGACAATTCAGGATCCCAGGGCACAGAGACAAGTCCACAGGGTCATTGTCGTCCCTTTATTTCCTGCCTAAAATGATGGCCAGCACTATCGGGTCTTGCTGGATCTGTTCCCAGCCCTCTTGCAAAGGTGAGAGAGTGTCAAATGTCTGAGCAGTGCAAGATCCCTTCCCACGAAGCTGGCGTAATCTATTTAGACTTAACTGGGCAGGGGGTGTGGTCATGAAAAATGTTGCCTAAGCTGTCAGCTGCACTCCTTGGAACCAAGTAGGGACAGAGTCCAAGGGAGGAGGTGTTTGATTGCCTTTGTTTCATTTGCTGGGTCAGAGACTAGAGACCCTCAATGATATCCGATCAGAACCCTGTTACCTCTTTTGAGGCAGGTCCCATGATCACAGCCAGTCACAAATTCCCTCCCACTCTGCAAAAATAAGAAGCAAGTTTCTCTCTATTCTGTAGTTGAAATATACAGAAGGAGCACGCACGCACTCCAAAGAAGCTGTGCAAAATATTCTGCAGATGTGGTATAATTTATCTTCCAGGAAAGCTACACATTGATTGTTGTGTAACTTATTTCATAACTAGTCTGTTCATTCCCTTATCTTCTTAAGAAAAGAGGAAAAAATGTTACAGAGAAATGGCAGATGGTTTCTTGAACTGTCTTCCATCAAATTGGGAACTTCAGGTAAAAAAAAAAAAAACTTTTGAGTTCAAGAAAAAGCTTATTTTAACAGTATAATAATTCAGAGAATCCAGCTATTAGCCCCCAATGATAAATTACCATCTGAGTCTTTTATCAATTATTTTATTGGCATGCATTGATTGGCGCTGCAGTTTCTTCAAAGACTGAACAACAAAAATTATGTCATTGTAACACCACAACAATGTCACAAATTTGAAAATTGTAATTGGCCTTTTCAAATTAAATTCCACTTTTCATGAAAAACACAGGCCTCTCCTGAATGCCAATTTTTCTAACTACACAACTTGTCAACAGAACAGCCAGAAGGACGACTAAACCACTTGCACGTCGTCATCGATTTGCTGGTGGTCACTACTTTTCACTGTTACTTCTTATCTAAGAGTGGGAAGAGGGGTGTCCTAATGAATTCCCAAGCCCATACAGTCTACATGACAACCATACCTCCTACTGAAATGAGGAAGAACAACTTTTCAGTGAGGCGGGACTCCTGTCATTACAACACTACGGTCGAGGGAAGAATGGTTATTCTAACCTGTGTGCTTCAGTTCTATGCATAATATTCTATTCCAGTAGGAGGCTGATACAGTGAAAATTACATCTTCGCTTTCCTGTTAAAGACGACTCAATGTCTGGAAAAAGTCAATAGTAATGGAGGAATTTTTGGAACAATAAATATTTAGCACAAGTAGAGTCAGACCAGAACAATCTGTGGCGACACACCGAAGTCATTCCAAGAAAAAGAGTCACTTCCAGAGATACAGGAGAGTGACACTAGTCACTCTGTGCTTAGCCACATTCTCAGGCCAAATTTCTGTAATTCCACAGTTTCTGCTATTTTAGCCTTGAAAGCCAAGTACCAAAGGGGAATGCATTATTGCAATCTCTCTCTCTCTCCTTCTCTCTCTCTGAATATACTATATATTGGGGTCTTTTAACGGCTCTGACATACAACCCAGAAGAACACAAACATTTTCTGTCTTTCTGATCCAGGCTAGAAAGATTACAATTCTTGGTTGACATGACTTCCTTCACGATGTTTGTTTCCGTCCATGTGGTGACCATGCAAACCAGCCGGGAAAAAAAGATTTTTATTTAGGTTTATCCTAAATGATCTCCTGTGCTGTGATTGTTGCTTGAAACTGAAACTTTCCAGCTGAAAAGTTGACCAGTTATTGCTTAGGTTTTGTCACCTCCGAAGACTTGGTTTCTGGTAAACGTTGAGTATTTAAGTATGGGCTACATAAAATGGGTATTTGCTTAAGAAATAATTATCAAGAAGGAAATGAGCAGCTGGAAGGTGGGGCAGTGAGAGCTGTTGACATCGCCAGCCACAATAGGCATGTCACCAACTCAAAAGCCTCATTTCCTTTCCATTGGTTGACAACTCTCGCTTTTATTAGTACCATGACCATAAGAAAATCATTGTGCAAAAGTACATCATCGAGGCAGCCAATGGGCTACAAACCACAGTTTAAGTGGTGCAGAAATGACAGAGGAACAGGGCATTTTCTGAGGATTACTAGCTAGCTGGGGCAAGATGAAGGTTCAAGATATTGTCAAGGGATATTAACTCCAGTTGATTTTTCGGTCCTAAATTGCCTACAATATGCCGGTGATTGCTATTACATGAGTTGATTGCTGTATGGAAGAGGAGATTATTGTTAACGTAAGAATAATACAGGTGTCATATAAACAGCACAACTGGAAGCATTCAGCTTCGGACGTGGGATCAATCTCATGACTCTGCCCATAATTGTTTTTCTTGAATTAAACACTCACCTGCGCCATGCCTTTGACCTACCGTGCAAAACTAGCACAGCTTTGATGCCAACTCGGCTGATCGTAGTCTAATGACCCAGGTTTCCCATTCCTTAGAGTTCCAGGGCATTTTTTTTTTTTAATGAAAAAGATGCTTCTTTCTTTCTTTCTTTCTTTCTTTCTTTCTTTCTTTCTATCTGCTGAAAGGATGGAAAAAACCTTGCCTTTGGAGATTTGACTTTGGAAATGGAAAACAACTGGATGGTTGCCAGTACAACTGTTAAAAGCTTTATAAGGAATACATTTAAGTAAATTTTTTTTTTTACTTCCAGAGAAAAAATGATCCCTATGCTCTTGTGTCACTGGTGTCTTTTGAGGTTAAGAAGATGCCCTATAAAGACCAGCCAGCAAAGCTCCCCGAAGGAAGCATAGCAGTGAGTATCTTTACAAATATATATAGGCATGAATAATTTAACTGAAATAATTTCTTAAAAATCCCTGTCCAACTTGTGTTGGGTTTGAGTGCTTACGTTGACTTGAGAAACGTGTCTCTCTTCAGCTCACGCCTTTCTTACTGGAAATTTCCTAGTGCCTTTTGGTCTGGTTTTTAAACTTTCCATATAAATTTCTAGCTGAAAAAAAATTACAGGGCAGGACGAATACCATTTTTAATCAAGACATTTTGTTTCAGAGAAATGCAGATAGATAGCAATTATCGTTAGAACAAAATTGTGCTGATTCTTTCGTTTTAAACACAGCATGGTGAGTCAGGTGGGGAGGGAGGAGACTCTTCCTTAAGGGGAGTTGGTCACAGACCGACTGCCTGACTTGGGACGGTCATTGTTAATTTCTATGCAAAGCATCTTAACTATGATGGGAGGGGAGGAAGGAGTACATTATGGGTTCCAGTTGAATGAAATGCCATTTTTAAAAATTGAGGCTATTAAATATTACTGGCAGCCAAACATCTGTCACAGAACAACTTCTCACATCTTCAGCAACCTGGCACGGCCATACAGAGAGGAGGGAAGAATAGGATGAGGGGTTCAGCAGTCACTGTTACCAAAACTACGCCTTTTCGGGTTATTTGTGAAGGTGGTCAGAGACTTCTGAAAAACAGAGTACTCTGAAAAAAAATGAAAGATTTCAGCCTTTATCTTTTGGTCGTTCAGTGGGTATTTACAACACCCAACCTGAACTCTTGGTCCACTTGTCCTTGTAACTCAAAGTGTGGTTGTGACCAGCAGTGTCAGCATCACCCCGGGGAACTATTAGAGATACAGAACCAGGCCTCACTCCATTCCTGCGGAGTCAGAATCCGCGTTTTATCCAAATCATCAGTGCATCCACATGCACAGTAAAGTTCGAGAAGCACTGCCGCTTTAGATGGTATGTGAGTTCATATTGTGCTCATCCAAGTCTAGCCTTGATCTTAAAACTTAATTGTAATATTTAATCTTTCTAGCCTAATCTACTTGGAGTACTTTAAATTAATCCACTGATTCGTGATTCTCAACCTTGAGTGTGCAGTAGAACCATCATGCATGCAACTTTAAAAATATGTACATGCTAAGACCTCCCCCCAGATCCTGGGATTAAATAGGTCTGGGGTGGGGCCCTGGTGCTGTGCTTTGAAAGTTCCCCAGGTGACGGTTGTGCAGGGGAGCCAGGGCTGAGAAATTCTAGCACAGGCAGGTGGCCTAGAGGAAATCCAAGGTTTTCAAGATGGAGTCACCTGGGCTTAACCCTGGCTCCACCTTGCTCTAATTAGGAAACCCAAGAGAAGTCGCGTTACTTCTCTGAGGCTGTTAGCCACATCCAACTGATGGAATTGTTAAGAAAATTAAGAGTATTATGTATATAAAGCATCTAGCATTGTATACTACCTAGAACAAGTAAGACTCTAGTCTCAATAAATGTTAATAACCTTCCCAAAATGTCTCACCTTCTCTGGCCACGTCTAGTAAGCCCAAATTGGAAATGGCCATTAAGATTCGCCCAAATGATTTCAGTAAACTTTGGTGATGTTTTAAGGCAAGCCCTGCCACATCTTTCTTCATTTAGACCACCCCTCTTTCCCTCCAGAGACGTCTGCTGTAGGTTGGATTTATGTTCAACCTAGAAAACAGAGGCTTTGGGTTTTTAATATAGAGAGTTCATCCAAAGAGGTTCAAAGGCTTGTATCTCTAAGGGAAATAAATCTGGCCCTTTTGTTTTCTCTGAGCACGTGTTCCCTAACAGAAACACATGTTCCAGTCCATTCCATCAACAGGGCTGCATCTTGCTGGGCTGGCCGCAGGTGACAGCCTGCTGTTCTCAACTCATCTCAAAAGATCCACAAAACGATCTGATACATGCTTCCCCCAGGCCTGCCTCCCCCGTTACTAAATTTCAAGAAGAAGAAAAAAAACAGACTTTTTATTTGATGTAGATGATTTACCATGTCAATTATGTAAAGGTTATTGGAAAAACATTCAATAGAGGTGCTTTCAAGTCTCCCCATATTTGACTAACTGGAGCAGATCTTTCTAGTACAAAGTTAGTTATTTCGTGCGGGAAACAGCCTTTCTGTGGCTTGATTTGAGAGAACTCATCAGAGCTCCAATCTGTCCCTGGGGAAAGTCTCTCATTTCCTTCTTTCACATTGAGATTAAATATTAATACTATTTGTTTGTTTTCTTAGACTCTTCTGTGGGATGATTAGTTTGTTTGTATGCCCTTTCCAACATGATCAGAATTCAACCATTTCTTGAGACCCATATTAGTTTTACATATGGAAGAAAATCGCAATCCCCATCTGCTATTTGCATAGTGTCTGTGTTTGTAACAAACTCCTCATGCATCGTGACACTCGTCATGTTCAGAGGCAATCGATGGAAAGGTTGCATGATTCAAAGACATATGACTGAACACTGAGTCACTACAATGCAATAGGAAAAAAATCATTCCATTTTTTGAATACTTTCTTGGCTTACCAATGAACTTTGACATTTGCGTGTACTAATGCCCAATTCTATAATTTACATCTATAAGAGAGTAGTGTTCTGTAATATAATTCCAAAGGTGGTTATTGTAAAATAGTTTGTGGAAATCCTTATATAAAAGCTCATACATAAATGGTGAATCCATCTGATTTTCAGAATTGTTAGCAAAATTTAAATTGTTATTAGCACCTTAAAATGGAACTCTTATATTAAACAATTATTTGGAACACAAACTTATGATGGAAACTACCGTTTCCATAGGGGCTGCTAAATGTTGTTAAAACGTGTACTTAGCCAGTCCACTTCATGTTATTATTTTGTTGTAAATGGCACTCTAGGTAGGATGTCTTGGTACATTTATTTAAAACATTCTTCTGACCCCACTGAAGTATGTTTACACAAGATTTTGTGATACATAAATACAGATGTCAACATTAATTACTGTTGCAAATACAAGAGAGCTTTTTCCTTCTACCTTGGCAATTTTTGTCAAAATATACAAAAACATATCATAAATGTCGATGATAAAATGTAGGCATATTAAAGGTTTATTTATGGTCTTTCAACCATAATGAAGAACAACAAGATTTATGACATGATGGAGGTAAGATTAAATGTTCCCTACTTAGGATCACTTAAAAAAAATCTAAACCTCTTAAAATTTATAGATCCCACTTCCTGAGATTGCAGATAATTATAATACATGAATTGTTAAAATTTTATGCCATTTCTTTAAATAGTTACAAGTTCTTGATAAATAAAAATGTATTAAAACAGTTTGTTGGTGAGTTGGCACACAGTTGGATTTTTCTCCTTTGATTTTAAGTACTTCAGTTACTCAACTTCTTTCTTAAAGCAGTTGAAATATCTAATCACAAGCCCATGTTCTGAAAGTAAACCTTTAGTCCTAAATACGCTCCATCTTCCGCCCTAAGATAGGCATTCTTCCTTGGTGATAGAATCTTATAATGAAAGACTTGAGTAATTCAGCTAATTTCACCATTTTGTGAGATTATGCAAAATGCTCTAAATCCACGCAGTCCAATATGGCAGCTACTATTTATGTGGATAATGAGTACTTGAAATATGGCTGGTGAAACGAAAGAACTAAACTTCTAGTTTGATTTCATTTTCACTCATTTAAATGTCAACTTAGAAATGGAGGCAGCATAAAATATTTTTTTCCATGAAACACAGCTTTATTGTTTTCGTAGGACTGCATTTCACTTTAACCATTGAAAACTCAGCAAATGTTATTGCTGGAAGTAAGAAATACCTACTGGATTTTGGAAACTTAGTAAAAAAAAAAAGTAATATATGAATCTTTATATCAATTGCATGTTGAAATAATAGTTTTATCATTAAGAAATAATAGTTGGTTAATAATAAATAATCAGTTACATGTTAAAATGATAATAGTCTTACCATTAATGGATAATAGCTGATAGTTAAGGTTAAATAAAATACATCATTAAAAATGAATGTCCCTGTTTCTTTTCACTTCTTTTAATGTGGCTGCTAGAAAATTTTAAATGACACATGTGGCTTGCATTATATTTCTTTTAGGCAGCACTAATCAAGAATAAGTTTTCAACTTGGAGCTGATAATAACACCCACAGAGCTTCAGACAACATGGGGTGTTTAATAGATATTATTTTAAATGAATAAAAGATTCTTACTATAAATCAGCATGTAGTCATTAGAAACTCTAAAATTTAGGACCCATTTTTTCGTTATTTATTATCCAATGGATCCTAAGCTTCCTGTGGCCTTGTCAAAATGAGCTATAAGACAAATATAAATATTAGAAGTAATAAAGTTTTGGTATTTTTCAACATTTTATTTCTTGCCCATGCTTCCCCAGAACTAGCCTGCAGTTCTATAACACTAATGCATATTGAAATAACCTTTGGTCCTATAAGAGTGATCATTTAGGTCCTTTCCTTTTAAGCTTGCCTGCACAGTTCAAGTCTCTAGTTTATCTGTACAGAGCATTGAGTTTCAGAACAAGCTTCGCTTTACTGGTTTCCACCTGCAGGTGGAATGCCCCATCGCCATTTACAGATTCAGAGACATGACTATGTCACATGACTCTCCAATCACTCTATTTCCAAAGGGCCTCTTTTTCTGAGACATGCATGTGACTCTTGCAATGACGTGTCACATTCAGCTGTTTGTTCATCTCTTTCCAGCAACCGTCAGCTATTTTCTCTGCACTGGGCATCTGAAGAAATGTTCTTGTTGGTTTTCTGTATTTCCACTGTCCTTAGTGTGTAGTGGCTTTTTGACTATGCAGCAAAAAGCCTAGATACGTTTAGGAAAACACCGGGGGCAAAGGAAGGTCTCTGCAGCTGCACCCATTGTAGATTGAGAAGATGAGGCAGCCTCGGTGCCACGTGGACACCCTGAAGTCAGAGGGTCCAGAAAGCAGAATGCAGGTGCAGGAGGAGGGTCACTCAGAGATTGTCCTCTTTGAAGACTATGTGTCTCTCCCCTTCGTGAGTTGCCCAGGATGACATGTAGGGTATGTATATAACATGCGCATAATCCTAGCATTTAAAGTACTCAGAGGGTATGAAGTGGGATTCTTTTTAAAGGCACCTAATGTTGCTGGAAGCAGACCTGCAACTGTTTAATAATGAGAATTTCAAAATTTGGGAACTGAAAGGAGAATTTCAGAATTTTGGATCGCTGCCTGGGGATCATCTCCTCAGAGACTTTTTAAAGACCCTGCTGTCAGAATCTTTGGAAGCAAATGTAAACAAAGAGTCGATAGGTGTTGTGACTATCCCTATAAAGTTGTTCCCTGCTTACTAATAAGCATACCCTGGTGCATTTCATGTTTTATTTGTACTCTTTCATCACCGCTTCAAAAACTTTCAAATATCTTTATTAGCTCTTTGTAAGTGACCTTCCATGCTTATTTCTACAGATAAGTTTTATAGACAATACCTCAAAAACCTGCAACAGCCAAGTAGCAAAGACACACAGCAAAGCACTCAATGGGTATCCACTCCTTCCATCCCATTTCTTTTTATTAAACTAACAATTGGAAGAGTCTATGGTCCCTGTTTCAACACTTTTCAGCATGTTTGGTGTTTGTTTTAACTTAACAAACTAGGACTATGTCCTATGTCTGACATGAAACAGTAGGAGGTGACTTAAGATAGCAATTAGGTAAATCAGGAGAGGGAAGATTCAGAATCAACCATTGCCTGTCTTACCATGAACCACCTCTTGGCAAATTTTGGTGAACTCTGACACACGCACAAAATATGGACGAATATTACATTGTTTCCTCAGTGGATTTAGAGTTTAGGGGTAAGAAACATTTATAGGAAACCTCAGAATTTTGCATGGTTCCAGATTTTCTCTTTCCTGGGTCCCTGTAACTGGCCTGTGAGAAGGTGATCACTTCTGCCCCTTTCTGTTCCAAAATTCTGAAATTCTTGGTACCAAAATTGTGTCCATCTGCTTCCAGTAACACCGTGTTCATCATGCTATGCTACTTCAGGCCCTTTTGCTTAGTGCCTTAAAATGTTAGGGTTGAGCCCTGATTTCATCCATGTCATCAGGTGTCATTAACTAAGGGTAGAGGATTTAATTTAAAGAGACATAATTTAGTTCCTAATTTGCTCATGTAGCCATATATGTGCAAAGGATCATTTTTAATTGATATATAATAATTGTGCATATTTATAAAGTACATGTGATATTTATTTCCATATTGCATACAGTGTGTGTTGAGCAAATCAGGGTATTTAGAATATCCATCACCTCAAGTATGTAGCATTTCTTTGGGTCTCCCTTTGGTTTATTTTGGGAATCTGTAGCTTTTTAGCTTTCTGGGCCTCCGGAGGCACAAGGTCCCAGCACAGGATCAGTAGAAGTGCTTTTGCCCACTTGGAGAGGAGTGGTCGGTTCATAGACACTGAGCATGCAGTCTGGTTGGGAAGGTCTCATTTTTTTCCAAACTCCATTGCCACAGTGGGAGGCGAAATGGACTCCCACCCCCAGATGCTTTAATTCTGCATCTGAACATTGGATCTAGGATTGAGGGCAGTTCCAACACATTAGGACAATTACACATTCATTTTGCACATTGCAGTGACTTCCATAAAATATAAGACGACTAACCTCATGCTCTGGGCTCTCCCTCATTGATAGAACACAGAATCTAGCACTGAAGACACTGATTCAATATGTGAATCACTTAGTCCCTCTGGGACTCAGTTTTCTCATCTGCAAGAGAAAGGGTTTAGATTAGATGATTTCTCTCCTTCTTGCACAAACAACCATTCATGATTGTTCACAAGCTTACCTCTCACCGAGGTTAGCTGAGTTCTAGGGAGAAGCACGTGTAGAGAGATTCAGTGTTCTATGGAATCTACTTTTGGCTATTGTTGCTATAAAAGGTCCAGCCCAATTTAAGGTCATTCCTTTACACCTTGTTCATTTCCTACCCACCTCGTTTCTATCCTAGGGTTTGTGTGGCTATGAGCCAACCACCCATCAAGCAACTGTAATTCGATTTTCACGTGACCTGGCAGACCTGGGAATGTGCTAGCTTTTTAGAGTTCATGTTCAAGTGTTATGACCTCTCAAATCTCCCTTAGGATTATTTCAATGATTCTATGGATCCTTTCAGAACTACTCCCAATATTGTACTGGTAATTACTGGTTTATTTCACCAAGTAGGTTTCAAATCAGAGCTCATTTGCTTTGTTTTCCATTTCAGATAAAGACATCAGTTATTTGGGCAACCCCAAATGTTTCCTTCTCAATTCCACTATGGGTAATAATACTAGCAATACTTCTTGGATTGTTGGTTCTGGCCCTTTTAACCTTAGCTCTATGGAAGGTAAGTTGATTTACTTTATTTTCCTTTTGGACTAGAAAGCCCACTAAGGGGGTTTAGAAGGATATTGTGAGGGATTTTAAAAGACAGTGCTGGAGGCATAGTTGGAGATTTTGAACAGTCTAAAGGGCATAAAGGGAAACTTGTGTTTGCTTTGGCATGCTTAATATGTTCACGTAGCTGACATTTAAGATGACTTGGGGGTGTTTAATGTTGCTTTCATCTTGAGATTTCTTGTAAATAAATATATAGAGAGTTAGGCTTTATTAACCGAGACCTGTGATCTTCTTTCCAATATGCTTCAAGTGCTGATGTTATTATGAGGATTTCTTTTTCTTGTTTAATTAACCAAGACGTTAAGCTTTTTATTGACATGGTTCTATCATCAACCCTCTGGGATTTTTCTCTATAAGTGCTACACAGATGTAATTAACATAGGTCAGTTCTGATTTCTTATTTCAACTATGAATTAGGTCAAGTATATCATGTATGTTATAAGATGCTTGGACTTATTTTTTTAATCCTGCCAATTAGTCTGTCTCCATTAGGAAACCTGAACTTAGTCTTTGATCTGTTTTATCAAGGTTTGGTCTAAAAGTCTACAATAGGAACTAATTTCTGGCCGAACAACCTACACAACTGCCAAGTTTCACAGACCCTTCCATTCCAAAATAGAAACATCACAATTACATGACTATAAGTGACCCAGTCACATCTTAGTTAACTGCTGTTACTGTGGTTCCCTAAAAACATTGTGTATTTTTATTCTGAAACAATATGCAGCATGCCTAATAGACCTATAAACTGAGAAAACTTTGATTCTGAGTTAAAGACAGATTTTCTGATCATTATCAGCTATTTTGTGTCATCCTGAGCCCACAAAGTCTATGACACACCCTTGGAATGGAGTTTTGTGTTATTCTGTTATTTGTAGTAACTGTATTTCCAGGGAATATGAGACACGATCATATGTGCCAATTGATAGAATATTCCACTAACCCTGGAAAAGAAAGACAACCTATTAGTTATAAGCCAAACCCAGTGAATGGGGCTTCCAACATGAAAAACAATAAAAATTGAGGTTCTGGGTTTCTAGGAAAAGAGATATTCTACTTGGCAAAGTACTAATTTGTAGTTCAGGAGGAGGAAGATTCTAGAATCACCACTTCCCTGGGTTGCTGGTTAATCTTTGGAAAGTCAATAAGATGTCTGTGCCTGCCTGGTTTGGGCATTGAAATAAATGACAAATTGATTCTTCCTCTATGTATTATATATCTAGATCTATATCATATATGTTCCACCAAGTGCAGAAGGATGCACAATCTTCCGAGAATGCATCCCAAGTAGCCTACACTACACTCCATGAGAAATGTCCCTTCCCTGGTCAGCAGTTAGCACTGCTACTGGTTCCAGAAAACATGCAGAAAAGCAGAGAAGGAATCCTTGGGACATGTTGCTGTAATCCCAGGAAAATATCCAAGGTCCAGAGAACATCTGTCACTACCATGACATGGCAGGAGGAAGGCCATGAACACTCTCCCCTTCTGCTCACCTTGCCCTATGCAGTGAAGTCTTCTCCATCGGTAGCAAACATGCCACTTTTACCTCCTAATACGGAGAACTGGGCTGATTATATTTGCAGAACTCCAAGCTCCTTAGAAAATATATACAGTGAAAATTCTTTAAATGAGAGGTTTTGTGATTTCCCAGAATGACTTGATTTGATAGCCCGTTTTTCTCTTTATGCAGTGCGGATTCTTTGACAGAGCAAGACCGCCCCAGGATGAGACGGCTGACAGGGAACAGCTGACAAGTACCAAGACCCCTGATGCATGACAAGGAAATGCAAAAGACCGAAAAAACTCAAACACTGGTCCTGTTCAAAGAAAAGAGAGAACGTAAGGGTTAAATGAAGGCTTTTCTGTACCCGCCCGTGACCTGGGAAGGGACAGCTCCATGAAATATCACTTCATCTACACTGTGCTTTGGAGAAGTTGTGATGGGAGCCCACTGAACACTTGGAAAGGGAAACACCAACACTGCAGAAACAATCAGAAACTGTGCAAGATTTTCTTTTGCTTGAGTCATTCTGCATCTGGCAGACACTTTGAAATGGGCATGGGAACTCGGGTTGTTGTCCAGGCAGGCAAATCCAACTTAAGTTGCTGAGATGAAATGTCTGAATCGCTATAGAATTTAGAAGGTGAACTGAGACCAAACCGTCCAACACTACTGTATCCCACGGAATATATGACACCTCCCTATGGAAAATGAAACATTTCTAGTGACATTGTGGCTCAGGGAGACAGGCAATATGTTAATGGGTACTGTGAAAGTACTTTGAAAGTGACAAAAGATAACCTTGGAAGTGAGGAATTAAAGTTTATTTATTTATTTTCCATTTCTCTAGCTTGAAAATCTGGTCAGCTAGAGGATTTGGAAACTAAGATTTGGTTAGCTAGTTTTTGAAATCACTCACTCAGTTTCCTCCTAAGGTAACCACTGTGTGCAGATAACACTTTGAAGAGCATCTTCAGGAAGTAGACGGTGTTAAGGAAAAGTAAATTGCTATTAGGAGACAGCTTCATTTTATACCTTGCTGCCTTCAATGTTAAATTACTTTTATTCACACTGTGCAGGGACTCACAGCTGCTTAATTCAGCTTTGCAAAATGTGTTTATACTTCCTTTTATATATATGTAAATGTAAAATCTCTCCACTGACTTAGCTAATACATCAATTTCAAGGTACTCTCTACCCTGTCGGGTGTTTAAAAGTAATGGTAAGAATGCCTAAAGCCCATTAATAAAAAAAAGAAATTTAATAATAGGAGTAAACATTATTTTTAATATCTATAAAAAGCAATGCCAATATTTAGCTTGAAATTAAATACCTATTTTCCCTGCTAGAGCTCATACTTGTATATACAGAGAAAGCATTTTGAACATAAGTAAGATGGCAATATAAATTTATACAGGTGTGAGACAAACCAAGAAAACTAATTTCTAAAGATTTTATTTAAAGTTGCTTAGTCTAACTTTATTACTCATTTTTATTGCTAATCTTTATAGTACATAACTTTGGCAAGAATAATCTTTTATTTAAGCTATTTTCCCCATCACCTTGAATTTAACCATCAGAAATTTTTGATGTTGAAAACTCTTGTAAATAATCCATAATCATGCATAATCTTATCATTTTTGAAGTAAAATAGAACAGCCAAATTCATAGATAGCCTGCACAACTTTGTATCCTTTTTATAATGAAAAGTTACTATGAAGAAATGCTGAATACATTTTTTACGTGCAATATTTTATAGACCTCTGTATCTGAAGCATGTTTACACTGGCATTAGTTATGTTTTTAATTAATATCCTAAATAGTAAGTAGGATAGTACAAGCCGACCAAAATCCTTAAGTTTACGAAGCCATTGGAATAAAAAAATGTGTGTTCCAATTTCAACAATTACACTTTATTTGAAAGATGAACCAAACTCACAGACACTAAATTTTAAGTCACACGGTAACCTGGAAGGAAGCCATTTGGCTGCAGCTGCAGAACTTCGTTGGGAAGCAAATGAAAGGCACATGGAAGAACACTGTTACCGTTCATATTCTTCCTGCTTGGGAATTAAATCCTGTCATGGTAGTGGTTTCATGTCTGTCAGGAGCTGAAGTCTGGCTCCCAGTTTGTGTAGCTGATTGGAAATGAGGATTGAACTTGCCTCAACGAGTTTGAGGGGCCCACGCCAGCCTCTGGGGGTCTTTGGTGTTAGTCCTCTAGGTAGGACCAATTTGACAGGTAGGTGACCCGTCTATAGGACATGATGTGCCGGACGCCCTCAGATACTTACTGCCTAACTCTAGTTGTCCTGCCTGACTTGTGACTCATAGAGATTGGCTCCTTAGGAGTTTGAGTCATAAAAGGTCCCTTGAGAAAATGCACCCGTGCCTTTAAGCTAACATGTGTGACAGAATTCAGAACTCTTGGAGGCTGGTAAACTTAGTTCGCTGTAGAGATGGTTCATTCACATACCTGGGGGGGTGCCAGGAGGAAGACTGGGACCCAGAACACAGCATGGCATGAGCGTGATGGCTTCAGAGGTGACCTGTGCCTTCCCAGAGCCTCAGCCAAGAGTGGCCCCCGGTCCTCTCTGCCCCTTAGAATATGGAAACAAATGGAGAAAGGGAGGAAACTGAGGTCAGGTGAACTTTCCAGCAATCAGTTCTTCACCCGGAGAGCACACCAACAACGCACTGGGTATATCTGCTTCTCGTTAGGGCATTGCCAATTGCTTTCATAATTCACAATGTGCTGTGCGCCTCTTACAGTCTATCTGTATTTCTCTTCAAAGAATTCTGTTTTTAAATTCTTGCAGCTGGTTTTTAAGACACAGGAAAATGGGCAAATTAAGTTTTATAAACTTGGAAGTTTTTATGCAGTAAATAAATAACATGTACTCGTCACCACCGAAACCCCATTCTTAGAACTCAGTTCTTGTTTTATTTAAATACATGTGTAGATATCTGTGAAGATTTTTGCGTACCTATTTACCTTGTCACTAATAAAATTAAAACTGAAAGACACAATGGCATGCTTTTGGTTTATTTCATGTACAACATAAAGCTTTCTCTTTAATGGTCATCATCAAAGGTTTCTGTCTTTACACCTTGATATCTTATTATGAAAACACTGAACATTGAAAGAAATTTGAAAGAGCAAAAATACTACGTTCTTTGGGATGATGAAAATGTTCTACATTTAGATTGTGTTGATGTGAGTATGCTAAAAAGTATCAAATTGTGGGCCAGGAGCAGTGGCTCACACCTGTAATCCTAGCACTCTGGGAGGCCAAGGCAGGCGGATCACTCAAGGTCAGGAGTTTGAAACCAGCCTGAGCAAGAGCGAGACCCTGGCTCTACTAAAAATAGAAAGAAATTAATTGGACAACTAAAAATATAAAGAAAAAATTAGCTGGGCGTGGTGGTGCATGCCTGTAGTCCCAGCTACTCGGGAGGCTGAGGCAGGAGGATCACTTGAGCCCAGGAGTTGGAGGTTGCTGTGAGCTAGGCTGAAGCCACGGCACTCTAGCCCAGGCAACAGAGTGAGACTCTGTCTCAAAAAAAAAAAAAAAAAATTTTCGAATTTTGTGCTTTAAATGAGTTTTTTGGCATGTAAGTCATATCTCAATAAAGACAATAAAAATTTTTAAGTAACTTCTAATACGTCCACCTTTACATAACTGATTACTTTTCTCCACATTGCCTTTCAAATTTTGTTCATATGTACATCTTAGGTCTTTTATGAAGCCTTCCCTTGAATCTTCAGCCAACTTCCAGGCTATTCCTGTCCTCCAATAGCATTTCGAGAATTACCAGACTTTTCCACGTGTTCACATGACTACCTTCCAGCCTGACTGACTCTCAATGAGAACAGAAACCATTTTCTTTTATTTGTATGTTTCCTACACCTAGGACTGACACCTGGTATATAGTCAGTGATCAAATAATTTCTAGAATTAATGAATATATGTATGTGCATGGTAATAATCATGGTGAACATGTACTTTTGTTATCTGCTTCCATTGCTAAGCACCAGACAAACGTGTATACACCTATTTACAATGTCCATCCAATGTTATTATAATAGTTACCCAATGTTCTATCCAATTAGTAAACCATCCTTTGTTTAGTCACCCCTGTCTTTTTGAAAATAGCTGTTCACAATTTCATATATTAAGAATAGTATTAAATGGAATGCTACCATAGTCAGCAGAGTGTAGAGGTTTATTATAAAAACATCTTTTAATTGAATGCTTTCATACTTGGGACTTCTTTTTGTTTATTTCAATGAATGAACTTCACAGGAGTGAGATTGCTTGGTCAAAGCATATGAAGAGTTTTGTGGCTCTTGATAACATATTGCTCTTAAGAGGACTAAATCAATGTGCATTAACCTATATGTACCATTTCCTTCACAACTCTGTCAGCTTAGTTTAAATAGTTTGGTCATTGTTTTCAAATATAACCTTATTTTAATTTGTATTTCATTAAAATTCAGTAAACTTAATGTACACATTTAATTTTGAGTTCTGATATTTATCAGTCACTCAATATAAACCAATATATTCATCATACCCCATAAGATATTTAAATACTTGCCACTTCTCTGTCTGGCATTCATGAATCTCAATGAGAAGAACCTATGTTTGGATGCTTTCCCTATAGCCTACAGCAAGCAGGAGGATGACCCCTTCACTTCATATTGTACATCACTCACACTTCAAAACCCATACCTATCTAAAGGCTTATGGTAGTCCAGAGATGCCTGTGTATCCCAGATGAAAATATGAAAAACTAAATCTAAGATTCAATAATATTGATGCTGAACACTGAAGCACCCAACCTAGTACGAAGTCGTCTGAGGCACAGATGGAAGGATCCATCCTACATATACTATCATAGTGAGGAAGAAGAGGTACTCTTACGAGGTCTCTCATAGTAGTAAAATGCTCTGTAGTTGGACGTACCAAATGGTAGCTTAGTATTCTTCACAAATTCTGTTGATATCTTTGCCTCTTCCTGCCATTTTATATGTACACACTTAACTCCATCAGTAGTTTCTTTTTTCTCTCACTTAAATTCAGGACATTATGGGAGTACTGCCAATTAGTAGAACCCCTGTGGAAAGTAATTTGGAGATACCCCCAAAGAGCTAAAAATAGAAATACCATTTGATCCAGCAATCCCACTACTAGGTATCTATCCAAAGGAAAAAAAAACATTCTATAATAAAGACATCTGTATCAATACTTTCTAAACATTGAGTTGAAATTTGGATGCCTAGACTAGGCAAAACAAGATAAGAATTCTCTGACAAGGTAGAGTTCCCTCATGCGTTGTGCATTTCCTCTGTTAAATTTGTACCACCTTCACAGGTTACCCGTATGGAAAAAAACATTCTGGCGTCCTCAGGAAGAGCTAAAACATGAAAACCTTTGTTTGATATCTGTGAATGTTAAGACAGTACTTCCCTAGGGTCCAATGTTCTTTTTCCTAAATACAGCAGATTTTCTTTTTCAGAACTCTGATGACATTAAAATGTTGATTTCTTTAGCATGAGACGTTTAAAGCATTGAAACTTTAGACTCATTTGGGAGCTGAGTAAAACTATAATTCCTCCCTGTGATGCATAAGTCAATGGCTCGTTCAGAATTACAAGCATGCGTAAGGTACAACTCTATTGCCATTTTAAACTCTCCCACCCCAACCCCCAAATACCATCTGCCTAACACACTGTGTTTGTTTATGAGCGAGTTCTCTTGTTATTTATGATTGTTGGCCAAAATCCATATGGAAGTGCAGCCTGATACCAGGGCCTCTTGATAATAAAAAGTCTTGGATTTGACTTCTATTGGTGCCACGATACGATACAGTTAGGAATGTTCTTAATATTCAATAGCTCTGCGCTGTGGCTTATTTTGATCATGGGCTGCGTTGTGGAAACAACTCACTCATCAGCAAATTGTCCTGCTCTCCAAACTTTAGGTGGGATTTATCTGTAAACAGTAACAGTGGACCTTCCTGGTTTCAAAGTTTCAGATTTCCAGTTCCAGTCATTTATTATAATTGACTGTAGGTTAGGTTAAATATATGTTTACAATTTTTATTTCTAAAAGGATTTTTATTTTATTTTATTTTTTCCAGCATATTGTGGGGATACAAATTTTTAAAACTCCATGTTTCTCTTCTGTACTAGTTTCCTAGGGCTACCATACAAAGTACTGCAAACTGGATGGCTTAAAATGATAGAAATGTATTGTCTTACAGTTCTGGAGGTCAAAATCAAGGTGATGGTAGGGCCATGCTCCCTCTGAAGGTGCCAGAGAAGGACCTGTTTTCATGCCTCTCACCTGGCTGCTGGTGGTCTCAGGTGTTCTTTGGCTGGTAGATGCATCACACCTGTACTCTCTCTTTCATGGTATTCTCCTGTGTCCTCACACCATCTTCCCTCTGTGTGTGTCTGTGTCTATGTTTCCCCCTTTTATAGGGACGCCAGTCATATCGAACTATAGTCTTCCTCAATTTTCTCATTTTAACTTGATTACTTCCATAAAGACCCTCTTTCCAAATGAGGTTCCATTCTGAGATGCTGGGGGCTAAGACTTCAACATATCCTTTTGGGGGAACATAGTTTAACTCCCAACCCCCTCCTTCAGAAATATCTATCCTATAAGATAATTTGACAATGCCCAAGATGAAAAAGCATTTGAATTAAGAATAGCCCAAAGAGTTTAAAGAGAGTATCTTCATATCAGTCTTTTTGATTTCTACTTAACCAGGTAATATGCTAGTGTGGCCAAGTATACAATAGATTTATAAATATTTATATGTTTTCTCTTCCCTTACTGCCTCTGTGCACATATTAGAAGAATAAGACAATTACATGTTTCATATAATTTACTCATCTGCTTTGCTCTACTTCTGCGATTTCTTATTATCTATCAGCCACATTCTCATTCTCCATTTTTCTTTTCCCTTGAAATAATCATCCAATTCTCATGGACAAAGGAGATAAATGTGAGTTTTGTGATATAAGCAGTAGATTCCTCGCTGGTTAGAAACCAAAGGATGCTGATTACAGAGAGAGTAGGAAGCAGAAGGGGTGTCCTTGCCTTTGGACTGTAGGGTTTGGTCCCAAGTCCCACAGCTCAACACGGAGAAGGCATTGCTCAAATCTGCAATGACCCAGCACTGGGAAAAACAGCCACCACCATGGATGGCGGAGCCAGGAAAACAAAGATAACATTGTCATCCTCTGGGCACATATTGCATGTGGCACTGGGCCACACACTTGTGATAGGAGAGAGTTTACCAAACAAAAGAAGGCAGGTCCCTCGGTGCCACAGAAGGGAGTGGAACTTGTCTGCCCACGGACATCCATCTGTTCTCACGGGCTGGGCAATAGATGACAGTCACTCTCACTTTCACTCCACCTATCTGCTCTTCTCACCATCTTGTCCCCTGTCTTTATTGGGAAATTGACCACTAGTATCTGCAGGACTGTTATGACACAGAGGAAGTAAAAGTAGGAAGGTGCAGGGAGGGGAATAATAAAATCAATAAAAACAGCAATAAAAATGGAAATGCATGGTGCATTCACTCTGTGCCAGGTCCTCTGCTAGGTGCTGGACGTGCATTTTTCATTTACTCCTCGCTGCAACCATACGAGGCAGAGACTGTCAAAGGCAACACCATTCTGATACCTATGAAATGGTAAAGCAACCTTTACTCAAGGACACCATGACAGGTGCAGGCCCCACTGCAATGGGGTTTTGCAGTAGGGGAGAGAGATTTGGTTCAACTTTGAGTACAACAGGGAAAAGTGAAGATTTATAGCCAAGGAGCAGGGTTGGAAAATTACGAAGAGAAAACCTCAGGGGTAAGGGGGATTCTGGCTAAGGCCGACTGGGGTCATCAGATGTTCCCTGGGGGAAGGAGGGGATGAGGAATTTCGTCAAATATGGGGGATGGAAGTTCTTTCCAAACAGACTTAGGATTCTTGCTAGAACTAGACTCTACAAAGATAGAGATAAAAGCCCAAATTCAGCTCTAATCAAGTAAGAGCTCCAGGAGAGCCTGACTAAAGTTTGGTCAAGGAGAGAATCTTTATCAATACTAGAATTATCCCTGTTTTATTGATGCACTGAGGTCTATAGAGAGTAGGTATCTTGCCAGTTTACACCAGAGTAAGCGGCAGAACTGACATTCAAATCCAGGTCTGCCTTATTCCAGAGACCAGGATTATACAAGGTGCCATCAGCAACAAATAATGAGAGTTCCTGATGTTATTCATGCTGAAAGCAGAGAAGGAACCATTTAACACAATGGATTTGACATGGCCTTTCATGACCTCAATGATCCCTTTGAAGTTCTCCCAGAATTCAACAATCGTAAGAGCTAAGATCTGTGAGGGGATTCTAGATACAAAAGCACAAAGCAGAATCCTTCCTTCAGTTTACAAAGAGTTGGGAATTAGAATCCCAGAACTTTTGTTCTCTTCCACTTTCAGAATTCTATGTAGATTCGTGCACATGATGGAACATTCTCAGCAAGAGGAACCTGAGTCCTCTCTTAACCATTACGCTATGCACGTTCCCTGTAGGCTGCCGGTGCACAACAAGTAAAGGGAGAGTAGCATGCCCTGAAATCTCAACCCGATGTAGCTTCTGTGGAGGGAGCAGCATGTCATTGAGGGTCCCCAGGGGTAGCGAGGGCCCATGGTGGCCTGGGAGCATGAGAGATACATCTGCCTCTGCCCTCCACCCATCTGTTCATAGGCAGGGTCTTAAGATACTCATGAGAAAATTCTCCCTAATATACACTAGAGGAGGGTTCCCATACAGAAAAGGAAAAATCCCTCTTGGATTACATGTCATGATTGAAGTACAGTGAAGTATATACATATATATTTTTAAAAATTTTGTGGGGAAGTGTATAGGTGTATGAGAATCCATCCGTTCATTCAATCAGTTATGTCCCGTTAGGCTTCCTATTCTTGAAGTCATCCAATTATCACCACCTGAATAAGCCCATGCACATATTATTGTCTTGGCCATGGAACCAGAGCATCTCACTCTCTTTCATCTTTAATATTATTGTCTGCGAGAGAGTCATTACAAGTAAATGGTCCTTTTTAGTGTAGAACCAAGATTTTCCTTTGGTATGAGTTATCATAGTTTTTCAAATCTAGTCCTTTTGATCTGTGTCTGTTAAGTATTCTTTTTCCCTCTTAATACCATCACCTATCTATCTATCTATCTATCTATCCAAAGAGCAGGAGATAAACACTCTCCTAAGTATTTATCACTGACGTTGCAATTCAGTGTCTCCTGCTTTTGAGCTTATAGGAGAGAAAAAGAATTCTCCTCCAGTGGTTTTACTCAAGACAAAAATGACGAGGAGTGGGGAGTGAAGGGTTCCATCTGGAGACGGTTAACTTGTGCGGCTGCAGAAGCAGCTCCACGGAGGCGATGCGGCAGCTTCCCTCCTGCGCCTATTTTGTTTTAGCTTGGAAATGCGGGTGATACTGGCTTCATAGCATGACTTAGGTGCATGTCTGCTCACCACGTTCAATCCTCTCCATGACAGTGGCACGTGTGAGCTGCTTCTAGTCCGCCAGCTTGGCCTCTGTCCAGGGTTATTATTTTGCCTACCACAAGGTACAAACTGCATTATCTTCTGTAGTCTCAGGGTGATCTAACTGACCCTACACTGTGTGCCCAGGATTTCTTCATTGTTCAGAGTCCTTTGTGCTAAGTCCTTATTCATGGATTTGTTCACTCATTCATTTGATAATCAGCTATTGAGTAACTACCATGGGCCAAGCACTACTATTTAGGCACTGACAACATAATGGAATAGTTAAATACTTAATTATCATTAATTTATTTCTATGGGAGCTTTACTTTTCTCCAAATTGGCTTGAAAAATACTCATTGTGTCTTGGAAATTCCACTGCTCTTTGTTTTTCTAACTGTTTTTCTCTGTGTCTACATTCCCTCTTGTGGTCAAGACACTGCAGAGAGGAGACGACCTTTGTGAAAACATGGTGGATGGAAGTGGCACCTCCTGCCCAGAGTCCAGCTGAAACAGATTGCCATGGCCCAGAAACGGGTGGCCCACGACTCTCCTTAAATCTTTAAACTACAACACCTCCCCCCTCCCATGCCAGAGCAGCAGTTCAAGGATATTCGCAGTTTAATCGCTTCACATGTAATATCACGGTGGTTGAATTTGTAGAAAATACCAATCTACTCAAAGCAAGTTAGAGAGGAGAAAAGTTCCATAAGTCAGTTCAATGAGAAATAAGAAGGAGATAATCACAATTATGTAGGATAGATTTTTGCTCTTTAAATATTATCTGTCTATAATCAATACACCCTTACATCAGGAGCCTTAAGTTTTTAATTCAGTCTTTCTTACTGTATCATCTTGACCAAGTCAATGGGATGGTGTCCTTATTTACAGGAGGTGGGTAACAATATGGCAATTCTTCACACAGCTAGAATGAGGCTATTTTTAAAGGAGTTCACAGCACAGAGCAAGTCTTAGGACACAGGTCAAAGAGTTTTGTACACAATCACTAAAAATTCTTTCAGTGCTTCTGTAGCTCAAGCCACATTTTATCCTTGTTATCTCGCAAGAATCATAGGTCCCTTACAAACATGACCTTGAAAAAATCCTTTTAATTATGTGTTGACAGCAGCACCATCTACTCCCTCCTTCTCCAGAACACTTTCCTCCCCCAACAGAAATAACACAAATATTCATCTTAGAAGAAAATGTTGTGCTACACCACACAATCACCAACTTTAGATCTCAACTGAGCACCTCATATTGCTGAAACAAATAGTTGACTTTCTCCCACAACGGGCAAGAAAATGAGTGGCCACCGACTATAGAGTTCATTCATTTTATTTCCTTCTAATCCACAGATTTTTTTTTTGGCTGGATTGCTAGAAAATTCTATTGTATGTGTCAGTCTTGCATGTTTTCCTCCCATCTAAACCTTTGTCTTTGTAGTTTCACATTTTCATTCATTCATTGCTATTCCTCTATGAATCAAAGTCCCTGCAGGACACCTACAGAACATTCAAAGGATTGAACTGAAGAGTGTTAAAAGGAGGATTATTTACAGAGGACAAATCTGTGGCCAGTCAGGGAAAGAGCAAAGAGAACAAACACTCTGACCTCTCTTTCATCCCGTCTTCTGGTCTCCCACCGATACCCGTCATCGGTGAGCCCCAAACAGATGGCAGAGAGCAACACAGGCCATAGTCGTCAGCCTCTTGGGGCGCAGGACAGAGCATGTGTGATGGACAATGGGCCATGGGCTGGAGGCCACTCACAGTCTCAACAGCATTGAATTTCCCTCCCCAGGATGGAGCGGGCTCCCACTGCTGCAGGGGACCCACCCAGCCGACAGCAGAGACCACGCTGAGTCCCCGAGAGGGCGACAGTCCAGAGGGGCTGACCAGCCCGCCGGTGGACACATCATACCAGATGCTTCTCTCATGGAGCAGGCAGGCATCTCTCCCACACTGCACACAAAAATGAAGTCCACATGGATTAAAGAGTGGGTGGTGAGTGCTACATGAGTATTAAAATAAACAGAATTTGTTAATAAATAACCTTAGGATAGAGAAGGCCTCCTTTTGAAAAGACATGATATTTGGAAGCTGGGAAGAGAAAGATGGATGAATTTTATCATTCAAAAATGTTGAACTTGCTCACTACCGAGTACAGCACGCAGTTGAAAACAAGCAGCAGATAGGATGATATTTGCAACAAATACCAATAATAACTGCTTCATATGGTGCTTACTATGTACCAGGTACCAATCTAATGTGTCCTCATTCATTTAATCCTATAATGGTGTGAAGTAGGTACTATTATCCTTCCCATTTTTCAGGACAAGAAACTGAGTTACAGAGAAGTTGGGTAACTTCGCCAAGATTACACAGTAATCTAGTAAGTGGCACAACGAAGATTAGAACCAGACAGCCTAACTTCAGGGACATTGCTCATAACCCATACCCGATGCCACTTCTCTCTCTTTTTGTTTAATGCTACCTGAAAGAGACAATAAATTTATATCCACAATATATAAAGAAATCCCAAAATCAATAAGAAAAAAATAAAGAACCCAACAGAAAAATCAGCAAAGGCTCTGAATGGAAAATTCACAGAAGAAAAAATTAAAATGACCGATAAATACATAAAACCTCACTAGTAATTAAGGACATGTAAACTTTTTAAAGGAGAGGTCTTTTACCCACTACATTAGCAAAAATAAAAAGATTATTATCATGTATAGGCAAAGAAAAAGATAATCTCATAGACTGTGGGTTGGAATACAATTTGATAGAGCTTTTATGGTAGTATATAATAAAACATTAAAATATCCATTATAATAAAACATTAAAATATCCATTAACTGATCACTCAGCAGTACCCATTGCTTGATGTCTAATCTACAGAAATATGTACATATGTGTAGCAAAATATTTCTGTAATATTATCTGTAAAGGTAAAATTTTGGAACCATCTTAATGACAATTAGTACTGATAGTTTTTTAAAAAAACATGGTACACAATAGCAAAGATCTGGAATCAACTCAAGTGTTAATGGATGATTGGGTAAAGAAAATGTAATATATATACATGATGGAATACTATTCAGCCATCAAAAAGAATGAAATTATGTCTTTTGCCCCAACATGGATGGAACTGGAGGTGATTAAGCTAAGTGAAACAAGTCAGACAGAGAAAGACAAATGTCACATGTTCTCACTTACAAATGGGAGCTAAATAATGAAAACAGAGTGTGGAATGATGGACGATGGAGACTCAGAGTGGAGAGAGGAGAGAGAGGAGTAGAGCATGAGAAATTACTTACTCAGTACAATGTACAGTAGTAGGGTGACGGATACACTAGAAGCCCTGACTTCACCACTACGTAATCTATACGTGTAACAAAATTGCACTGTACTCCATAAATCTGTACAGATAAAAAAATTAAAAATTAAAAAATAATTTTCAACGTGGTAGAGTCTGTGAAATACTACACAATAGTTCAGACGCGTGAGAGGCAGCACCGCATGGTGGTTAAGCTCGTAGACTCTGGAATCGGGCTGGTGGGTCTCACATCCCAGCTGCTCTACTTACTGTCTGTTTGAACAACAACCCCTGAACTTCTCTGTGGCTCCGTGTCATCTGAGAGGGGAAATTAACAATATTTACTCTGTTGTGAGAATGAAATAAGGTAAAGTTCTAGGAAAGTGCCCGACACCTACAACGTGCTCAATAAATGTTAGCTGCTGCTGCTGTTCTTACAAGTAACACCATGGAGAGCTCTCCAAACCATGTTTTCTGTAAAAAAAAAAAAATATATGAATACACACACAGTTGTGAATACATACAATATGATTGCAATTATACATACACATGTGCATATATATGCACAAATATAGCTGAATATAAGCAATCACTGAACGTTTTTTCTAGTTGTCTCTAATCCTTTTGGGAACAAGGTATAGTTAGAAAAATAAATTGTTTCCAACTTTACGTAGAAAAAAGACTGGAAGAAAATACATCAAAATGTGCACCATGACTGCTTTCAGATGGACACATGATGATTTTGCTTACTTTTTCTTTTTCTTTCCCAATTTTTCTTTTAGTCTTCTCTATCATCTTAATAACAAAAAACTAAACATTCATATTTTTAAACAAGCACGCTGATAACATGTAGTCCTAGAAATGATGACATGTGAAAATAAAGAACTTTTCTCGGCACTGCTGGTTTTCACATTATGAATTTAATTAACTTTTGCAGAGTTTACTTCTCTACCTCTCTGAAAAGGAGGCGTCAGGGTCTAAAAACAAGTAACAAAAAGTGCCCGCTGGGAAAGAGCTCATGAGAATAAAGATTAAAAGACTTAGAATCGTTTTGTCTGGAAGGAGGAGGAGATTGCTTAGCAAAGAACCCAAACCCACAGCTTCACTTGCTCAACGCAGCCTTGAGACATGTGTTTTGTGAGGCCGTGCAATTTAACATAGTTTTGAATTTGGAAGTCTTTACCGGGGCACACATTCTCTGTTTTCTCCCGGGTCCTATCATTTCTAATTGTTTTCAATCCTTCTGCAGCTTTCGTTTATGCTACCAACCTAGCCCCTACACGCATTTTGCAAGACCCAATTAACCCTGGGTACATTACCAAAAAGGAGCCTAAAGTTCTTCGAGAGACTTTGATTCAGCATAAAGAAATAGTGCACAGTTTTAAACCAACAAGAGCTTTCAAAGTCCCATTTCTGGCCACTTTTCATGGTAGGATTTTTAACTATCTGTCTCGGATGATTTTTGTAGAAACGTTCACCAAGATTGGGCATTAAAACATTGTTGAGAGTCCTACAAGGTGGTGGTTCTCAGTGCTTTCAGCACCTGGAATGCTTGTAAAAATGTAGATTTCTGGAGCCAGCCCTGCCCACTCCTGAGATTCAGATTCATTAGTTGATGCCAAATCAGGAAGACCTTAGAGCACACATTGCAAGAAATGATATTGTAATAAAATCCTTTAGGGGTATCCATTAGAGCCCCAACTCCCATCCCAGTGGGGGGCGGGGCCCACAGCAGCTCCAGTTCTCAGGGGCCCTGCCCTCTGGCGGTAGTGGATTGGCACAGGGGCAGATGTCAGCCTCAAGTTGGGCCTATCAGTGGACTTAAAATTCAGCAATGCTATTAATCTCTACCAATAATCAAGCTAAGGGAAGGACGTAAACTCTTAGAAGTGACCATCTCCCACCTTGAGCACTGTGTTGTTATGAGATAGATATATATATAGGTTTTCATCTACGGTTCCTGACTCATAACTCCCATACCCCTTGTTACAGTCTTTTGTTGTTATAAAGTTGGGTGCGTTAAGCCTCAGAAACAGAATCTCTCTGGCTTCTCTGGCTTTCTGATTATGGGTCATAAGAATCTCATTCCAGAGAGGGTCCCACCCCGTACCGTGAAAGCTAATCATATTTCCACACAGTTGTCCATAAAACCCCAAGAGGACCAGGTTCAGGGAGCTTCCAGATAGCTGGACACATGGAGGTTCCTGGACGGTGGCACACCCAGCCCGAGGAGGGCATGGGAGCTCCACATCTCTTCAT
The DNA here is from genome assembly GCA_008086735.1 of Cheirogaleus medius. Classification (NCBI taxonomy): domain Eukaryota; kingdom Metazoa; phylum Chordata; class Mammalia; order Primates; family Cheirogaleidae; genus Cheirogaleus; species Cheirogaleus medius. The sequence goes on along the minus strand of VBSM01003148.1, from coordinate 11,689,052 downwards.
CTATTTCCTGTGTAATAGCCTTTATGACAAAGCAGTAAAAGTAAGTAAGTTTTTTCCTGAGTTCTGTGAGCCGCTCCAGCAAACTAATCGAACTCGAAGAAGGGTGGTGGGAACCCCAACTTGAAGCCCGTCAATGAGAAGCCCTGGAGGCCTGGAACTGTGACCAGTGGTTGGGAGAGGGGTGGTTTTGGGGACTGAGCCCCTCAACCTGTAGGATCTGAGGCTATCTCCAGGTAGATAGTGTCAGGATTGAATTAGAGGACCCCCCCACATTTAGTCACAGAAGTCTTCGGTGCTGATTGTGGTAGAGTTTAGAGGAAACGATGGTTTCAGTGCTTTCCAAAAGCATGTATGCAGAAGAAAGGAAAGCCAATTCTTGAAGGAAAGGAAGAAGAAGTGCTGAGAAAAATGGAGAGATCGTGCACTCCTGGATGAGGGTAAGGTAAGTGCTGTAACAAACACTTCCAAATTTCAGTGACTTGCATGCCTTGCTCAATAGCAGTCTACCATAGGCGTTCTTGGTCCAGTGGCTCTCCCAGACAGCTTGTGTCCACGCTGTGCCCTGGACTAAGCCCCTTCCATCCTGTGGCTCTGCCCTCCCTTAGGTCCCTGGAATCCTTTCCATTTAGTGGACAGGATAAGAAATCTGTAGGAAGCTTTTATGGGACATGCCTGTGAGCAGCAGATACACTCTATTGGCCAGGATCCAGCCACATGGCCCTCTTAACCCCATGGGATGTTGGAAAATGTACTCTAGTTATGTGCCCCAAAGAAAAATGACAATGGAGTTTAGTAAATGCATAGTAGTCTCTGCCACAAGCTCCAAAGAGCGAGAATTTAAAAGAACAGTTGTCAGGCTATTATCAAAGGAACAAAAAATAAGTGTTGGTGAGGATGTGGCGAAATTGGAATTTTTGTGCATTGCTGGTCGGAATGTAAAATGGTGCAGCTGCTATGAACAACAGTAAAGCAGTTCCTCAAAAAGTTAAAAAAAATAACATTGGCATATGGTCCAGGAATTCCACTTCTAGATCTATGCCCCAAAGAATTGAAAGCAAGGGATCAAACAGCTACTTGCCTGTCAATGTTCACAGCAGCCAAATGGTGGAGACTACCCAGTGTCTATCAACAGAAGAATGAATAAACAAAATGTGGTCTAGACATACAGTGGAATATTATTGAGTCTGAAAAAGGAAGGAAATTCTGACCCATGCTACAACGTGGATACACCTTGAAGATATTATGCCAAGTGAGATAAGCCTGACACAAAAAGACAAATATTCTATGATTCCACTAATATGAACTATCTGGGGTCATGGAGACAGAACATGGAATAGTGGTTACCAGCGCCTGGGGGGAGGGGGAAATGTCTCTAGACCAGAGCTCATTCCTAAACTATTGACCAAAAACCCAATCACACTAATGCTCCATGCATCCAGTTTGGACACAGATGAACCTGCTCTCTCCAGAACCCACTCTGCCCTGCTCTTTCTTGTCCATCCTCTATCTCAGTCAACTGTTCTGCTTGCATTTGCTCAAACCACTGAGGAGTCATTCCAGACTCCACTTTCCAAAACATGTGTTCGATCAGAATCTCCTTATCCATCCCTCAAATCCTCCAGGCTTGCATTTCCACATTCATTACTACTGAACTTGCACATCGCTGGCACTGCCTTCAATTTCTTTTCATCCTTTTTTTCCACCCTTTTGCCAAAATGATCCTCCCAAAATACAAATCTGATCACGCACCTGCCCTCCACCCCGACTCTCCACCTACTTTTCGGAGGCCAGGCACCACCCTCGGGAGAATGGCGCTGGAGGCTCTTCACAGCACCAGCACTGCCTGTGTTCCTTCCTACTCCCCCTTCCCGCCAGCTCCCAGCTGTCCCCCCACACTGGGTGGCTTACCCCGCTACCGTGACTTTGCCAATGCTGTTTCCCTGCCTGGAACCCCTTTCTCATTCTCCCCCTTCCTCATTTGACCTACTTCTACTTCTCCATCAGCGTCAGTTCAGACATCATTGGCTCCTAAAAGGCTCTGGTCATCCCCCATCCTAAGGTGGGTGAGTTGGCCCTGCTGTGTCACAGTGTCACACATGTTCCTTCCATGTTCATTTTACCCACTCCCCAACAGTCAGCTCGGGGGACAGAGACTCTGTGTCACTAGAGCCTATCACTGTGTCTTGGCATGTCTAGGCGCTCAATAAATGTCTTGTGTTCACCACTAAGGTAGTGTCATGTCTTCCTGGGATTTGTACTAAAGACAAGCTGCCAGTCAAAGAACAAAACAAAACAAACAAAAACACCCAATACACATCAATACGTTCATTGCACACTCAATCTCATTCCGATTTGGGAAGATTAATTTTTTGGACTATTGATAAGCAAGTTATTTTCCCATACTGGAAGAGTTAAGCTGAAAGATCCATTTGTTTCCCTTCCCAGAGGACCAATTGTATTTGAGAATGCAGACACATAATAAAATACAATTGGAAGCTAATGAATTACTCATTTTTATGTGCCCTGGCCATGCTTCTACATGGGAGTAATTCTGTTTACATCTCCAGAAGGAAATCTGGGTTTCATTTTGTAAACTCAGAGCAGAAATCAGCAGCCTGAAGACATCCTTAAAACACTGTTGCATTTTATGGAAATTCCATGTATTGCACAGTTTCTGATGACACCACCACTCAAAAATGTGTCATTTCCCAACGGAGGAAGGAGAAACTGAACTTTATCCATCATCTGACAAGTCACCTATGAAAGCTGAGTTTAGGGCTGATAAGCTCCTAATTCCCGGAAGAATATAGTCATGCAAGTTCTATTTATAGGTTAACTCTGGTTACCACAAAAATGCACAATAACAAAAGATGGCTGCTCCCCAAGGGGATAAGCTATTAAAAGGAAAACCATTGATCACTAAGAAAACGCAGACCACAGTAGACTTAGCCCAAGTCTTGCCTCAGTGGAATTTGACCTGTGTAACCATTTTCCCCTCCTCATGTAACAATTCTGCAACAGGCTTCTTCATGGGATTAATCCAAACCTCACTTGTTGCTTTTCTAGATCTATGTCCAGTGGATGGTATTTGGGTGCCCGGGTTGAGTTAAGACAGCTAGACAGTTTCAGTGGCTGGAACATAAAGCTATGAGTGAGGGCACGGTGAATTCAAGTGCTCTCTTCGTGGAAGGGCAGGAACAGGACCCATATAAGGTACTGGCGTAGAGTCTCTCTTCTTCTCTTGGCCTTAAAAATATTAAAAGAATTTCATGGCCTGAATAAACAACACTACGTTTCTTCTGGAAATGAACATTTCACACAGTGTTCTAGTCACCCACGTTCACGTTTGCAATCTGTCATTTCCCACATTCGTATTTTAAGAGGAGTAGAACAGCTTAGGTATCCCAATTTTAGGATTGTGGAATTTTGCCTTCTTTGGAAAATTCTCAGAAGGTGCATGCCTAATCCCTAGAAGCGTCACTGTTACAGAATAGTCCAAAGACTTACACGTCTTCAAGAGGTCTGGCCCAGCACCAAGACCCAGGGACCCTGAAAGTTTCCTGAAATCTGAGGCCATCCTCAAATCTTGAGGATTTCCAAAAGATCACACCAACCCAGTGCATTCAGGCAAATGACACCCCCAGAACCCCAAGCATCTCTTGGGATTGCAGATGGGTATGAATCCTTTTCTCACTCCGGGTAGCAATTTTCTATAGGAAAATTATAGAAAATAAGACTGTTGAAGGTTGACTCCACAGATAACAAAATATACCATCATGCCACAATGACTAAAATGGTATTGACTTCTATAGGAATAGAAAGATAGACCAATGAAAAAGAATGAAGAATCCAGGAACTAGGGACACACGCACACACACATTGTATGATGCAAATATTTTAAATTGGTGGTTCATGGGAAAGGATTGTTTCCCAACACTATTGAAACAATGAGCTATGAATTTGGGGGAGTGGGGTGTGAAAATGATCTTTATCGTCTATCCTGTTAAATGTTTTTTAAAAATAACCATCCCATAAAAATATTTGTAGAGAATTGAGTAGAATGTTTTTTTTATAATCCTACCACGAGGAATGCATTTTTAAGTATGAAAAAAATAGTCAGATTTTGAAAAGGAAACTATGGAGATGTTTGACAACACAAAAGGTTTAAACTTCCCTGAGGCAATAATAAATAAAAGGCATGTGACGTAACGTAAGCTTAAAGGTGAATAACAAGTTAGGGGAAATATTTGCGGTGCATCTTTTTAAAGGAGAATGTAGAAGGGTATCTTACAAATCAGAAACTACCCACTAGAAATGTGGGCCAAAACAAAGGTAGAAATACTGGCACCATGAAGCACTGTTAGATCAAAGGAAGTCATACCCAACAGCAATGATAAGTCATATTTCACCTATCAGATTGGCATAGACTAAAAAGAATGATACTACCCAAGGCTAGCAAGGCAGAAGACAACAAGTCCTTTTATATACTGCTTGTGGAAGTGGAAATTGATACCCCTTTTTAGGGGACCATCTGGCACAAGGTGTCTAAATTCAAAATATCATTTGACCAGCTATTCCACTTCTGGGAATTTATCCTAGAGAAATAGCCAGGCATGGAAAGATGAAGGCACACAACATTGCAAGGTATGTACAGGGGGAGATGGGACACACAGATGTCCTGGGGACCGAGGAGTATGGAGAGGGGGATTCTAGCAGACTTCCAAGAGGCAGGGATGCTGGAGAGTCCACCAGTCTCGAGAGACGGGTGGAAGGGGAAACGGAAAAGGATGGGAGGTTAAGGTAAGGCCAAGAGAGCATTCTGCAGTTGCAGACCTGGGGGAGGGATCATGTGAGAATGGGGCAGGGAAGGGATTGGAGAGAAAGTAGGAATATTTATGATGGCTACTATTAATGATGCCCACTTTATGGATGAGGAAACTGAGGCTTGCTCACCCTGCTCAAGCTCACATAGTTGGTCTCCTAACTTGTAACGAATTGGAGCCCAGGTCCATCTAACTATGGAGCCCAGGCCACGGTAAGGAATCCGGACTCTATCCTGATGGCCCTGGGCCGCCACGGAGGGCATGTGACATCGCCAACTTTGCCTTTTGGGAAGGTTTCTCTGGCAGCAGTGTGTGCAGAGTAGATTGGAGGCAGCCCGGGCAGGAAAAGAGGGAAACCAGTCAGGAGTCAACTACAGGAAGACAGGCTCGGAAAGATGACATGGGAACGGATCGGTGGTGGGTTTGAAAGCTACTCAGGAGATAAAACCCGCAGGACTTAGGGACCCATTGAGTGAAACCTGCAGGAAGTGGAGGAGGAGTCAGGATAACTCTGGATTTCTAGTGCTAATATATTAAAAAAAATGCCTCTTGCTTCTTGAACACATCTTATGTTCGTATCTTTGCTCCCATTTCTTCTCTCCCTGATTATCTTCAAGGTGACATCTCATCCAAGTGCCACCTCTCCCATGAAGTCTTCACAGAAATCTCTGCCTCCACCCAGAGTATGAATCTCAGGGCATTTTGCCGTTATCTCGTGCTGGCTCTTATCTGCCTCGTAGTTCATCTATCATACAGATAGCTTGTTTTCCTCCCCTGTCAGCCGCCAGATGACAAGGGTCACCTCTCCACGTCGTCCGCCTTTCCACATTTTCTGCAGCATCCCAGCAGTGCCTCTTGTGCACAGCGTACGTCTAAATAGTTGAAATAAAGAAAACAAATAGCTCTCCCCTGCTTTCCCCTCTGAGATTCTGCCCTCTCAGTTTTTAGCACAGACATATCGTAAATGTTTCTCGCTCCAGAAGAAAACCAAAAGAGTTGGAAGGAGGCTTTGGAATGCCTGCAGGAGATTTTCTTAATCCTTCACTGGCTGATAACACCACAGGAAACTATCTTAAGGAAAACACAGTGATGAAACAGTAGGTTCCGATTACCTCTTCCTTGCTGGACTGAACATTTTGAGAGTTAATTTCCAATGGAATGTCTTCCAAGTGTATATAAATAGTCATGGTCAGCTTGGTGAAAGTGTGTTTCCAAGATGAACTGATAAACTAAGCAAGATAAAGGAGGGTCAAGTGGACAAGATGGATTGCCTGGTACTTTTTACAGATGTGGTTTGCACACTTTACTAGGATGCATCGTTTGCAGGAGAGCTCAGGGCTACCTCATTTTAAGAGACGTAATGGAAAACTTTACAAAAATAATAAATCATAAAAAAATAAAGAAATAAATTAGGGGAGGATTGTTTACTGAACTAAAATATCCCTAACACTACAGTAAGTTAAGGACAAGCATATATTCATGCAAGACATAACGCTGAGCCCTGCTGAGAATGAGTCAACCCAACACCCTCTACCATATAATGCTTTGGCCATTGCAGTGACATCGTGGGGCCCATCCTGCAGTTGTCTGTCCTTTCAATCACTCCATGGACCAGACCAGAATTTTCCAAAGTGTGTTGCCTGAAACACTAACCCCAGAAAAGAGATCTGGAGGTCAAGTCCATTTAGGAAATGTTTAATTTTATAATATCCCTGGAAGAACCACGATGCACCTTGGCATAATCCCAGCTCTGAAAAGTCCCACTATAAATAAACTTTCATTTTCTTTAAACATATGTTTATCCAACTTACTTGATCATGGGATGTTTTGAGAGGAGTAAAAGGAAGATCCAGTAACATCAGGTAGAAATAGCTTTCCAAAACCCAATACCCTCCCATCTCTGTTTTTTCTTCCTTCCTCGGAACTTCGCTTCTTCCCTTCAAAATGCAACAGCCTCATTGCTCCTGTCCTCTGAGACCAGAGAGATGACTAGAAAACATGAAGAAATAATTTAACTCGTTTGAAATTGCTGATGGCTGATGACTTTTGTATCTCCTCTCCCTGAGAGCATCTACAGTTTTACTGAAGCCTTCTGAAACAGATTGGCTTAATTCAAAGGAATAGTGGGAATGCCAAGAAGCTCATGCTTTTATAGGTAGCAGAGGAAAAGTTACTTCCTCTTTTCATGCCTAAGGTTGCCACTAGGAAAGTCATGAGAAATTACTCTCTCTCTCTCTCTTTGCTGTCAAAGCAATGTAGCAACAATGGAACCCCATGCTCAACTCCTCCGTAAACTATGTGCTAAGAATCACCTGACTCACTACTTCTTATGCTTTAGGAATCAGTCTAACCCCAAGACTAGAATAAAAAATTCAGCAAGCCCCTTTCATAAAACCCAGTAGTCTTCATCCTTGCACCTATAGCATTTACCTCTTTGTGTGCAACGGCTCTCTACTTCTCTGTCTCAACTACCAGAGCTTAAAGGTTGTAGAACCAGAAATGCTGTCTATCTTATCAATGTCTGTGCACCGAGACCTGGTCCAATTTAGGGCACAGACTAGTAAATGAAGAAAAAGAAGAGAGAAACTTGTTTGCTTATTTTCAATGCTGTAGTACTAATAACCCCATTTTCAAGGAGAAGATGAATGTATGAAAATGGATAAGTTGGGGAGAGTCCAACGATCCTATTCAGCCATACACATGAAATGAGTATTGCCATATATGGCAACATAGGAAAAACTGTAGGAAAATAAAAGACATGATAAGATTCAATTCCTACCTTCAAAGAACTTCAAAATAATGAAGTGACAATAATGACTCTTCCATTGGTCCTCAAACATGGCTGACCCAGGAAGGCATTTTGGGGATCTGAGCGTGTCTTAGACGCTGGGTAGGTTGGACAACGCCCTTTCAATCCTCTAATTAAGGACATAAATGTTTATTCCACTGAACATTTCACTCTGGCCCCCAGAAACAGGGTAGTTTTCTGTTGCAAGGAGGGTTGCCCAGAGAATTCTAACCGAATGAGTGTGTTTCTGCTACTAAATACGGTCTAGGCACGAACACAGCAGCCCCAAGTGCAAGAGACAAGGCTTAAAGAGGGCTGAGAAAGTCGGGGGTGAGAGCCACGCAGCCTCTGCTGCTGTGTGATATCAGCCCAACAGAGAACATCTGGGACCTGTCAGAGCTTCCCAGAGATATTCTCTGTCTAACTGCAGTGCGAGCAAATTAAGATTGATAAATCGTATAGCTCTTTCTGGCTTTAAAGATCCCAGATGCTCCGCTAAATTAATGGTCACTCTATCTCCACTCAATCTAACACCAAAACAGAACCTTGAAAACATACCAGACCCCCACTCCCCCAACTGTCTGAGCGCACCCAGGGCAGTGCAACTTTTTTCAGCCTAAATTCCAATGTGCAAGCTCATGGATTTAGTTGGTGCCTCTGAGTGTGTGTGTTTGTGTGTGTGCGTGTGTGACATATACACACACATGCATTTCCGGACTGGAACTTAGCTTTGCAGTAGGGCATGTGTACACATAGTCCTGACCAACAAATGTGCATCTGGAAACACAAATTGCTCAACTTGCCCAAAGTTCCTTAAACACCATATTGTCCACTACAGAATCAATTCCAAGAAAGATGAGATCATTTGTGTCATTTGGAAACTATCATTGCACACAAATAGACCACACTGCTAATATGAATACCTATGATTCTTCTGTTCTTATTCTCTGGCACTCAGTTCAATAAACCAGTTCTCTACATGGTGGGAGGCATGTTTTGCTTATATCAGCAGAAAACAATCAAAAGTATTTGGGGCGTGAGATGCTACACTAAAGATTAAACACAATTAAGAATTGTCTCTTGGTGTTCACCAAGGTACCCCCTAACCATGCAACTCCAAAAGAAGTTATCTCTTAAAAGGGTTTCTTTTAAGAGAAATTCTCCTTTAGAATGGAAAGAAAATTAGATAGAATTTTTCCTCTATAATATCATCCTCAAAAGCTTCAAATATTTCTAAACATCCCTAAATTCCTTTTCAAGCATTGTTAATTATTTAAAACAAAGACTCTGTGTACACAAGCTCTTCCTTGCAAAGCATGCAGGATCGCAAGTCAGAAGCCTCCAGCGTGGGAGGCACAATTACTTCCCTCCATTGCTTGTCATTTGGCTTTCAAAGTTTACCCATTTCCAGGGCCCAGGGATAACATCAGCAAGCCAGCTTTCACCCATTCATTCACTCATTCATTCATCCACTCATCCACTCATTCATTCATCTATTCAGCAAGTACCTATGGAACACTTACTATTCTACAAGCTGGAAAACGTTTGGTGAAGCAAAGATGTATGGCTCTCAAAATGTGGGGCCCAGACCGGAAGGACCAATTTCACCCGGGATCTTACTAGAAATTCAAATTCTTGAGTTCCACCCTAGATCTATTGAACTACAAACCCTCGGGATAGGACCTTAGGAGTCTGTTTTTCAATAAACCCTCCAGGAGTTTCTGATGCACATTGAAGTTGGAGAACCACTAACACAAACCAAACACACCCTCACAGTGTACATTCTAGCGGAAGAGGCAGGCAATAAATACCAAATGCATAATATAATGTCAGGCAATGATCAATGATAAGTTTCTTTAAAGTAAATCAAGGGAACAGAGAGAGAAAGTAATGGGCTGCTCTTTTAGACAGGGCACTCAGGGAAGGAACCGAATGAAGTTGGGGGTGCATGTGGCTGTCTGGCTCAGTGTCCTAGCTCTGTATTCTGTTTCCTCTCAGAATTTCCGGCTAAATATCAGACCACACTGGAGAGAGGTCTGCCTTACCAGCCCTTCCAGAATGCTGGTAGGAATTTGAAACCTGAAGAAAAGTCAAAATCTAATACCTTCTCCAAACCCTCAACTGACTTATGAAATCAGAAGATACCAAAATAGCCTTGAGCCTCAACTAGTTCAGTTACCATTTGAAATAGACATAAGAAAAAAAGTCTTGACTGTGAAGATTATGGAATACGGAATAACCTGCCAAAGGAGATGAAGGAATGCTTCCTTGAAGCAAATATTGTTCTTCTTCAACACTCATAATTCAAGGGCAATTCTAGCGGGAGGCAAGCCTGAGCAAGATGATCCTTTGGGGTCACACTTGTCCCCAAAACCAGAAACATATGCTGTATCACTTTTTTGGATGCTTTTATAACAATTCTCAAGCACATAGACCCATCATCAAGAATCCAAAATTGTTAATATTCTGCCATATTTGTTTTGTCTGGAATAATGGGTAAATAAATAGATAGATAATAGATATTGCAAATCACTTGAAAGCAAATCGCGGACATCATGAAACTTACTTCTCCGTATTATACTTATGCATTGTCTAAAAATAAAGATATCTTCCCACATAATCACAATATTATTGCTACTAAGAAAATTATCAATACTTTTCTGATTGCTAGTCCATATTCAAGTTTCCCCAATTGTTTCAAAGGCATCTATTAATGACTTATTTGGGTAATAGCCGCACTATGTTTGCCTTGTTTGAGTAGAGATTTGTATTCCACTGGATTTTAAATTTAGATATAGATGCCGACATTGAAATGAAACCAGAATTTAGCACAGTAATGATCACAAAACCCAATGGTTATGACTAATACACAGTTTACGAATGTAGACACACATAGAAATGTGAGAAAAGGAAAGAAAAAATAAGACTAAGCCTAAAGATGTGGGGATGTGTACGACAGACACGGGTTCGGGGGGGATCTGCTCAGCCAGAAGAGGAGGGGTCAGAAGGAAAGAGAAATTGCTAACGAGGAATGAGAATTGTTTCCATTGGCTCTGCGGGTACCTGTCACCTACCTCTTCTACCATCCTGGAAAAATTTCTCGTGTTTACCTGTAACATGGGATTTTAAAGTTGACCCCCTCATTGTTTACAGAGGCCCTTTCCTTCAGGGAGACAACTTGCATACCAGGGTTCAGAGTGTCAAGCTTATGGGTGCTGGTGATCCTCGTCAGTTGACAAATAAGAAGAAATACTGGAGGACCAGTGAAATTCATCGTGGATAGAAGCAGTCTGGCACAGGCAGAGAAGCCAGGGGAATACCAGCTCAAAGGACATTCAGGCCATGGCTTTCTTAGCATGTATGTGGAACAGGGAGGGAGAGACATCTCTCCTGCCATCCTTTTTTAAGGGATTTGTGTAAAACCCGGCATTTGAGAGAGTAAAGCTTGACTCCCCATGGCAAAAATGATCTGTGATACCCTAAATCATTGAATAGAATGACAGAAATGTAAGAGAATGTGAGGAGGTCTGTTCATTCAATCAATATTTATTGAACATCTATTAGACAGAGGAATCTGTTAGGCGGTTTAGGGGACTCGAGCAAATCAGATGCTGGCTCTGCCCTTCAGAAGGTGACAGAGCAATAGGATGGAAAGAGTCAGGCACTTTCCTGAGGATACATAGCTATTTTGTTGGCACAGCATAGGTTTAAAGTCTAGATTTCTTAATTTGCCACCCAAGGCTGTCTCCATCAATCCATACTGGCCTTGGTGAGATTTAATATCACATAAGTTCTTTGTTATTGTCATTACGTGCTAATTTTAGGAGGGTGGAAACTTAAATTTGTTCCCCCATTGTGTCCCTATACAGTATTGAACATATGTGTCATACACCTGGCACATAATAGGTGCTCAATAAATTGTTCAACTGAATAAACATGCACAACTGAGCCAATGCAATATATTACACTGTCTTCTCACATTTTGTACTAAACATTTAATGTGCATTTAACTTGCTCGACCTCCCACACTTTACAAGACAAAGCGCTCAAAGCAGTGAGAAGGACGATTTCGGTAGTTAGGAATACTTTATTTTTCTCAGACCCGATCTTTCTTTTCAGAAGTGATTTTATTCTAATTTTAGCCTAAAATAATTAAAAGTGTACAAGCAGAAGATATTTGATCCTAATCTTTGGCAGGAAAAAGAACAACACCATAGGAATGGCTGTAACTTCTATAGTAATTCATTGACACTCTTCCCACTTCAAAAAGCAGAAAGAGCCACTTTGGAGATTTTTCTACGGCTCAACAAGAAACTCTGTATAGATCATTTAAATGGTTCATGTATCATTTGGACAGTTAGCCTAATTGGTATTTAACCCAAAGTAGTATTCTCGATGACAAATACAATTCAGAGACATAATTTCCATTGCTGCTTAAAGCCTTTGGCCACTTCTCTAACTGTTCCTCAACAGACAGTGGGCTTAATTTTTAACTCTGAATTTTCCAAGACACTGAATGGCTGTTCAGTTTTCTCTGTTAGAAATAAGCCAGGTATTTGGGATAAACAGTTAATAATTATCAGGACTTTGGAATGCCTCATAGACTGTGAGATAATTTTTATAAGTCTAATAACCATGCAGACATCTCCCATCAATGTTTTTAGTGCTTTGCAGTAATTGGAGACATTCTCCAAAGCCCACCGCTTGCCTTAAAAAAATAATTCTATTTGCAAATATTCAAACACTTTATGGAGATGTTAAGCATCTTTCTGTGCACATGGAATATCCACCAATAATGGCCAAAATCTTATACCTGATGTTCCTCAGGCTCAGTTAGAAGACTCCTGCTGAGCTCCTGCCCCTGGCTAGGATCAGTAGAGCTGCTTCCCATGGTGCCATTTTATTAACTCACTCCAGGAAACAGGGAAGGGAACAAGGAGACTTTTTACCTCTGGGAGTGATGCCTTGGCTTTGGTTTCACTGGGCCTCATCCTTTCTCAGCCTCTTTGCACAAGTCATCACAAATAACCTTTCCTATTCGCCTTTGTGAAGAGTGTGAATGGACTAAAAGGGATCCTCAATTGCTAGACTGGGTCCACTAAGATATCTGGTTCTTTCTCTATACTCCGCTCCTGATCTACCAGTGGAAGCCGCTGGCTTTGCTGTCTCAGCGTCAAAGATCCCACAGATCAGTTACCTCTCAGTGTCACATGGTTTTTAAGAAGGAGCAAAGAAGAGGACAAAATTTATAAAAAGACACTATCTGAAAGGTACAGGAGGCCAAGTGTGATGGCTCACACCTGTTATCCTAGCAGTTTGGGAGGCTGAGGCAGGAAGATCTCTTGAGGCCTGGAGTTAGAGACCAGCTTGAGATTCACACTCAGATCCACATCTCAAGCCCACGGACCATGCTGAGGTTCACACTCAGATCTGTCTGATTCCCCTAAACCCATGCTTTTAACCAGTTTTAACTCATCCTTTCCTGAAATTCAGAGTTACTAGGAAAGTCTGGCTTGGAAGGAGCCAAGGAAGGAAGGTTGGGTGCAAGTGCGATTAACCAAGAGGTCTAGATATGTCCCCTGAAATCCACAGTCATGTTTGCATCAAGGTCACCCTTCTCATGAGCTGATCCCAATGACTTAGCCAAAGACTAGGCACAGTGGAACACCCCTGAGAGACACAACACTTCTGGGAGACATGAGACCTGACTTTGCCTCAAGGACCCTGCAGTGGCCTCACTGAGCCTTCCTTGAACTGCACAGCAGTCTTGGAGGTTTGCACCCAACCTTCCTTTCCCGACTCCTAGTCTCTGGGTCATATCTACAGAAGGGTCTGATGGCTCGCTCAGCCTTTCCTGCCTCCCTCTTCATTTTTCTCGCTACACAAATGTTTCTCCTATACAAATCTCCCCACACTGATCTCATCCTGGCATCTATTTCTCAGAGGACCCAGACGAACCCAGTGCATTGGTGGTTCCACAGAGTACACCTGTGGACAGAAAGATCGAGAAGGAGCATCCCAGGAGGACACAGCTCCTCAGAGAATTTGGGCGCCTGGAGTGTATTTTCTTTCTTGTTTTGTTGTTTTCTTCCTTTTGAAACAAATGTCAATTACAGTCCAAACAGGGCCATATTCTATGCTTTTAGACCTAAATAAACAAAGCAACAAACAAGCCTTTCCTGGGCTTATTTGAAACTTGCTTGTTTCTTCCTCTCCCTCAGCCATATGTATCTCTTCAGCAAATTCCGACTCCCAGCTTCAGATCAGATAATAAAGTTCAGTCTTTATTTCTGTCATCTACAACATGAGGGGAAACTTCCTCTGAGATTTAAATCCCTTTCATCTCAGTGTGACACACACACACCCACTTCAGATGGCTAGGGAGCCCTTTCTTGTTAAAGTCTTCTATTTTTAATGGGATGGCTTGTGCCTTTCATGGTTATTTGTCTGTCTTTGTCCACCTGAATAATCCCTTTGAAAGTGTCAGCAGTTCAGCATTCCCGGACTCTCCCACCCACCTCTTCCCCGTTAAGGATTTTGGAAGCCAGAGATCTTCCAGCCCACCCGTTTAGGTTCGAACTCTTTTGCAAGCTAAATGAAGGCAGCCTTGCAAATTTATGTTCAGAATCTCTGAATCAACATTTCAGAAAAGATACCTTAAACTTTCGTAATTAGGGAGGAAAATAAACAACTCTGCAGGGAAGTTGAGTCCTTTCTTTGATGAGCTCTGAGTAATTCAGGAACTCCCTGGGAGACATTTCCTCCTTTGGGTGATGGGCAGGGGTTCTGGGGAGGGTCACCACCTAGGATGCAGCCAGCACCCCATTTTCTCCCCCAAGCAATGGACCCTGTGGCTGCAGGTCTCACACAGGGAATGTTACATCTTCTTGGTGATGTAAGAGTTGGCTCTGGTTCATGGATTCTTGTGGCGGTTGTTGTGTGTGTGCCAAACCCCTTACAGAGCCATGCTCAAAGAGATTGGGGAGGGGACAGTCCCCTGCATGTGTGCAAACAACATCATGCCATCATGGGGAGAGATACTTGGATTTTTACCTTTTCTCCTCCTTAGCCACAGCTGCAAACCTGTCTCCAACCTCACTCTATAGCAGAAATTCTCAGGTTGTAGCAGACAAGATGGATATAACTCTTGGGTTTTCCAGCGGGCCCTGTCAGTCATCTCAGGGCACTGACTCAGCTCAGGATCAAGTGTCCTTATTTCCTTGTTTAACCAAAATGACTAAAATAGAAAGCTTTACTAGGCGAACAAATAACAGATTTTTTTTTTCTCTACCACTTGTTCCTGTTTCTATTTTACTGTCCTTAGGGAATGTAGAAAAAGCAAATATTATCTATGGTGATTTCTTCTTATCAGAGGCCACATGCATGAGGCTTCATGTCCCCAAAGAATTTGTATCCTTTCCCAAGGAGGCCTTCTCTAATATCCTCTCTTTGGTTGTTTATTATGACATTTCCAAAATAAACAGTCATACAACCAAAACACAGTCTTGGACAGAGACGCCAAGAGCACAAGGCTATTGGCCTTAGGCAGCCACAGGACGTCTACATGTGGAATGGAGAAGCCATCTCTTTAGCCTGCTGGACTCTCTTGAGGTTTTCCAGTCACCCGTGAATGACTCAACAATACGCACTACCTTGCTTCCCGCCCTACCGAGGGGAGGCCATTGTGCAACAGAGAAGCTCCTATTCCAAAGCATAAATCTCTTGCTAATACCTGCATTCCTCATGCAACATCCAAGCAAGATTTGGAGTTTTCTTAGTAAACTTAAACTGAAACTTCAACACTTATTAAGCAAGTTTAATCCTGGGTCTCAAATAGCTTCCTCTAAGATGTAAGGGATTCTATCCTCATTGGTATGGGCACAATCTCTTCCTTCCAAAAGTATTCTTTCTAAATCTAAATTCTATTACAAATCGGCCGGGTGCGGTGGCTCACGCCTGTAATCCTAGCACTCTGGGAGGCCGAGGTGGGTGGATCGTTTGAGCTCAGGAGTTTGAGACCAGCCTGAGCAAGAGTGAGACCCCGTCTCTACCAAAAAATAGAAAGAAGTTAATTGGACAGCTAAAAAATATATAGAAAAAATTAGCCAGGCATGGTGGTGCATGCCTGTAGTCCCAGCTACCCGGGAGGCTGAGGCAGAAGGATTGCTTTGACAGGGAAAAACCCCCATCCTGGAGCCCCATGGCTGAACTCACTGTTGATTAGATACTTTTTGAATCCCACTGCTGAT
>VBSM01003148.1:11652937-11673092 GCA_008086735.1 Cheirogaleus medius | reverse complement strand
GGAGAACAAGGAAGCGGGGCTCAGAATTTGGCGGCATGCCCCTCTGAGCCCACCGGCAGAATAAAGGCTGATTCTCCAACTCTCCGTGTGTCACTCAGTTCTTTCCTCAGTCAATCGCTGTAACACTTGCTGTTAACACTTGCTGGAACAGCTTGAGCCCAGGAGTTTGAGGTTGCTGTGAGCTAGGCTGATGCCACGGCACTCTAGCCCGGGCAACAGAGTGAGACTCTGTTTTAAAAATAAAATAAAATAAAAAAATAAATTCTATTACAAATCCCCTAAAATGGAAGAAATCAAGTGGCAGATGTGGGGGAAGGGAAATCCTAGAGTTAGTGGCTAAAAAGGTAGTGAAGCAGACCAAGGCTTTGGGGACTGTGAAATCGCCTGAATTTTGCGAAGAAATGATAAAGAAGAAACAAGATATTTCTAGCCAACTTTGAGGATTTGGGATACGTCACATATTCTATATTATGGATGGCTCCTCCAAAAAACACCCTCTTAAATTGTTTTATCTCTCTCATTTACACCTCCAGAAAATAGTTCAGAAATGATTTGCTGCTTTGTAGATGAACTAAAAGTGATACACATCTCTGAGAAATCAATATTAGGCTAAACTCTTTAACGGACGGTACAATGAAATCAGGTACGTATAGGTTAGTGTGAAATTATGGTATCGATGTTCAGTCTTTTTAAAAAAATGTTAAAGGAAGGATTATAAAATGGATGAGAAAATGCATCATGTAGTTTTCTTGAGAAATTGGGTGAATATTAAATCAACGATAAACTCTTTTGAGAAAAAGTGTTGGAGTTGACCATTGGGTATCTTTGTTAATGACACAGAAGATGAAAAATGGAGAAAATGAACAAAATTTGAAGAAAACCCAGACAGAAACAAAATGGAATTAAAGGCATGCATGAAGTTTTAACCCAGGAAAAGTTCTACATCTGATTAAAAATTACCCAAAACACAGATCTCTAAAAGTACGAACAAAACTGAAACGGAGTCAAGAAACCTGAGAGAGGTGTGGGACACTCACAGTGAAGTCTTTCTGTGTAATCAGGGACCAAAGACCAGTGTTCTTTGGGGATTCATGAAAGTGCTCCTCCTAATAACGTATGATTTTCACACTCTCTACAAGTTGATTAATTTTCACCTATTTAATAAAACATAAAAACTAAATCCCAGTGACCTGAGGACAATGGATATTTGGGATTTGTTTAGTACAACAGGTATTGCCTTTGGAATGCCAACTATATGACACTCACAAGCTCGAATGCTACAGTGTGTTTCAGAGTTCCTGTTTAGATCCAGTTGCATACTCCAGGGTAAGGATGAAGCAGCCTAGTACTCTAGCTCCTCTGCCTTTAACCAATTACAGCAAGTTGAGGGAAGGCTGGTTAGGACATTGTGCACATTTTAAAATTACCCATTGTCTCTGCTTTAATGGCTTCCTGATGATCTGTTCTAGAACATTAAGCAGAAGGCAATAAATGTTATTTTAACTACAGTCAGATGACTAATAGAGACAGAGAAGAAGCCATTATTGGAAGACAACTGCAGTACCCAACTTCCCTAACACTCAACCCTTGCTTGTGGCCAGGCTGGCTTTGCAATGATTCAGTGGACTCTTGGAGTGTAATTCCTCATTTAATCAAAGTTCACCAGACTGCTTTCAGCACACTTCCCTATATTTCCTATTTTTATTACTTATTTTCATGGTCAACTATGTCAGTAAAATCTCATCTAAATGTATTATAATTCATTGGGACAAACAAAACAAAGCAAAAACACTATATATGCCATCATGTAGGAAATGGTGGAGAAATCATCTCTATAAATGCATGTTCAATAGAAATTTCATAATAAAATGTCAATGCAAGCATCATTCAAATATCCCTGTGGATTATTCTTCTAGAATATTATTTGTGGACATTTCAACCTTAGGCTGACTGACCTTAGCATATAGCCTATCTGGGGGCCTCATTCCCTCACACTCAGTTGCTATGTGCTCAAAGCTAATTATCAGATTGAACTAAACAAACATAATTCTGAAGATTAATGTTGAAAAGAAATTATGTGGTGGATTGTTCTTTGCAACTCTCTGCTCATTCTCCCTGGAATATCCCACCCCTCACTCCCTGCCAAACCCAGCAAACTCCTGCCGATCCTCTAGAATTCACACCATGTTTGACTTCCTTGGAAACACCTCTCTTGATCCCTGCCCACCTCCTTCCTCCAAGAAGAACACATCAAGCTTCCTTCCTGTGGGCCACCAGAGACCTTTATGCCCACTCTCACAATGGCACCTTTCTCTGGGTCTCTCCTGTTCTGCCCATGGCTCTGCCACTCAGAAAACAGATGAGTTCCTATTCTTTGCAAGGAATATTGACCAGCATCTAAGCATCCTTCCTCTTACCTGTGATCTTTCAACTTCTGTTTTGTCTCTCTGATTGGTCTATTAATCTTTCCATTAGTGTGTCCATGTTGTTTTATCTGTCTTTATAGCAAACATCCATTACAATCCAAATTGGTGAGATGTGGATTGGTTTATATGCTAGAGATGGGGGTTAAGAAAGGAGAAGGTGAGATAAAAGAAACAGAACAGCAAGCTCAGAGGAAGGTAGTGTCCCTACCATTTCTGCAAGAAACATTATACCTAAACATGCTCAAGTGGATTAATGGTCTCCTGCATCTTGTTATCAATCATTAATGCAGCGCAAGTTCTCTGTCCCTTGGTGCGTCCACTCTTGCCTCATGCTTGAGAAAAAGGCTCCTACTTTTTATGAAGACATTTGAGCTTCAATTTTAAGATTGGACATTCTATGCAAACATTTTCAGAGCAAGAAAAAGAAAACTGAGTTTCAGATATGCATGGAGAAGAGACACAGATATAGAGGACAAAGTTCAACTTCATTGTCAACTCATTCTTTCAACAAACGCTTGTGGAGATGTGCTATATGCTGGGAATTGATCCGGGTGCTGGGGATACACTGCAAACATGACAAAATCCCTGCCCTTAGGAGCATGAAGGAAAAGATGACTAAAAATAATTAATAACATAATCTTGGTGATTCTTATGAGGAAAACAAAGCAACATAAAGTGTCAGAATCTGAAGAGAGAGCAGAAGGCTATTTTAAGATGGGCAGGGAAGGTCTTTCTTAAAAGATGACATTTGAGCAGAAATTTGAATAATGAAGAGAAGGAAATAATTAGGTGAGATGTGAAGGTTGTATTAGTCAGGGTTCTCCAGAGAAATACAACCAATAGGATATAAACAGACAAAAGGAGACTTACTATGAGAATTGGCTCTTGAGATTAGGGAGACTGAGAAGTCCCACAGCATGCCACCTGCAAGCTGGACACCCAGGAAATCAATAGCATAATTCAGTCCTATTCTGAAGGCCTGAGGATGGGGGCCCATGTTGTAACCCCTACTCTGAGGCTGAAGGCCTGAGAACTGAGGGCTGGTGGGCAGGAGGCCACTGGTCTAAGTCTCAGAGTTGGAAGGCCCAAGACCAGCAATGCTGATGTCCAAGGTCAGGGGAAAATGGATGGCCCAGCTTAGGAAGAGAGAGAGAGAATTCACTTTCTCCACTTTTTGTTCTGTTCAGGCCCCCCACAGACTGGAAGATACCAAGATCCACATTGGTGAGAGTGGGTCTTCTGTATTCAGCCTCCTGGTTCACATGCTGATCTTTTCTGGAGACACCCTCACAGACATACCTGAAAATAATATTTTACCAGCTATCTGGGCATCTCTTAGCCCAGGCAAGTTGATACATAAAATTAACCATCACAAAGGCCAAGCTGGAGAAATTGACTTGAACAAACAACAGCAGCGTCGGTGGGACCAGAGCACAGTGAATGGGGGGAGAGTGGTAAAAATGAAGCCAGAGGCCAGGCACGGTGGCTCACATCTGTAATCCTAGCACTTTGGGAGGCCAAGATGGGAGGACTGCTTGAGGCCAGGAGTTCAAGATCAGCCTGAGCAACATACTGAGATCCTATCTCTACAAAAAAATTAAAAAAATTAGTCAAGTGTGGTGGAGTATACTTGTAGTCCCAGCTACTTAGGAGTCTGAGGCAGGAGGATCACTTAAGCCCAGGAGTTCAAGGCTGCTGTGAGCTATGTTGACAGCACTGCACTCTAGCCTGAGTGACAGTGTGAGACCTCACAAAAAAAAAAAAAAACAACAACAAAAAAAACCATGAAGTCAGAGAGAGGCATCTGAACACCAGAATGGCAGAAGGAGTAGGTCAATAAATCCTTCCCCAGAAAGCAATCATAAAACTGGACAAGACTGCCAGAAACAACCAATCCCGGCATTCTAAAATTTAACCAAAGGCACACAGCACATTGAGAAGCATTTATTTGTGAAAAATACTGAACTTTGGATAAGAACGATGGAGTTCTTGGCCAGGGCTGCTCCTCTCTCTCCCCATTCCCCTCCCCTCAAACTCTTTAGGTGCAGTGGTTCAGCCAGGAGGGACTAAGGCATGGAAAGTAGCAGCTTCACAATTGCCTTCAGAGTGAGCATGCTTGACCTGAAGCATTGCCAGTTAGAGCGGTCATCATTCACATTGGCCAGTGCAAGGAAAAGTGCAAGCCACTCCAGGAGACTGAGGCTGAGGTCTGGCTTGGGGACAGCAACAGGTTGGCAGACTAGCTTGGGATTTAACAGAGAGTTCCAAGAGATGATTCAGCCCCTGGGGGTTTGGCAACTTTTCCATGTATGCCGGGTTGGCCAGAAGCTGTTTGAGTGTACAGTAGAGAATGGAGCCACCCACACATCCCTGGCTAACAGATTCTGTGTACAGGCACAAAGGAGACATAAAAGAGCATGGAGGAATAAAAGCCCGGACAGACTTAAGCACAGCCTGAAGTTCGAATTTGCTGCATAGCCCCACGCAGATCCAAAGGTAGAGTGGATGGAAGCCTCATAGCCCTGTGATATTGTAGCAAAACCACTGGTGAATCTTTAGCTGAACGATAAACTTTGCAAACACAGGAGAAATTCCTCAAGAACCAGACTTAGAAATAAAAGCATGAAAAAAATTAATGTCTGCACAATGCAGGGGAGACAGAAGTCACAGATTCCTTCAAGGCAAATTATAAAGAAAACAACAAGAATACCATAACAATCCTCAGAAAAGAAAAGTCAGAATAGAGAGTTGCTAAAATATGCCATCTAAACTATAAAATATTCAACAAAAAAGTATGAGACATGCAAAGAAACAAAAAGGCATGACCTATACTCAGAAAAAAACAGCAGTCAAAAGAAACTGTTTCTGAGTACCCCTAAATGTTGGACTTAGAGAAAGATTTCAAAACAGCTGGCATAAATATATTCAAAGAACTAAAAAAAAAAACTTGGTGCATAGGAAATCTCAATAAAGATATTTAAGCACTTACCAAATGGAAACTGTGAAGATGAAAAGTAGAATAACTAAAATTAAAAAGTTACCTGACAGTTTCAGCAGCATATCTGAGATGGCAGAAGAATCAACAAATTTGAAGACAGAACAATAGAAATTATCCCATCCAAAGGACAGAAAAAAAAAGATTGAAGAAAAATATTTAGAGGCTCAGAGTTTTGGGTGACAACATCAAGTATCAGCCTACATATAAAGGGAGTCCGAGAAGAAAAAGAGAGAGAAGAAAGGGCAGAAAAAAATATTTGAAGAATTGGTGACCCAAAACCTCATCAATTTGATGAAAAACATTAATCTACAGATCCAAGAAGTTCAGCAAACCCAAGTAACATAAATACAAAGACATCCACATGTATACCTATCATAGCCAAACTGTTGAAAAACAAAAACAAAGAGAATATCTTCAAAGTAGCAAGAGAAAATCAACTTATATACAAGGGTACAACCATGTTATTAATGACTTATTTCTCAATATACCCATAACAAATAAAAACAGGAGGGCCGGGCACGGTGTCGCACGCCTATAATCCTAGCACTCTGGGAGGCTGAGGCAGACAGATCGTTTGAGCTCAGGAGTTCAAGACCAGCCTGAGCAAGAGCAAGACCCCGTCTCTATCAAAAATTTAAAAAGTTAGCAAAGCATGGTGGCACATGCCTGCAGTCCCAGCTATTGGGAGGCTGAGGCAGGAGAATTGCTTGAGCCCAGGAATTTGAGGTTGCTGTGAGCTAGGCTGACGCCACAGCACTCTAGCTGGGGCAACAGAGTGAGACTCTGTCTCCAAAAATAAAAAATAAAATAAAATAAAAACAGGAGACTTTGAGATTCAAGTAAAGTCTTTTTATTCACAGATTGGGTCATGTCAGTTTCCTGTGACATGGGACAGTGTCCTCCCCATAGGACAATGCAATGAGAGCCAGATGTTACCTGCAAAGAGATTTATACCTCAGGAGAGAAATCCCCAAATTATCAACTTGGAGCTTATATAGAAGCCAGATATCAAAAACTGCATGTTATTTGACCCCACATATAAGAAATGTACAGAAAAGTTAAATTTATGAAAAGCAGATTCATACTTGTCTTGGAAGTTGGAGTAGAGATTGACCAGCAACTGGTCTTGTGATAATTTTGTGAGGTGATGAAAGCGCTCTAAAACTGTATTGTAGTGATGGTTGCAAAAATGATAAATTTATAAGAGTTATAAATTTATAAAATCTCAAAACACAAAATATTTTTTAAAAGTAAAGCCAGAGACAGAAGCAGGATTTGGATCAGACAAGACTTCGCAAGCCATGGTAAAATAAAAATTTGAATTTAAGTATGGTGGAGAGCCATGAGAGAGTTTTAAGAAAGGAAATTATATAATCCAGTTTTATATTGTGTGCGTGTATTTTTTTTTTTTTTTACTCCTTTTTAAAAATTCTCATCCTACTAGGTAAAGAACAGACTACTGGTGAACAAGAGTAAATACAGTGAGACTGTTATAAAGACTCTTACTTATTTGGGCAAGAAATAATGATAGCTTGGATGAAGCCAGAATACTCCTAAGGAATTTAAAAACTCACAAGGAATCATTACCATTCAGTTCAGATAAATGAACCAGGAGACCAGAGGTTGAACAATACCAAATTTTCCCATCTCTGGACACACATATTTAGTGAAAAAGGAAAAAAAAAATCACATAGATGACTCCCAAAGAGAAGTCTAAGGGAGTAGATAACTTATTCTTAATCTCCAGGTTCAGTGGTTTCTAAACTAATGAGCTTATAGTAAACAGAAAACAGAATGATTTTTAATCATGCAGCAGCCAGACTGGTATTCAAAATGTTATTTACATTTTCAGAACATTTTTTTTTCTCCAAGCATTTTGTGTTTGTTTGTCCTAAAGAAATCATCATCATCAAAAATCTGGGGATCTGTATATAGTTAGAAGTTGCATATTTTAGCAGTGCACGCAGGCCTGCAGACGTATGTGGCCATTGATGGAGTCCCTGAGCTGGGAAAACAGAACAGAGGCATTGCTGATGAGAGACGCCAACTTTACATTTCTGCACTGGCATTCAGAAGTCTCAATATTTCTGCGTGTATTTGAATCTCCTGCTTGTTTTAATTACGTTCATCCAATTCTAAGTGATGCGTGATATCAAGCATGACCAAGAGTGGAAATATTTCTTTGTGGAATTTTTAAAATCTTGACTGCTGCAAGGAAAAGACCTTTAAGAACACACAGTATCTTTCCAAACACAGAAAAGATTCCTGTAACTGAGACCATTCCCAAAATGGAATAGTATTAATGTTGTGGCCTATTTACCCCATCCCATTAGTCATGATGATACACCCCAAAAGGACAGAAGTCAGAAGGGATGTATGAACGCAGCACAGGAAACAGGACCAGCAAAGCAACGAGGGGGACCCCAGAAGTATTCTCAATGTCTTGGTTTATGAGAGGAAAGAGCTGTTTATTCCAAATGCTGCTGCAGGGGACAGGAAAATAGAGGAGAACAATGACCTAGTGACCTCCGTGAATTGCTGGCGATAGCTCAGCCTCTCAGCTTGGTCTGCAGGAAGTCAGCCATCCAGACTCCAAACTTCCAACGCTAATCAGAAGAGGTGATGGGGCAGGCCTCGAGCGAGAAGGCCATGAGAATGCTATTAGCCACGTTCAAAGTTCAGGCCACTGTTTCCTCTTGGAGCATTCAGAGAGCGCCACGCAGAAGCTCTGAGGCCAAGAGGCCGGGGCTGCTACTTCTAGGGTTGGGAGGCAGAGACTGTTGGTTCTCTCCCAAAGGGAGTTGGTGAGAGTGGGTGGTCAGCTTTGGCTCAGAGTCCTGGTTTTACAGGAAATCCTTGTTTTTTCTGGGTCACTGAGTCACTGTGTCTTGGAACCATAGGCCAGGCAGGAACTTTACGCAATCTCTGAGTCCATCCTTCTGCCTTCAGGTTAAGATCACCTTGACCGGTCTGTGACGTTAGTGTGACATCATAGCCTCCACAAACTGTGCTGTGTCACCCCCTGCTGACCAGCCCGGTGATGCACCCAGGAAAATGGCTTGGACAACACACAAGCTGTCCTGACCTTAGGAGGATGTCCAGCCACCGTCAGTAGGACATTAGTTTCTTTATTCCTGGGACTGAGGCTATATTGCCCTTTTCCATTAGGGCTTTCTTTTAATACCCATGTTGACCTGCCCATGGGAACGTGGCTGGGTGTTTTTGTCAAGCTGTATTTGGGAACTGCAGGCATATCTCATCCAATCAAGCCTTTGGCTCCAGCAAAAACCACAGATTCTAAGGATTTTTAAAAACTTCAAAGGACATTGAATTCCAATATGTATCCAGTACTCACATTCCCTCTAGACCTTCCCTGGGAAGTATCCAGTCCACCTGCGTTCAATTATCTCCAGAGTAGGAAGCAGTCCTTTTCCTTCTGGGGCGGTTGCTTCTGCCTGAAGAGTCTTAATATTAAGTGAAAATAGGTTCTCCTGTGACTTCTGCTTGACTGTGAGTTGTAGAGTGTAGAAACCATATCCCTCTTATGAGGGTTATATTTCGCCATGTCCCTCCACTTCATCCATGAGGATACCATGAGCCATGCCATCAAATACCTTGTTGAAATTCAGAAATACAGTGTCGTGCCCTGAGCTGGCAGCCTACAAACACTGCCACTGAGAAATGTTAGTGTGACCAACTTGTTCTTAGGGGACTGACGCTGGTTAAGCGCTACTTTCTTCCTTGGGAACTTATAAGTCATCCTTTTGATAACCCACTCCCAAATCTTACCCAGGGTTGACATAAAGCTCTCTGGCTATAGTCTCAGGATATTTGAGAATGATGACTAGTTCCTAATATATACGTCAAAACCATCCTTTTATTGAGGAGCTGATTACACCTTTGGTACTCATAAGCATGATCAAGCAGTGATCATTCTCCTATATCATAAAATCCTTTCATTTTTTTTTTATTTGACAGTGTATTGCATAACAAGTTCAGAAAGAAATATACTCTGGAAGATTTCCCACATCCTACCCAGAAACAATCCATTTCTTTATTTATTTCTCTTCTATTTATCGTGGTGTAACAAACCACTCAAAAACGTAATGGAGTAAAACCACCATTTTATTATGCTTACAAATTCTGGGAGTCAGGAATTCAAAAAGGGCACGTGGCTGGTCTCTGCTCCATGATATCTGTGGTGGCCTCAACTGTGAAGACTCAAGGACTAGGGATGACTGGACAGCTTGAGGCTGGAACCAACTGTGGCATCTTCAGTCACCCCAAGGGGTTTGACGCTGGTGCTCTGTTGGGGCTCAGCTGAGGCTGTCGACTGGGACACCAGTCAGGGCCTCCTCCTCTGGCTTGGGCTTCCTCACAACATGGCGGCCTCTGGGCGGTTACACTCTCTACATGGTGGCTCAGAACTCTGAAAGCAGATGTCCCAGCAGACAAGGTGAAAGCTGCATTTCTTCTTATGACCAAGCCTCAGAAGTTACAAGCATCATCTCCACTGAATTCTATGGATTATAAGCAAGTCTTGAGGTCTTCTAAGAATCCAGAGCAAGGGACATAAATCCCACCACTCCCACCCCTCAGTGGAAGGAGTGTCAAAGAATTTGTGAACATGTTCAAAAACTACCACAACTTCTTTCTGTTTGGTTTCTCCTTTCTATGTTCTCTTCCTCTCTGTGATTTCTCTGTTCATTTCTACAGGATCCCCTTAATATCTGTAAGCCAAACAAGCCATTCAGTCATTCCACACACATTCCCTGAGATCCTATGATGGACCAGGTATTAGACAGAGCCCTTTTTTCAAAGAGCTTAAATGGGATCTTGGAGCCCTGATAGAGGTCTCCCCTCAACCAGGAGGCAATTGGGGTGGTGGGATTTTAGACAGACGCAAACTTCAGATGTCAAGGCATTATTTCTTAAACTCCATTTTGAAAAATACTTGTTTCTAATGAGTGCAATGAGCACCATCTGGGGGACAGACACGCTTGAAGCTCTGACTCCAGGCGTGGGGCAAGGCAACATAGGTACCCTAAACATTTGTACCCCCATAATATGCTGAAATAAAAAAGAAAGAAAGAAAGAAAAAAATAATAAGTATATTAACAGACAAAAAAAAAGAAAGAAAGAAAGAAAAATACATGTTTCAGGACAGGAACAATGAGTTCATATGACTCCAGTGAGTGTCTCTCAAGAATTTTGAGTTTAAAGGTTATATTAAATGACTTTTAGGAAAAAAATAAAATAAAGTCACAGAAAAGGCATTGGATCTCTGTATAACTATTGTTTGATTAAGGAAATTACAGCAAGGGAGGCTTCCTTCATAAAACACAGAATTATGAACTTCCTTAACTTTAACAAATATAAACCGAATGGCCTGAGAGACTCCAGACATCATCTATCATCTTATCTCACGTCACTCACTCCCGGTGACGCTAGACGCCCTCACAAAATTAAAAGCTAACATAGAAAGTGACATAAAAAGATGCCTGCTAAGACTTTATAAAGATAATTCTTTTTCTTAGCTAAATGAAGATAGGGAAATGTTTTCCTTCATGAGGTCAGTCAGAAACCTAATAATACAATTTACCAAGAGCGAAAAGTAGCTAAGGAAAGAATCACCGTGTCCTTCTAGCCCAGTGGCTTAATGGTGAATCTGGGATGATGACCCAAACATCACTCAAAGCATTGCTTTGGTGTGAGGAACCACCAAGACCGCTGTTAGATTTTCCCTCACTCTACATGTTTCCTTGTGGAGGGACCTCCATCAGAGGAGCACTCCTGGCCGCTTGCCCCATCCTTTGTTCATTCCTCTCCATGGAAAGAGGGTACATACTTGTAGGTGACAGGCATTGGTCCACACTCCTCACCTGGACAAAGATTTTCTACTAGAAACACTGGGGATTCTATCTCTTTTCTTCTCTCTCCATCTCTCACTCACTTCGCCCCTGAGTAAAGTACCTGATCAGTGAATTTGGAAGATGAAACTAAACATTCCATCCCATTCCCTTCCTTTCCTCTCTAGAGACTTGTGTTCTGACCTGCTCTCTGCTAATGGACAGCTGTCTATCCTGTGTGGGAGTTCTACTGTTGTCGAGAAATTGGACCCCTCCTCCTAGTGGGGATGTTAAAAGGTACAGCCACTCTGTGAAACACTTTCACAGGTTCTCAAAAAGCTAAACATAGAACTACCATATGATCCAGTAATTTCACTCCTAAGTATATACCCAAGAAAACTGAAAACCGATGACCACACAAAAACTTGTACATGAATGTTCTTCACCCTGGTCTTATTTTTAATAGCCAAAAAGTGGAAACAATCCAATGTGAGCCAATCGATGAATGGATAAACATATGTTATATATCCATATAATGGAATATTATTCAGTCATAAGAAGAAATGAAGTACAGATTCAGCCCACAGTGTAGATTAAACTTGAAAACGTGCTAAGTGAAATATGCCAGGCACAAATAGCCACATATTGCTTGATTCCATTTATACGAAATATTAAATGTACTTATCTTTCTAAAATTCACGTATTACTCAAAAATGCAATGTTAGGAGGATTTTCATAACAGGGAATATTTTCCAATTTTAACAAGATGACAAAATTTCACCAATAGTCCTCCTGAAACTCCTCATAGGAATTTCAGGAAGGAATCTGACTCATAGGAATTATTTGCTTAATGATGGAAGGGTCCTTTTCATTGCAACCAATCCCAGCTTACTCGAGGGTTAGCAATTCACATCTTCTTCCTTCAGGATAGAGAATCATTGAGGGGGAAACTATTTAGCTATATTTGCAGTGAATCAACCTGTCCAGACAGAGCAAATGGACCACCCAACCAAATCAAAGATCTTTGAAGAGTCTCTAAATTCCAAATCGGAGGTAAGTGATGTGATGCATGAAGCCCGCACAGCACCCTCCCATGATAGCAAGCATTTTCCAAATAAAAAAAGTTTCTTAACTAGAGTCAGGTATCTGTCACTGGATTAGTCACAGAGAAAACAAACAAAACAACTCTAAACTCATGACTGTAAAAAATCAGATCCATGGCTCAATACAGTCTCTACAAGCTACCAAAAATAGAAAGAAATTAATTGGCCAACTAAACATATATAGAAAAAATTAGCCGGGCATGGTGGCACATGCCTGTAGTCCCAGCTACTCGGGAGGCTGAGGCAGGAGGATCGCTTGAGCCCATGAGTTTGAGGTTGCTGTGAGCTAGGCTGATGCCACGGCACTCTAGCCTAGACAACAGAGTGAGACTCTGTCTCAAAAAAAAAAAAAAGAAAGAAAGAAAGAAAAAAGAAAACAAACTTAGTGACCTGACATAGTCTAAAAGCCAAATGCTCGCCCATCTGTGTCCCCCAAAGAAATGGCCACCGCATCCTCTAAGGGACAGTTGCCAGAGCTGGGTGCTTCAGGGCACGTGCAGATGACTTCAGTTCCACTTCATGAAAAGGAGGTTACAGGGCTACTCTTCACCGCAGGAGACAGGCAGAGAGATTTTCCTGTTGATTTATACGAGGTTATGCTCTCAAAACAAGACATGAGACAGCTGTTTGGGAGAAAGCCCTATCTGCAGTGTATCCCTAATGCACGGTGCGTGTTAGTGTTGGCACCGCAAGGAATAAAACAAGAGTCCAGTTATCATAAGAAGCAGGGAGCTGGGGACTGGGAAATCAGGCCAGCGAGGGAAGCAAAGCCTTTGATGTCTGGCTCCCTCTCCCAGAGGGTTGTACATCCTTCCTGGTAGTGTTTCGGGTCCCCATGAATGATGAAACTTTGGCATTTTCCAACTTTGCAAGTGTGTCTTTTTGTCTTACATTTTCTAGGTTTCTGCCCCATTCTGCCCCATAACATACATGTTCATCTGCTGAAAATCCTCCCTGCCTCTTTTGCTTCCTCTAAAATAAATATGACCTGCCCTAACTCCATCTTGTTCCTTCCGGGATGTGGCCAGCTGCCATAAAGTCAAGGGTTGAGATCAAAGGGAGGTTGCTCCCACACCAGAGAAAACATAGACTGTGAGCCGTACCCTCTTGCTCTACCAGACAAAGTGACTCAGAAGAAGGGGGCAGTGAAGATTTGGGGGCATCCCATCTCTTAATGGTCTGTGTAAACGAAGCTGGCTGCCAACAGAGGGAAGGAAGCCATTTTTCATTGAGATTTATAACCGGAGTCTAGTGTCATCTGCTGGAAAATTACTAAACACTGGGTGTGAATCTCCAGCTCAGAGATTTCTCTGTTCCCTTTTGATGAAACAAAAAAATCAGAAATTCAACCACACAGGATTCCCCTCATCACACCTCTGTACCAAAACAAGAAGAAATAAAGTCACTCCAAAAGAATCTTTCCCAAAGCCACTGAGATTCTCAAACTTGTGTTTGTTTATCTACAGGATATCCACACTCTATAAAATGACCTCACCCAAGATCTCTTCTAAATTGCATGTGCCTTAATTTTATGGGCTGGGAGACCAAGCCCATTACAGGCAAATTTGTATCAGAATAGTTTTCTCTGCCTTGCAGCTAAGGCAAAATATTTATATCATCCCTTCTACGCTTCTTCAGTTGAACAAATCTGGAGAGAGAGTGAGAGAAGGAGAAAACTGAATCGATACACAAAAAAAACTCAACAAAAATGACCCACATCCACCAAAACTGATCCACATTTAGGAAGTCCCACAACACACCACCTCCAAGAGAGGTGTTAAAACCACTTAGCATACATATTTGAGGATATAAAATAAAAGCTACTCATGTTTCCAGCCCAATTTGGAAGACCAACTCCTCCAAGCAAGCTTCCCATCTCTTATTGACGGACATTAAGTCAATTTTCGATCGTGTTCCTAAAGAAAGCTTTTCAAGAAATAAAAGTATTAATCCTCATTGGAAAATAAGCGACAGTAACTGCTTTAAATATATAATTTGTCTCACTTAAATAAATTAATGATATCTTCACCTTTTCAACAATTAAGTTGATGACCACAATCTACATTTAATCAGGGATATTGCTGCTGCTACATATATGTGAAAGAGTAGCTTATTTTCAGCTAAACATATATCAAATGACCATATTGAGTTGGAATTTGAGATACAGCTTTACCCAGACAGACTGTCTAAAATATTGGCAACATCAACCCCCACTTTCCTAGAGCTTGAATGTATCCATCAAAATTTCATATTTACTTCCAATTAGAGCTAAGTGTTTTACCTTGTTCCATTGTAAGCAGACAAATCTTCGTATTTGTGTAAGAATGGCTTTTGTCCATGAAAGAGATTCTCGTATAGAATCAAAATTTTCATTTTCATACAAGGTTTTTTTTTTAACAATTCAAGGGCTTCATAATTTTGGTGCCAAGGTCAATCCTGGTACATATAGGGATGTAATAAATGTTTCGTAACAGATTGGTAGCCCAGACAATTGCCAAAAACAAGTGGTATTTTTGTTGCCTTTAGAAAATTTATTTCAGTAAAAATTTTTTTAAATTAAAAATCATCAATTAACTGACAACATATTTTATAAGTAGCCACCATTGCATTTATCTTAACATAGGGAAAAAAATCAACAATTTTAAAATTAAAAAATAAAAATTTTCAAAGACTTACTGATGACTTCAGTTCATGACATGAGTGCTTCTTCCTATCACGTCATTGTCACTCTAGCTTATTTCAGGTTTTTTAATTGTGCTAAAATACACACAAACTAAAATTTACCATTCAACTATTTTAAGTGTACGAGTCAGTGGCATTAAGTTTATTTGCAACATTGTACAACCATCACCACTATCTAGTTCCAGAACATTTTCATCACTCCAAAAGGAAACTTCCTACCCATTAAGCAGTCACTCCCATTCCCCCACCCCCAGGTCAGCTAATCTACTACACACTAATCTACTGAACACTAATCTACTTTCCGTCTCTAGGGATTTGCCTATTCTGGACATTTCACATAAATGTAATCATGCAATATGTGGCCTTTTACGCCTGGCCTCCTTCACTCTGCATAATGTGTATGACTTATTTCAGTCTTAGTAGAGAGCATCAATATCATTTTTGCCCTCACATTAATTTTTAGATTGGATTTCCACTGCTAATTTGAGAGTCTTTCCCCCAATTTCTGATATTTAATCTAGAACTTATTTTTTTCTCTGATGGAGCTTCAAATCATACTAGAGGTATGAAGATCAGTTTGCTCAAGTTTTAGGGCACAGGACTTCTGTCTGTAACACCACAATGGTTTTGTACTTGCGTCTGTTAGAATGCTTTTCAGCTGCAAGTTGCAGAAAGCTCATCTAAGGGTACGTTAAACAATAAGAGGTTTGTTATCCTTTATAACGAAAAATCCAAAGGTGAGATGGTTCCAGCATAATTCAGTGGTATCTTCAAGGGGGTGAGTTTCTTTTCACTTTCTCTTCTGTCATCCTCAGCTTGTTGGAACCTCCACCCTGCCAATGTTCCCCTTGATCAATTTTTATTAGGGCAGAAAAACATCCTCAAAATCTTCCCAGCAGATTCTCTCTCTTAGTCTCACTGACTAAAGTGATGTCCCAAGCCCGTACCTCAATCTGGGTGAGCAAGGGAAGTGGACTTGTCACGACAACATTCACTCCTGAAACTGCAGGGAACCCTCCAGGCACATCACTGTCCCATGCCTTGACATCCTGGCATTCTGTTCATAACAATGGCTAAGGAAATGGTAAGTTGATAGGCTTCCTATAGTGTCTGCTATGGTGTTCATGTTGGCTTTTAAATCAATTGCTTTTCCAATGCGATGGTTCCCTAACATTTGACAGTCTATAATGTAAGACCCAAAGAACATGGTTGACCAGGCATTCATTAAAAGAGGTTGTTATGATTGAGCTCTCCGAACTCACATTTTAATTAGCCTGAAAATTAGTTCACAGAAAATAGTGGGCAGTTAAAAGAACACCTGACTTGGCAGAAAGAAGACAAGAGTGGCTATGCTGTAGGGTTATATGTGAAGAAGGCATTGTGTCAAGGAAATACTTTGAAAAAGTTCCAGATTTCCTCTCTGTGACTCTGTAGTAGCACGTTCCTTAGGTTATGTACTCATGGTTCAGGGGCTACTCTAATGGGTTCTATTCAATTAATCAGCAATTGGATTGATGTTTTTCCCCACAGAATTAAATACTTTTTTTCAAGGTTGATTTGGTCCCAAATCCACCAGTTGGTGTCATGTGGACAGAGTCTTAATTGAACCGGTAAATCTAGAAGCCCATCAATTATGGCGACGGCTAAAGAGGAGGAAGAGCATGGATCACTCACAGTTCAAAGAGAAAAACAAAGCACAACTCAGAATGGGAGTTGTCCCCTCCCTCCTCTTCCTCCTGTTGGAAGAGGAAAACCGTAAGAAATTTGAGGAACCCTTTCGCCAAGAGAATAATGAGGCATAAATTTTGCTGATAGTGAGAAGCCTGGCTCAGGAAGTAGCACCACCAACCAAAGGACCATCCAGTGCTAGGGACAGTGATTAATGGTCTAAACATGACACCGCTATGTGGCTTGGAAAGAGTTTGGGACGGTTGGTTTTCACTCTTAGGGAGAGTGATTTGCAGAGACTGGAGATGATTTTGGTGACCACTGTCATTGTGTTTGCCAGTCCCCTTTGCACAGCAGTGAGCTCAAGGAGAAAGAAGTGAGTGTGTATAGCCATGTCTCTCCTACTTGAAAACCTGTTATCTGTGCAATTGGTGGAAGCTGGCTTTCCTCTAAAATGGGGAGAGTGGGTTGGTCATGTTACAATTTATGGGGTGCTTATCAACAAGCTTCAGCTTGCGGATGGCTACAGGCAAAGAACTGCATTCTTATCAGAAACCATTCTCTTTGGCCGTCCTTCCGCTGGTCTTAGATGTCAACGTGGGCGCAACACCATTGTCACACAGTTGGAATGAGAATGACAGAAGTCTCCAGACTGCCCTTTGGAAACTGAGCTTGTGGCCTCTTCAGAAGTCTGCCATGTCTCTTTATCAGTAGATTTTTAAATCTCACATAGTTCCCAGAACATAGGGAGGAATGCTGGAATTTTTTTTTTTTTAAGTCTAAAGTAGAGAAGTAGAGAAAGGGGAGGAATTCCTCTGATTATCCAGAGACCAAGTATGACCCAAATAGATAAGCAATTTGGGTGCTGGAAGAATTTTAGCCAGAGAGGAAGCTGTCAGTTTCTCCAATTACACTGTCTATAAACTCGTTTTCTGCATTTTGTTACTTTTTTAAGATAAGCACCCCAGAGGTCAATTTTATCCTAGTGCTTCCTGTAAAGTTGCTATCAGAAAACTACAAGTTATTCCAATATTACTCTCATGCTTAAAATATTTTTCAGAGCTGTGTCCTCAGAGCCACTTGCAACATAAGAAAATTCATGTCATTACTTTATACCTAGGTTTCATGCAAGGAATCAGAATTCTTTAGCTTATACGCTCACCTCATTTGCTAGTCTTGTTTCTAAATGCATTTTGCCAAAAAAGTTACCTTCAAAGGGCCAATACAGTATTTGATACGTAAAGAACATTCGATCGGTTTCTCAATGAACTAAAAGTAGATCTACCATTCAATCCAGCAATCTCACCACTGGGTACCTACCCAAAGGAAAAGAAGTCATTATATCAAAAAGATATCTGCAATAGTATGTATATCGCAGCACAATTCACAATTGCAAGGACACAGAATCATACAGAATTAATATAATTACCCATCAGCCAAGGAATACAGAAATAAAATATGGTATATATACACCATGGATTACTACTCAGCCATAAAAAAGAATGAAATAATGTCTTTTGCAGCAACTTGGATGGAACTGGAAGCCATTATCTTAAGTGAGGTCATGCAGAAATAGAAAATCAAATATCACATGTTCTCACTTACAAATGGGAGCTAAGCTACAGGTATTCAGGGGCATGAAGAGTGGTACAATGGACACTGGAGATTCATAAGGGGGGAGGTTGGAAGAGAGGGTGAAGGAAGGAAAACTAACTATCGGGTGCAATGTACACTATTTGAGGATGGGTACACTAAAAATCCAGAAATCACCACGATACAATTCATCTATGCAACCACAAACCACTTGTACCCTAAATCTATCAAAATTTTAAAAATAAAAAAAACTAAAATCAGCTAAAGACAAAGAACATTTGATTGGCATGGACTTTGAAGGCTCTTTTTGAATGAGTCCTAAAGGTGTTCTGCTCAGTAGAAGGGATACGGGAATAAAAACAAAGTTC
This sequence comes from Cheirogaleus medius, assembly GCA_008086735.1. NCBI lineage: Eukaryota > Metazoa > Chordata > Mammalia > Primates > Cheirogaleidae > Cheirogaleus > Cheirogaleus medius. The sequence continues at coordinate 11,654,405 of VBSM01003148.1, read as the reverse complement.
ATTTGTGAATATACTTGTATAGCAAAAATTAACGTCATTGCTATGTTATGATGTCATTTAGTTACATTAAAAGGCTAATTGATATTAAAATCTTCACTGTTAGCAACTACCCTCCACTGTTAGAACCAAACCAAAGATTCTACGTGTTGACAATATTGATGTAACCATTTTACTCTTAGCAATTTTTTCCAGCTTATTCTCTGTGAACCCCTTTACAGTAACAATAAGACACAAGTGTGAGGCAAAAATAGTGTAGTAATAGCTGGACCAGAGAAAAATGCCATTGTTAGGAACACCACAAAAAAATCCATTGGTTTTAAACATTTGCATATACATGCAAAATAGAGTTGGGTTAAGAGTTTGGGAATTAGAAGTCAGGCTGGGATTTAAGTCATGACTATGCCAATGCTAGAGGTGTAAACTTTGCCAGTTACCAACACTCCGTAAGTGTCACTTTCCTCATCAGCAAAATGTAGATAATAGCGGTACTACTTATCTTGTATTCTAAGAATTATAATGCATGTAAAGCCCTTAGCAGCACTCTAGATACATAAACATTCAAGAAATCTTAATTATTTTTCTAATGGCTCACATAAAGCTGAAATTCTGAGTGGAACATCCTTTTGATAGATGACTATTTTCCTTACTTGCCTTGTTCCAGCAAGTGTTATCAGCAAGAGTGTAACAGCTCTTGACCCGGGAAATAACAGAGCCGCATGTGGAAAGTCGGAGAACAGCCTTTATTCGGCCAGCAGGCTCAGCCAACTTCTGATCTTCTGACCCCCCCTTCCTTGTTCTCCTCCAGCTTTTATACCTTTGGTAGGACTCAAAAAGCGTCCAATCAGCAACAAGCTTTAACATCCAATCAGCAACAAGCTTTAACATCCAATCGGCAACAAGCTATAACATCCAATCAGGAACAAGCTTTAACATCCAATCAGGACCGTGCAAGCAGCGCGGCTGTGGAGGGACCCGGAGCAGGAGCGGCAGGGAGGCAGCGAGCGGCCGCATCCCGCTTTCCCTGTCATTCCCCCCTTTTGATGCCCTTATCAGTTTACACAGAGGCATCAACCTCTCTATGAATCTAACAACTGCATTGGGCAAGCAGGGTCCCATGGTTACCATCAGAAGGATCTTTTAGCCCTTTGACTTTGGTAGTTACAATTCCCAATTGGTTTACATAGTAACAGCATTCTTCCCCCAGTGAGCCCCAAGCAAGAACAACACAGAGGCACCCCATGTAGACTCAGAAAAGGATTACCAAGAAACAAGTTAGTCCAGCCTCTTGGGGCCCAACTCAGAGTCAATGCCAGCGAGCCCCACTAGCTCTTGGGCTTCGGGTTTCTGCTGGATAGTCCCGAACGGGGCCCTCCCTTGCGAAAGGTGACTTCTCTTGTGGGGGCATTCATTCTTGCAGTGGCCAAACCCCTCGCAGTTGGCACTCTGGTCTCTTGCCAGGGGTGCCCGT
>VBSM01003148.1:11610937-11652837 GCA_008086735.1 Cheirogaleus medius | reverse complement strand
AGAAAGGCTGATAATACAGGGCAGGTTGCCCCAGCTGGATGGTTCCGTCATCCCCTACCTGCAGCGGACCTTGCATTTCACATAGAGGCATCTGGAAGGCTGGGGCAGACCGCAACCGGCAGACGAGTGGTGGAGATGCCCCAGTCACCATACTGAACGTATGAAATTTATCAGCATGCACCTTAGAACTGTTGGCTTGGACTCAGACCCTCCCATGTTTTAACTGGTTTAACCAGCATTCCCATTCCCCACACCACTAACAACACTCCCTTTCTGAACCTTGTCCCTGCCCAGACTCTGGTCCCCACTCCAGCTCCTCCCCTTTCTCTTCCATAGACAAGGGGTAGGGGCCTGGCTACGTCCCTCGAGGGAAATTAGGCACATCTTGGCTAAAGTGTGATTGCCCTTATGACACTGCCACAGAACCCCAGGTTAGAACCCACTCAAACCCCGTAGCTGTGGGGCTACAGACACAATGACCACAAGCAGTCACTATGTTCCTTCCACTCACAGTACACATTCCCTCCCCTGGGTGATCCCTGTCCTTAGGAGCCGATGGGGCTCCTCTTCCGTCCGTTGAGGGACCTACTCCTAGGAGTCGCTGCTCCTCTTCCATCCCACTGACGGGCCTCCTCCTACCCTTAGGAGCTGGTTGGGCTCCTCTTCCATCCCACTGACAGGACTGTCTCAGGCGGGTCCCAGGGCCCTACCTTGTCTGACGTCCTGGCCACCGCTCCAGCTCGCTCGGCCCAGCACCTGCCGTGGAGGCCAGCACCTGCCGGGAGGCCTGTCACAGCATGGCCTACATCAGTGCCCCTGCTTCTCCTCCCTCAGTAAGGCCTTGGCAAGATTGCCCTTGGCCAACAGCTCTCGGCACTGAAGGAGAGAGATGCTGCTTGGTGCCGGGCTCGCCAGCCCACCGTCCACCGTCCGCCATACCAATCCGGTGGCTTCAAGGTGCCAGCATGGTCGGTTTCCCGGTCAGGGAACCAAAATGTTCCAGCAAATGTTAACAGCTCTTTTAACAGCTCTTGACCCGGGAAATAACAGAGTGGCTCGTGGAAAGTCCGAGAACAGTCTTTATTCAGCCAGCAGGCTCAGCCAACTTCTGATCTTCTGATCTCCCCTTCCTTGTTCTCCTCCAGCTTTTATACCTTTGGTAGGACTCAAAAAGCATCCAATCAGCAACAAACTTTAACATCCAATCAGCAACGAGCTTTAACATCCAATCGGCAACAAGCTATAACATCCAATCAGGAACAAGCTTTAACATCCAATCAGGATCGTGCAAGCAGCACGGCCGTGGAGGGGCCCGGAGCGCTGCCGTGGGACCCGGAGCGGAACGGCAGGGAGGCGGCGAGCGGCCGCGTCCGGCTTTCCCTGTCAGCCTATACTACCGTAAGCTGGGTAAGAAAACTGAAATTTAAGAAATTTGGAAAGGGGCCAGGCATGGTGGCTCATGCTGGTAATCCCATCACTTTGGATGGCCAAGGCAGGAGGATTGCTTGAAGCCTGGAGTTCAAGACCAGCTTGAGCAACATAGCAAGACTCCATCTCTACAAAAAATAAAAAATAGCCAGTCATGGTGGTACACACCAACATAGAATAGCATGCTCTTTGCACGTGACACTTTTTGTCTCGTGGTGTCCGTTAAATCCAAGAGTAAGTCTAGTTTGGAGCATGGACTTACCAACAACTGAAGTTGAATCTACAGGGTCATCCACCTAATTCATCACAGAGGAATAGAAATATTGCTTTCTATTGGCAGCTAGCTGCCTAGATACTACAGAAATCAAACTACACTGAAATAGTACACTAAACCAACTGAAATAGCATGACATTTAAATCTACTATTTTTGTTCAAATTATCGTAGGGCTACACATGGAATATGTGTTACAAAAGAAAATCAGAAAGGACACTGTCTTCTCATGAGTAAAAGAAATACCCACAGTTTCCAACCATATTAAAGGTAAGAAGTGTGTGTATGGGTTAGGATGTGGGTTCAGTTGCTGTATGAGAAATCCAACCCCACTCTGGCTTTATAAAGCTAGTATATTATTCCTCTCTCATATAAAAGTCTGAGAAGGCAATTCAGGGATAGTACGGAGCCTACATAGTCATCAAGGATTCAAATTATTCTTTCTTGTGTCCTACCATCCTCAAAACACAGTTTCCATGTCCTGGTTTGAGTTGGCTTCCCCACCATGTCTGCGTTCTAGCTGGCAGAAAAGACAACACGGGGAAGGGCAGGTCATGCCTTTACCTGTGAAGAGAAAATCCAGGAGGTACAACCCAAAGAGCCATATGCCTCACTCCCATTTGAAAACCATCGGCCTGTATTGATCACTGGCCACACCTAGCTACGAAGGAAGGAGTCTTGTGTTGTGCTCAGCCAGTAATTTCATTGGCATGTGAGAAGGGAAGTGTAGATATTACGAGACAACTAACAGTCTCTGCCTACAGTTGGGTACATTGATGTAGTTCAGGTTGGTTGGAAATTGACCATTCTTTAATGACACCATGAGTCGTTGGTTCAAATGTGCTTCAGCACAGTATTAAGTCCTGTGTACAAATGTAGCTGGTATCATTGTTTTTACATGACCCATAGTTTACCAAGTCAGCATTAAACCTGAAGTCCTCTCTTACTATAGAATGATCTGGTTGTTGCATATAGATTGCTCCTAGCCTTTTAGATACTCTCTCTGCAAGTACTTTGACCACAGCTTAATTTCCTCTGTCTTCTCAGGACCAGATGTTTCCTGGGCTGTTATAAACAACTCAGCCTTGTTGGGGACAGTTCTCCGCAGTTCATCTTCATTTTGCGTAGCAATCACTGGGTCCTCCGTAAAGGCGTTTCCATCATGGAATCAGGCAAACACGCAAACACTCCTCTGATCTTTAAAATCGATATTGAAAAATTGAAAGAAATAATACGGGTAAAAGGAGCAGAATGTTATATGAAACTTACATGGAGTTTAGCACTCATTCTTAAAAAAAAAAAAGATAACATTCTGGTTTCATTTTGTATTTAAACTCCTTCATCTTTTAAAACTTTGACACCAGTGTCCCCAAACCGTGCTAAAGTCACGGGCGCCCTGGGAAACCCCTTTGTGAGGGCTGAACTCCGTTTTAGCTCTTTTGCTGTACTGCGTGTCACGGTCACGCCTTGTCCTGTTTCCTATTTAATTTACTGTCCTATCCGAAGTGCATCTCCAGAGCTTGGATGTCATCAGCCCTGAATGTGGAAAGAAGGGAGAGTTGTTTCTGCAATCTGAGTGCAGAGTCACTGGCTACTCTCGTGTTTGGGGTGACCTGGCATTTGTGCAGCAGATTTTGAATAGTGTCATGCCAGGACTGTGCACAGTCATGTCATGCTCAAAATCGGTTCATCATTGATCTCTTCTTCCTAAGGAGGGACAGCATTTCAATAATATTTTTCTGTGCCAATCCCTAAAGAAAAGGGATTCAAATGTAAATATCAGAGGTAAGCAAGAGTCTGGTGGCTTTTGGGGGCTGTGGCAAGAGCCTTGGGGGTGTGCAGCCTAATATCCAAGAATAATTGCCTTTTCTAGTAGTTCTTTAGGTGGGCTGGGTTTCAAACACAGAAACACATTTCCAGGGAGGATTGACCCCCCACGCTGACCTCCATTTTTCACACCTCACGTCTCCACTTTGATCACCCAAGGAAATCCAGAAAGCTCATAACCTCAAGGGAAGCTCGATCGCTGGCGGTGGCAGTCCTAATAGCGCGCCACACACCGCCCCCCGCCCCGTGGGGCTGGAGGGAGGAAGAAGGGAACAGTGTTGCACAAGCCCAAATGCTCACCCTCAAATCGGACACAGAAAAATGCATGAAATTTGCTCTTTTAGCTCAAACTTAAAGTGCACTTTAACCTATTACATGGTCCACAAGGGGAGGGAAGGATCGAAAAGGAGCTCTTTGACCCTGTCACAAAACCTTTCCCTCCCTCCCACTTTGTGTGTGTGTGTGTGTGTGTGTGTGTGCATGCTTGCGTGTGTGCGTGGGTGCCGGCGATGTTGGGGACAAACATGGCTGACTGTAGGAAGAGAAGCCTCTTTCTCCCTGGGCCTGCAGTCTCTTCCAGCTGCCCCCTGGGGTTCTTCTGTCTTCTTCTCCCCTTTCTCTGTGGCATCCAGACCCCACTTCTTGTCCTTCAGCTCCGTGGGGTCCCTGCTCAATGGCTGTCCATCCTGGGCAGTGACAGAGCAGGACGGCAGAGGAAACCTCCCAGCGGTCTGCCCTCAGGAAATGGCCGGTACACAGGAGGCACCTCCGCAGGTAGCAATCCCGGAGGCAGCTCCTTTATGCTCTTACGTTAGAAGAGTACCTGGACCACTGCTATTATCACTACTGTTCCTGCCGCTCCTACCGACCACTGCCATTATCGTTTCCTTTTATATTCGGTTCCAGTCACTGTGTATCTCTTTTAATTCGCACAAATCTCTATAAAGTAGGTTCTAGTGTTTTCCTGTTAGTCCTATGAGGATATCGCTGCTCAGTGATCCTAACTGACTTGCATGAGGTCACGCGGCTGACAAAGGGCACAGCTGGGATGGGACAAATCTAAATGCAAGCCCGAAAGCGCTGAGGCTCCCAATACCCACTAGGGAAAGAAGCCAGTTAGGGTTGGACTTTGCTGATGAGATGTGTGTCATTGCTTTGTCATGGTTAGCTTCAAGGATGGCCCGTTTCCCTCCCTGAAAACGCCCCCTGTCTTATCACCATCTTCCAGTGGCCTCCCAATTGTCATCTGGCACACAGAGGTCGCATCACGGCTCCTGCTTGCCTCCCCACCTCATCCGGCGACACCCTCACCCCGTCTGTCCATCTTCCACGCTCCAGCTACATTTGGGCAAAGCCTTCATAGAAACACACTCCCTGGAGGAACTCGCTGAGCGGTTCGCTTTGCAGTTCTGTGTGTGTTTCTTGTCATTTTCAGCTCTCTCGTGGAACAGATTGTAAACTAGAAAGCGAAAAACATGCTCAGTCAAGAAACTCATCAGTTATGACTCTGGTTGCCATGGCGGGTGCAGCCGGGTGAGGGACCTGTGACAAGGTGCTCAGACCTCCCTGAGTGACAGTGGGGCACCATCTGCGGTGGAGGTGTGTCCTTGCTAGGCAGCAACTGAGAGGAGCGCCCAGGAGGCCTGCCTGAGGGAGGAACGACTCAGCTGAGCACAGGAGGGTGAATCAGAAGGGGTTAGGTAGAAGACAGCAGGGGACAGGGGACAGGAGCAGTGTCCCAGGCCAAGGAGACAGCACATAGCAAAGCCAGAAAGAGCTCGGCGGCTGCAGAAACTGAAAGAAGTCTGCTGAGGCTGGAATCACCAGGTGCAGCAAAGGGAGTGTGGAGGGATGAATCTAGAATGGTTGAGTAGAGGCAGAGCAGGAAAGATCTTCTCAAGCCGGAATTTGGACTTCACCCAGTGGGCAATAGGCCACTTTTAAAACTTTTTCTTTGTTTCCTTTTTTTTTCTATTTCCATAGATTTAGTGGGCACCAGTGGATTTTTGATACATGGATGAATCTATAGTGGTGAATTCAGGGCTTTTAGTGAGCCTGTCCCGAATAGTGCACATTGTACCCAATAGGTAATTTTTGATCCCTTACCCACCCCCGCCATGTTGTCCCCTTCTGAGTCTCCTAAGTCCATTATACCACTGTGGGTCAATAGCATGTAGCACAGTTCTCCATATGAGGATTTAAAGACACAGGTGCTTAATGTAGCTAGGTTTCCCAATTGGAATTTTTTTCCCCCTCGACTTTAGGTAGAAAGAGGCCAGAAAGTTGCATCCAATCCTATGGAAGAAATCCTCTCCAAATGTCAGGAAAGGCCAACGGAAGGCATCCATGGCATGTTCCCTTAGGATGCCATAGTGACCTGGTGGTGAAAACAACCAGCCCTTTGTGTTTAGGTTCAGTAAGGAAAGCTGCGGGGGCCAGGGGTAGGCCCTGGCCAAGTGGCTTCCAGAAGGAAGAAGAATGGCTCTATTGTAAAGGGGCCCCATCAACCTTCTGAAAAGTAGGTGTAGTGGTGTGGGAGAATGGGGAGAGCCTGGGGTCCCTACCGTGGGACATATGTTAGTAGCAGCCAGCACTTAGGTAGAACTGACTATGTGCCAGGCACTCTCCTAAGGACCCTACATGTGAATTAGCTCTGTTAATCCCAACAACGACCCTGTGACAGAGGAACCTCTATTAACCCCATTCTCTAGATAGAGAAACTAATGCCCAGAGAGATCAAATAATTCACCCAAAGTACCGAGCTGATGAGTAGCCTGCTAAGGTTCAAACCCTGCACTTCCAGAGCCGACTATGTCCCATCTCCGCCCCAGCCCAGTCTGTAGCCTTCGACAATCAAAGGCTCTGCCACTCCCGTGGCCCCGAGTGAGATCCAATCCCCTGAGCCGGGCCACAGCTCTGGCATTGGTCCCTCCACTTGGCTGCAGTGGAAGTTGCCACTCTCTAGTCCCCTGGACTCTCTCTGTGATTCAGGAAGTGGGGCTGCCGTCCCACACTCTGGGGACAAGCTGCACACAAGCACATTCTGCTGAGAAAGAGGAAAGCACCCCCCAGTTTTACTGATAAGTTGTTCCCATGGCCTGTTTGTGCTTCATTACAGGTTCTCTGTTCCAATGTCACCTCCTTGGGAGAGTCTTCCTTGACTGCTCATCTAAAATTCACATCCACACACAAACACAAGGTATTAGTTTATCAAGTATGAAATGTCCGATTTCCTTAAGTACTAAGTTTGACAGTTGATATCTCTGACATTTCGCATCGATACTTCTTGTTTTATTTTTATTGTGAAGGTACATCCTCACGATACGTTTTGGCTTGTGATTATCTTTCAAATTTTTTTTAGAGCAATGTTTGTGAAACCATGGATGAGTCAAAACTTCATGTTATTTTCTAATGCGAGTTCCTTCGTGGAACCAAGGCAGCGCTGACAGCTCGAAATATCAACGAAATGTTTGGGAAGGATGTGGCTGATGAACACAAAGTATGTCAATGGTTTGAGAAGTTCCGTTCTGGTGATTTTAATCTTGAAAATGAGCCATGTGGGCGACCTGAGACCAAGGTGGATAATTGATGAGCTGAAAGCTGCAGTGGAAGCAAATCCATCTCAACCTCCGTGTGAATTAGCAGCAAGGTCTGACGTTACTATTCCAACAATATTGGACTATTTGAAACAAGTGGGCAAGGTAAAGAAGACGGCTAGATGGGTACTGCAAGAATTAAATGAGCGTCAGAAGAGAAATGGTCTCAAAGCTTGCCTTTCTTTGCTGTCAAGACATAAAGGGGATCCATTTCTACACCGTATTGTTACATGTGATGAAAAATGGATTTTTTTTTTAATGAACAACAAAAATTTATTTCTCATAAATCTGGAGGCTGGACAGTTAAAGACCATGGTGAGAGGAGTCATGAAAGAGAGAGAGAAAGAGAGATCTTCCTATTCTTATAAGACCACAGTCCTATCAGATTAGGATTCCATCTTCCTTTTAATGTCACTTAACCTTAATAATGTCCTAAAGATATGATCTCTAGATATGGTCACGTTAGGGGTTAGGGATATATGAATTTGAGAGAGATATAAATCAGTAAAAAATAATTTGAAGTATTCCAAACATTCTTATTAATTCAGTAACATAAATATATAAGCTGAAATATGTTTAGCTGTAGCCAGAAAATTTGAGACCTAGTGCTAGGTCTGGGTTTTCTTTCTCTGATAATGAAAAAAAAGACAAAAATATCTATGGGCTTGAATTTAATCTCCAGCATATTATGTATGTGAAAATAACTTGTTTTTTTAAACATTTGCACCATAGTTCTGAAATAATTTTGGAAATCTCTTTGTCAATTTGAACAGTATTAGGTTAATATCCAAAAAAAGTATAAGTTTAAACAGTTGCAAAGGAAATAGTTTCTGCCATTTAAAAAAAAATCATATTTGTATAAACAATATTGTTAAAACATTGGTAAAAATATTGGCCCTGCATATTTATTTATTTCAAAATGGATTCTTTTTGACAATCACAAGTGTCCAACACGATGGTTGGATAAAGATGAAGTGTCGAAACACAGTCCAAAACCGAATATTCATCAAAAAAAGCTAAAGGTGTCTGTTTGGTGTCCAGCGCTGGTATTATGCACTACAGCTTCATGAAACCTGGTCACTCGATGACAGTGGATGTCTCCTGCAACCAGTTGGACGAAATGATGAGGATGCTTGACATTAAACAGCCAAGATTGGTCAACAGAGACAGGCCAATCCTCTTGCAAGACAACGCTCAACCACATGTCTCACAAACAACGCTGCTCAGACTACAGAAGCTGGACTTGGAAACTCTCCGTCATCCACCTTATTCACGAGACCTTGCACCTACTGGCTACCACTTCTTCCAGGCTTTGGATCACTTCTGGCAAGGAAAAATATTCAATTCTCAACAAGCTGCGGAAACTGCCTTTCGCGATTTCATCGCCACTGGCTCTCCAGGTTTCTTCGCTGCTGGCATGAACAAGCTACCGCTAAGATGGCAAAACTGTGTCAATAGTTTAGGCTCCAACTTTGAATAATTGTACTGCTTCTTGTTTGAGATATAATAAACTAAAGCTTTGATTCGAAATCAGACATTTCATATTTAATGACCTAAATACTTATTCCCTGACCTTGCTTGATTTGTCTTCACAGCGATAATCACTTGCTAAAATGACACAGTCTATCTATGTGCTTGGTTATTGTTCTCCTCCCTTCCTAGGATGTAATCCATATTCTATATAACATAATATGAATTCCACGATGGCAGGGCCTTGACCTTTCACTACTGTAGTCCTAGCTCCTAGAACATTGTCTAGCAATAAAAGACGGCCACTCAAGAAACATTTTTTCAATTAAGTAATTGAAGAGCAAGCGCGACAATTGACTGCTTTCCAGTGTCACCTTTACTGGGACCCCCGTGCTTTAGATCCAGAAGCATGGGGTCTCTCACGTCTCCCCTCTTTTACTCCTGCACCCACTTCTGCAGGCTCAACCGTGCAAAAAAGAACCAAAACCTGGAGCTGGGAAACCTCAGCTGGGAGCTGGAGCTCGCCTTCTATTTCTAGGAGTCTGCACTGGCTCCCTGAGACCTGCTTCTTTCTGTGCGCAGGGAGGAGAGCTGAGTGTGTCTGTTTTGGCATGAGCTGCCTCCCAGTGAGGTCCCGCCTGTCACTGTGGAACTTGCTAAACATCATCCAGGTTTTCCTCCCTTGCCAAAGTGAGCTACGTAATCCCGCCACACAGCGTGGGTCCGGAACGCTTTCATTCATTTGGAGTTCGGTCCAACTGATGGTTGGGAGTTTGTGTAAAGATAAGTAGGGAGATTTGGAGAGGACACAAATGAATGTAAACCCCAGGGGATAGGAATTCTTCTGCAATCAGTGAAAACTAAAACAAACCAGCGTGGGATTTCCATTTCCTGCAATGAAGAGAAAGAGGACCTCTCTCTCCCCCCACCCCCCTTGTCTTGCTGCTGGCTTCAAATTCAGCTCCCTGTCAACTAACTCTCTCCTCCTCTGTTCCCCTATCCCAAACAGAATCACAGAAGGCAGAGCAGGGTAAGAGAGGTCGGCCAGCGAGATTTGGGCCATCAAAGAAAATCTAGTGGAAAGTTCTAGAAGAAGAGAGGAGGTATACTTTTCAAATTGTCATTGTTTTTCTCATTCTGCACTCTCCTACAACCATTTTTGCTCACTTAAAATGGAAAAACAGCAAAGCATTATCTTCACGTAAATATTGGAACAAAGGAGATGCCGCCTAGACTAAAAGAATACCAGATGAAGAAACCAACTTAGTGATGTCTCTTCAAGAATATTCAACTTGTGAGCATTCAGGAAACACAGTTAATACTCAGTACCAAGTCTGGGTAATTATTAATACCACATGCTTTTACCAGGTTTATGTGGACCACTGAATGTCTTATTATGTAAATAAAATTTTAATTAAGGTACATTGTTATTTCCGTTTGGAATGTTTCAGGCAAGAATTAATTAAATTATTTGCTCAGATCATCACTTCAAATTCTTATTGTATACTGGAAGAAAATAGTTTATTCTATCACCTATATTTCAAAAAATGTTCTGAAGTCACTGAAGATATTTAGACACGTTGCCTCGCAATTTTACTTTTCTTCATCCACAAAATCCCCTCTTTCTCCATAATAAACTTTTCATCACCAACAACAATATTTATAGAGCAGCATATTAAACACTTTCTTCTAGAACCACAGCCGTTTAGGTCAATGTACCGTAGAAGCCTCAAATTGTCAGAAAAATCCTTTTGTATACATTGAGTTCTCTTGGTCTGTATCTCCAGATATTTTCTTTTGATTCATTTTATCACACGCCTTTGAAACACTGGATTCTCCACCCAAAGCTTCAGCCTGTCTCTCTTCTGAGCTCCTTTTTCCATTTCAACAGCTTTTTCTATAATGTAATAGAGACCACATTAAGAAATATTTAAATTGTCAACACCCTTTAAGAATTTATAGCCTCAAAATGGAGTAAATAGTAAGTGATCACACTCATTCAAATCCAAAATATAAAAGTCTTCTCATGTTACCTCTTTGAAATATCAACATGCCATGAACATTTTTTGTCTTAAATCTTTTCCAACTGGGACTTATTTAGCTATAGCAATAACTTTCACCTTTTCTTCTAAACTCAAAGGAGTCTAAGGCAGGCGTTCCACATCTAGACAAAACAGAATAAGCATCTTGTTCTATCCTAGATCTTTTTCGCCCTGAATATTACTTGCCAGCAAGATGTAAAAAGGAAAAATTTGCAAGTTCAGATGAACCGTTCTGAGAGCTTTAATCCATCTTTGATTTTGCAACCAAAAACTAGCAGGCATCTGATTCACCTGCCACACTGATTTTTGCACACACCCTGTACCAGCTGCTCACTGCTGATTTTGGTAAACACGCTGAGGGGCTGTCTTTTAACCGACTTGAGAAGGAGATGTATAAACATGAATGGCTGCAGACCCAGACTTCAGATATGGGCTCTTCAACACTCTGATCAGCAATGTTCTAAAAAATATGATGGCTGTAGACCAATCTTTTTGAAAGTAAAATTATTTCAGGCTTTGGGGATGCATTTTAAAAGAGCAAAAAAGAAAACCCAAGCAAGACGAAATAGACAAATTAAAACAAGAGATATTTTGCTTGCCATTAAAAAAAAACCTTTTATTTCACCCTTTTGTACTGTTTGAGTTTCTTTTTACCATGTGCATGTGTTGCCAGGTTAAAAAAAAAAAAGAACTAGACCTAAAAAAAAAAACCTGATTTAAAAAGAAATCAACCATTTATTTTAATTGCCTTGTTTAAGGTTTAACAAAACTCTTTTGACCAGGTGTCAAAAATGGTTGACGAGATGCTGCTAATGGAGAAGCCAAGCCCAGCACTGCCTTGGTTGCAAGGTTTAAGTATTTCTTTGGAAACCTCCCTTTTTCACTGGATATCTTATTCCCCACCCACCCACCTCTAGTTCTCCAAGGCACATCCCATCCCTCACCCTCCCAGTCTGTAGCCTATCTCCTTCTCAACTATTCCCTGCGAAGGCGGTCAACTTTCAAAATATATAAACGTATGTTTAAAGAAATGGTTAACTCTAGAGGCCTCTGTAAATTAATATAACAAGGAGTGACGCAGAGATTCAGGCCCCTCGCTGACCTCATGCTGTGTGCATCAGACGCATGGCAAAGCGAGCAAGTGAACGCATATGTATTTGTCAAAATGCAACAGGGTCAATAAATAGAGTCCCTCAACTACTAATATGATCGGTTAATCTCTTAAGCAGTCAACAGCATGCTATGTGTTAGGCATCACACTAGGAGTTAAGGCTACCAAAAAAAAAATTATTTTTTGAGGCAAGATCCCTGTTCTGGAGTTCATATACTGGCATGAAAAGTAGGCACATAAATAAATGATGGGAGTTCCGTGTGATAAATGGCTATATCGAAATGCCACTGAATCTCAGAAGAGACTCTGTCCTTGAGGCATCTTAAACAGGAAAGACATGTAGTCATAAATACCTCTCTTGGCAGCACCCTTGAACACTGGAATCTAGAGAGAATCCTCTGAGAACACCCCAGACCAGAGCACATGAAGTTAGGGTCATCAGGAATAGGAGAGAACAATCATCCTGTGGAATGTTATCTCCATAAAGTATGAGATCATGTTCACTCACTGGAGAAAGAGAAAGAGAGAGTGCATGTCCCCCTCTGTTGGCTGACCCACAAAAAGGAAGGAAGACTTAGCAATGCAATGTGTGTGTGTGTTTGTGTATTGCTCAGCTCCATCTAAAAGACAATTCTGATGATGGTGTTGTTAGTCTTCAAGTGTGTAATTGGAAAAGCTTGCAAAAACTGGGTTTTCATACATTCTTATCTCTGAAGTCTGTGTTCTGGCCATAAACATACCGTAGCATTTACTCCTTAATCTCCCCATGTCTGTTAGTTGTGTGTAATATAGATTTCTTGCCTGCTAGTGAAGTGTTTGTCTTCAAAGATGGTTTATAATTACAATCAATGAAACCCTTCAAAAATTTAGCTAGTATAACTTTAGAAAGCTCAACATTTAGTCACAAAATAAGTTAGTTAATATCGCCACCCTGCAAAATACTTCCTTTGTGTACTTTTTATCAGTCTCAAAGTTAAAAACAGTTTCTTTTAGTCATTCAATCATCTAACTATCCACTTTTCAATATTTAGATTTTGTTTCGAAAGGATATTTTGCTGAACTGAATTTAAGCCAGAATGATACAAACAATTGAAAATGATTTTTTGAAAGACTATAACGAGCCATGATTCAAATAATGCTCTCCATGCCACAAAAAAATATTTGCACATGAGAAAACTTGCCATAATACGGTAAAACACAAGAAAGATGCTAGTATTAACACACACCTATCCTAGTCAACCAAGTCCAATTTTGTAAAGGGACCATGTAGTACATGTGTGTTATTAGTCCCCAAACACCAGCCCAAGGCTTAGAAAATAACAGAGAGCTTTTTCCCTCTTCTGTTTCTGTTTGTGGTCATCATTTGAAATCTCTTAGGTACTTAGACCAAGATGAGAATGCCACATTCCATTCTAGCTTTATAAACTTTGCATCAAATTAAACCAGAAGGCTCTACTTTTCTCTTTTATGTTTCTTCCGTTTGTCAAATCAATTGTCAATTCTCCGTCCAGAATCTAAAGAAAAAAGGAGATAAATAAGAAATTAAATTTCAACAATATTACAGATCTCCATTTTTTTCTGTAATGGATTGCTCACCAAGACTGAATAATTTTAACCAAGAATGGAGTGAGAAAATCCCATATCACTTTTCTCTGGGATTTATTTATTTATTTTATTTTTGGGGGGAGTAATTAGCTTTCACTGTATTTATTCTGCTTTTTCCTAACTTAGCCAAATAGCCTGGAAACCTGGAAGGATGTCTGGTTTATTTTTTATTAATTAAAGAGAACAATAAAAGAGAATTTTTAAGTTTCCTGGCCTCCAATCCTGAATACACTGGATGGAGTCTAAAGTAAAATTAGATTACCATTGGGGCAGGAGGGACCTGCCAGACCCAAAGCACACAGGGAGTTGTTTTTGGCAAAGAAATTATTATTTTATGCAGTAAATGTTTCAATCCGAAGACTCCCCTCCAAGATTGTCATCAGACCTAGGTAAAGAGAGAACTGAAAAATCACGGAGAACATAAGACACGTGTAACTGGGAATGTTGCCTCCCTGTTTGAAATACGACCTTTGTCCTTGCAGCGAAGCCCAATTCCTAGAGTAGAAAGAAGTCTTGAAAGGATGTACCAGAGCACTTGGCAAATTATGGGACCAAAAAAAAAAAAAAGATTTTGAACGTAAATCTCATCAAAATCTGACACCAGTGTTCGGAACACACACGGAGGAACATGTTACGCAATGTGCACTCGCTAAAATTCAAGCTGTGAGAAGGTCTATAGGACAAACAATCCAGTTTTTCCAATAAATAAACACCAAGGGAAAAAGAGAGAGATGGAGGAGAAGAACCTACAGATTAAGAGATATTGAAGAGACACAGCAACAAGTGCAATCTGTGAATCTTATTTTGTACAGGTATCAACACAACCATAAAAATGTTCTGAGACCACTGTGAACATCTGAACTATGGCCGGTTATTTTATGTTAACAAGGAAGGATTGTTGGTTATTTTGAAGCGTGACTGTGGTATTGTGGCTATGTTTAAAAGAAAGAGCCCTTATCTTTTGAAATAATATCCTGGAATGATAAGATCTGCTTCAAATAACCCGGAGGAGTCTGCAGGGGACTGAATACCTAAGATTCAAGATTGGCCGTGAATTTTAATAATTGTTAACATCGAATGATGGGAACATAAAAGGTCATTATTCTATTCTCTCTATCTTTGTATATATTTGAAATTTTCAATAAGAAGAAGTAAAAAACGGGAGGAACTGGGAGGATGATGAGAAACAGGAGCTCTCACACCCAGGAGGTAGGAATAGGAATTTTTGCCAGCACTTTGAAGAGCTACCTGGCATTTTCAAGTAGAATATGTGCACACCTAAGATCCTACCATTCCACCTGTAGGTTTTTAGAAAACTCAACTTCTAAGACGCTGAATTACCCTTTACATGGCTTTTTAACTCCATGTCTATCACCTTCTAATATTTTAAAATCATTGATTCCAATAAGAAATAACACGAGCTCCATTTAACAAGGGAATGTAAAGACAAACTGGCCACAAAGACTGTGAATATCAATTTTTTTATGATTTGTTACTGTTATGAAATATTTCGGGCATATAAAATATATAGGTTTATAGGACTATCTTACATAAGCAAAGGACAAATTCAGTATGAGAGATGACAGAGACACAAATGGGAACAATCGAAGTCTAAACTCTAGGGAAGAAGGGCAGTGAATGCAAATGTCGATAATCCGCAGGGTGTTGAAATGTACTCACCGTCTTTGCTTAAGCTGGGTGGTAGGTGCATATATTTTTATGTTATTTTCCATCCTATTTTGTATCCTTGAAATATTAAATAATAAAACAAAAGAAAAGAGCCTGTAATCCTAGCACTCTGGAAGGCTGAGGCGGGAGGATCGCTCAAGGTCAGGAGTTTGAAACCAGCCTGAGCAAGAGCGAGAGCACATCTCTACTAAAAATAGAAAGAAATTAATTGGCCAACTAAAAATATATAGAAAAAATTAGCCGGGCCCATGGTGGCGCATGCCTGTAGTCCCAGCTACTCGGGAGGCTGAGGCAGGAGGATCGTTTGAGCCCAGGAATTTGAGTTTGCTGTGAGCTAGGTTGATGCCATGGCACTCTAGTCCGGGCAACAGAGTGAGACTCTGTCTTAAAAAAATAAAAAAATAGAAAAGAAAAAAGTGAACACAGTGGCGACTAACCAGCTTCAGTGATGGGTTTGGACGTAGCAAAAAAGTGCTGCAATCTGTCATCTTGTCACACAGTCACTCATCAAATGGAGTTTATCTTCTTGTTTATAGCATTAGTGGTTGTTTTTCCCCCCTAAACTGAAAGACACTTTTTTGGGGCGTAAAAATTCAATTTGAAGACTAACACAATCGCTCTGAACTTTATTGTTTTATGTGTAAAAAGAATAGCACAGGATTTGTGAGCAAATCCATCTACCCATCTAAAATGTAAGACCTGGACAGAATATATTAGCAGAACACCCTCAGATTCTTAGATGAGAGATATAAAAGATAAATGCCCCCTAGACAGATGCTTTCACAATAACTCTGTTTACTTCTGGCACAGAATTTTAAAGAGTTTGAAAAAAAATAAGCCTTAGAATCCTAGCTGTAACCTGCCTAGGACTAGTAAAAGGGATATTTTCCTCCCTACTCTTGTTCTATGTCTGTTACAAGTTTCTGATTGGTGTCCATGAAAGCCACAGTGCTGAAATCTGTCTTAAAAGACAGTGTAGCAGCGCCATCTAGTGTACTCCAGCTAATACTACACAAAACTTGGAAATGTCCTAAAGTCTTGAAAAAGTAGGCAGAAGGAAAGCATAAAATAGAAGCACAATGCGTCAAAAGAACTTTTACAGTTTATTTTATTCTTTCACTCTAATTAAAGTACTAAGGCGGACCATTTAACCTAGAAATACTGTAAAAGTTGTGTTTCAATTCGTGAGGTTATCTTTTGTTTAACAAACTACTCCACTTTTACAAACTGCCACACTGCTGTAATGTTACTCACAGAAAGAGTAACAAAATATCTTTTACCTTAGAGTGGTGTGGCTTAAAGTGCAATTTAGGGTTTCGAGAAGGGTGTGGCGGAAAATGCTTAACAATCAGCTTTCAGGGGGCGGAAACCCTGGTTTGTAGCTTTTGCCTATTTCTATGGTGTAAATATTCCCACCGTGGTCAATTTCAACGTGGCAAACATGGAGCTGTTACAGGTGCCCCAGGTCAGCACACCTCTGGGTCCTGACTTTACCGCTGTTAAAGTGGTACTGAAACAGCAGATCACTTCACCTCTCCAAACATTAATTTTTCCACTTCTAAAAAGGATGGTAAACGACTAAAATATTTTCGACTTAAATTATATAATTCTACGGAAAGAAAAATTTTCCCTGGTAAATGAAGACTGAGAGAGCAGCTGCAGCACTTCTTAAGGTTAAGCTCTCTGCGCTGCAGAAAGGCCATGGTAGTTTCCTGGCAGCCCCTTCTGTGCTCTTCCCGAGCCAAGTTTGGAAATACCCTCTGTCTCTGCCCAGGGAGGGCAACAGAGGATGCAGATGTTGCTGATTTTGTTACTAACAGCTGTGAAGGAAGAAGTTAGGTTCAAAGCCGGAAAGAGAATTGCGGTCATTTGGTGAGGATAATTTAAATTTTTCCTTGCAAGACTGTCGTAATGGTATTTACTGAGCTAATTCATAAGGACATCAGAATGACAAAGGCACAATCCCAGCCCTCAAAGAACTGAAGTGGACTCTGGCCTGGCCATTTGTCTCACTGCAAAACTGCACCTCTGTTAGCAGGATGGGGGAAGGACCCAGGAAGAGAAAGGAAACCACAGCAGTAATCGATCGCTCAGATTTACGGGGCACATCTAAGACTGGCTGTACTTAGCACAGTCTTGACCCGGAAGATAGTCAAGGCATGGACTTCAGGATTCCCCTAACTTCCAAAGGAAGGTGTCAGCAATGTGTCTCAAAGAAGAATCCTCAGAATTGTGGTTTGAAAGCCCACCAGGTGATTCTGATGTGCAGCCACAGGTAAGACCATAATCTACTTATCCATTCCCCTTTTTAAATGATTATTTGCTTGTTTCCAGTTTGGAGTTATTACAAATAATCTACTATGAACATTCTTGCGCATGTCTTCTGTTGCTTGTATGTATAGTAGCTGAGCCTTCACCTAACAGTAGAATTGCTGTATTGTGGATAAAAGTGAGCATATATTAATATTTAAGTCATTCAAACTGGGACACTTTTAAGAATAAAGGGTGATTTTTAAAATAATTAACATTTCTCTATTGACCATCAAATGGCCTTAATAAATTGGTTAGACCTATAAAAGATTTTGATTCAAAACTGATTTTCAAAAATTAAAACCCTTCTAAAAAATTAAAATAGTATATACATGTGTACATTAAAGTAAAAATTTTAGAAACTATTTATATTGAAGATCCGAATATTTTTTTTAAAAAACAGAATAGCTTTTTGATACATATTCACATACATACATTAGTTTTTTAGCCACATCTAATATTGTTTCTGAAGAATATATTTTTACTTTGGTCTTATTAATACTTTTTGTAAAATACTAGCAAAATTTCATCAAAGTTACATCTATGCTTATTAGTTTGTTGACACCTTCAAATGACTCTTCTCCATAGAAAATATTTTTAATTCAGAAAATTCTCTCTCTAGTAGACAAAATCGCCCCCAGCTGAGAACCACTGCACTCAGAATGAATTTAAAAGCTTACTATGATTCTATGAATTAGAGATATAAATATATCCATTATTAAAATTATTTTCTATTTGTGATACTGATGACACCCCTATAAAACAGGCATTGTTTAGCTGTTTGTAAAGTTCTTGTTCTGCTAATGTACCCATTGATAGCTATCATTTTACTTTTTGTGTTTGCACAAGAAAACTTGATATTTAAAAATGAGTAAAGCTCATTTTCCATGGTCATTTGATCTTAATGAAAAAGTCATGTTTTATGGAGTAAGATGTAAACTCAAATTTTGTGTCTTCCTACATCCTTCTTAAAATAGCTACTACCTTAATGTATATGTGGATACTTTTTCAGTCCATTTGTGTCTTCAGGTTTTTTTGTGTTCATTGTGCCCCATGATGGATAGTTGAGGCCAACAAATATTTTGTGAGAATATAGTACGTCCTCACTCAACATCGTCAATAGGTTCTTGGAAATGTCAACTTTAAGTGAAACAACTTATAACAAAACCAATTTTATCATAGGCTAATGGATATAAACAGAGTTAAGTACCTATAGCATATTTCTGATCACACAAAAAACATCACCAAACTTCTAAATAAAGATCCAAAACACTTCTAATATTAAACATTGAAATAAATGTGAGCTATACATACATTTAAGACAGATTAATAAGAACAAATAGATAATTATTTATTCAGTTACTCCAGTTCGGAGTCACAGGTGGCTGGAGCCTACCCTGGCAGCTCAGGCCACCAGACCTAGACAGTACCCATCTTGGGGGACACTCACACACATCCACTCACTCACACTAGGACAATTCAGACACGCCAAGGAACAAAACATACATATTTCGGGATGTGGGAAGAAGCTGGAATACCTGGAGAAAACCCACACAGACATGGATAGGCCGTGCAAACTACACACACACACACACACACACACACAGTGGCCCCAGTTGAGAATTGACTTTTTTTTCTCATCAATATTATAATGAAATGACCTTGAACAAAATGATGTTATTCAAGGACTTACTGTAATACATTTATCATCGACTTCCTTGACAAACTGAAACATAGTACTTAACTTTTTATTAAATATGCACTTCCACTCATTTGAGCTCATGGCTCCCAAGAGAATTTATTGTGAAATGAAAAAGTATTGCCAAATCATGACATAAATTAATGAACAGTTGTAGATTTACACCATGCAATATGTAACAAAACCACCATAGCAAGATCATTTAGACTACTCTTGATTCACTGTTTAACAGGACAGCCCAGCCTCTGTTTTCTGCTCATATTTGAATTACATCTAACTTCTAGTTTCTCAGCTTTCCTATTGACTAGTCCAACAGGCAGTTTATTGACGTGGTTCTTGCAAGCCAACGCGTAGGGGCCATGGCACAGTTGGCTGTTATTATATGACATGGCCAGCAGGGGGCAGCATTTTCAAGCACTTCCACTACAATTCAAGACTGAAAGAAGAGATATTCTTACACTTTTCTGTCCTAGAATTTTTTTTTTCCAGTGAGCATTCTTCATGCTGTCCATCAAAGTGGCATTTTAATTACATAGCATCAGCAGAGAGTTAGAGAAGGAAAGGCATGTTATCTCTAGTTACCTTTAAGAGTTACCAATGTATTAAAGTACCAGCTGTCTCTAAATTGCATGAGTGTCCCACACTGCTAGACAAAATCATGGCAGAGGCTAGAAGAATAAAGTCAAAGTCCACCAAACCTTTCCTGGCTTATTTTAAGGCAACTCTTAATGACAAAATTTATCTAAGAATAAAAAAGTCCAGGACAAATGCTAACATGAACGGCATTTTGAGAAAGTATGCGCAAACCAAAACTGCTGGGGGGAAACCAGGACAAGGTCACCTGGTCACGGAGAAGGCACATGTTCAACTTTAGAGGATATTGACAGTTTCCCAAGGGGATTCTTGGAATTTCCGCCCCCACCAATAGCATATAAGAGATGCAATTGCTTCACTTCCTCGCCAACATTGATATCATTTGTCTTTTTAATTTTGACCATTCTGGTATATATACAATGGGACCTCATTGTGGTTTTAATTTTACTTCACCTGCTTAATAATGAGATGAACACCTGTTGATAATTGTATTAACCATTTGGATATATTCTATTTTTTTATTTTTCTTTGCTTTATTGCACTTCACAGATATTGCATATTTACAAATTGAAAGTTTGTGGCAAGACTGTGTTGAGTAAGTCTGTTGGTGCCATTTTTCCAACAGCATGTGCTTGCTTCACGTCTCTATGTCATATTTTGGTAATACTAGTAATGTTTCAAACTTTTTCATCATTATTATATCTGTTGTGGTGATCCGTGATCAGTTATTTTTTTTCAGCATATTATGGGGGTACAAATGTTAAGGTTACATATATTGTCCTTGCCCCCCCCCCCAGTCAGAGCTTCAAGCGTGTCCATCCCCCAGATGGTGCGCATCACACTCATTATGTATGTATATGCCCCTCCCCTTCCCCCCACCTGCCCGACACCCGATAGATGTTACTCCTATATGTCCACTGAGGTGTTGATCTGTTAATACCAATTTGCTGGTGTGTACATGTGGTACGTATTTTTCCATTCTTGGGATACTTCACTTAATAGAATGTGTTCCAGCTGTAGCCAGGAAAATACAAGAGGTGCTAGATCACTGTTGTCTCTTACAGCTGAATAGTACTCCATGGTATACATACACCACATTTTATTAATCCACTCATGTACTGATGGGCACTTTGGTTGCTTCCACGTCTTTGCAATTGTGAACTGTGCTGCTATAAACATTCGAGTGCAGGTGTCTTTTTCATAGAGTGACTTTTGTTCTTTTGGGTAGATGCCCAGTAATGGGATTGCTGGATCAAATGGTAGATCCACTTGTATCGCTTTAAGGTATCTCCATATTGTTTTCCACAGAGGTTGAATTAGTTTGCAGGCCCATGGATACACTCTTTTTTGAGGCACTTATTCAACCCTATTTTTTCTATTGGGTTGTGTGTATATGTGTGTATTTTTCTTAATGATTTGCAGGAGTTCTTTATATATTTGACAAATAAGTCGCTCATTAGTTATATGTGTTATAAATACTCTAGGGTTGCCTTTTTGCTCACGAACTGGTTTCTTTTGGTGAACAAAAGTTCTTCATTTTAATGTAGTCCAATTTCCTGTTTAAGAATCTTTCCTTATTCTAAGATCGCGAAGATGTTATCTTGTTATTGCCTTAGGCCTTTTTGTTTACCCTTAATATTCACATATGCAATCCACCTGGAATTGATGTCAGGCTATAACGAGAGGAACACAGCAAGAAAAATGCTGTGTCTTGTCCCAGGTTGCTGTCCACATGATGGTGTAGCATCATGTTTTCAAAAGTTATCCTTATCTACTGAATTTCAGTGGAGGTGCTGTCGTAAATAAAGCAACTATATATGTTTGGGTCTATTTCTGGACTCTATTCAGTTGCACTAATCTGTTTGACTCCCTCTGTGACAATACCACCCCTCATCTGAGTACTATGACCTTATAATCAGTTGGCTTTGATGGTATAACTCATTCATTTTTGTACCTCTTTTTAAATACTAACTTAGCTATTCTAGGTTCTTTTATTTCCATGGATATTTCAGAATCAGCTTGTCAATTTTCACCAAAAAAAAAAAATCTGCTCACATTTCAATTAGAATTGCGTTGCATTTCTGGATAAATTTGGGATGAATTGACAGCAATATTGAGTCTTCAAACAATGAACGTGGCATATTTCTTTATTTCTTTAGGTCCTCTTTGATTTCTCTTAGCAATCCTTCGTAGGTTTCAGCACAGAAATCATATCCACCTTTTAGATTTATTCCTTCATGTTTTAAGTTTTTTTGGTGCTATTGTAAATTCTATTTTAAATTTCATTTTCTAATTGTTTATTGCTAGCATATAGAAATACGATAGATATTCATATTTTGAATTTGTGTGCGACGAACTTGTTAAATTTACATATTAAGTCCAATAGTTTGTTTATACCTTCTTTTAGATTTTTTTAACACATATAACCATGTAATATGTAAAAATGGCAGTTTAGTTCTTTTTTTATGATCTTTATACCTTTTATTTCTTTTTTTATGCCATATATATACCTTATTGCATTGGCTGTGACTTCCAATTTAATGATGAATAGAAATAGTGTTAGTGGAGGTGTCCCCCCGACAGGGGAAAACAAGTCATGATTCCACCATTAAGTATAATGTTACCTGTAGGGTTGTTTGTAGATGTTTCCAGAATGAGGAAATCTCTTTCTCTTCTTATTTGACTGAGAGATTTTTTTATTGTAAAGTCTACCAAATGCTTTTTCTGTATGTATTAAGATAATCATATGGGTTTTTTCTTTATTGCGTTAATTCAGGGAATCACGCAGTTTGATTTTTTAATTATAAGCTAATTTTGCATCCCAGGAATAAGCCTCACTTGGCCAAGATTTATTATCCTTATTTATACAAATGAATTCATTTGCTATAGTTTTCTTTTGGATTTTTGCTTCTATGCTCACAAAAAGGATTGACCTGTAATTGTCTTTCTTCTAACATTCTTGTTGGATTTTGTATTAAGGATATACCAGATTCATTTTTTAAAAGTTGTAAAACATTCTCTCATTTTCTGTTCTCTGGTAGAGTTTGTACAAGATTGACATTGCCTTTTTCTTAAGTGTTTGGAATAATCCACTAGTAAGACCACAGGGCTTGGATTTTTCTTTGCTGGAAGGTTTTAAATTATAGATTCCATTATTTAACATATGTACCACTATTTAATTTTTCTATTGCTTATTCGGTATTTTTTTCTGCTACATTGTCTAATTTATTTGTAGAAAATTTTTCATAAGGTTCTCTCAACATATTTTTAATATCTATAAGATCCATAGTGATGTTCTCTTTTTATTCCAGATACTGGCCATATCTTCTCCTTGTCTGTCTGTCTGTCTGTCTCTCTCTCCCTTCCATTTTTCCATTTTTTTTCCCTGATCTGTCTTGCCAGAGATTAACTCATTTTATTAGTCTTTTTTCTTTTAGTGCAGACATGTTGGTAATAAATTCTCTCTGAAAATATCTTTATTTCATCATAACTTTGAATCAATATTTTTACTGACTATAGAATTCTAGGTTTTCTGTTATTTTCCCTTATCGCTAAGAAGGTATCATTGCATTGAATTATGGCTTCATTGTTTCTGTTTTGAGTTCAACTATTTTTCAGTCTCATTGTTGCTTCTTTGAGAGTTGTATGTTTTTTCATCCTCTGTGGATGCTTTTTTAGGACTTTGTTTTTGGCTTTGTTTTGGGTCGGTTTGGTTTCCTTTGTGTATACCCTAATAGGGAATTATAATGCTCTGGAGCCTGATGTCTTTTTTCCATAGAACCATAAAAATTTGTTTTGCTTCCTTGTAAACTGTTCTGAATTAAAGGCTGTAATGAATCAAACATATTTTCTCGCATATGAGATCAGGAAAAAAGTGAGAATGTATTCAGTAACTAGAGAAATATAGATCAAAATAGTAATTTTATTCTTGATAAGGCTGGGTTTGAGGGAAAAAACTAATCTCAGATTACAAACAACTTTCTAGTATTCCACCTGAAGTCTAGACCATGGGACAGCTTTCCCAAGGGAGAATTTTCATCTGCAGAGCAGGGACTATTTCTCCAATAATTGCCTAACACTTACTGGACCATAGAGAGAGTAAAGAGAGAAATGATCCCATAATCTAGGAGGTAGACTGTGTGTATCTACCTCATAGAAAACTTGGGCAGAAACCACTAAACTTTTGATCAAGTAAGCCAGAGAAAAAAGAAGGAGTTAAGTTATTCCATGCTGAATTCCTATTTCCAGTCCCAATGATTAGAGAAGTCACTCCCTCCCTCAGGTAAAAGAGCAGAGAGTATATCCTCCTACGTTTTTCCCCCCTGGAGACTTAAAATCTCCACCTTCCCACCTCTTGGAAATAAACAGCACGAGATAAGCATTTTCCCTAAATAAATAATATGAACATGAAGAAGCATATTTTTTTTCTATCTGGTCCCCAATCCAAAAGTTTGGTGAATTTCTTAGTCTATGGCTTAGATTGTCTAGAAATTCTTGAAGACTTGATCCAAAGCTTATACAGAAATAATAATACAACTCACCCTAGGATGGAGACCCCTGCTCTACACTCATCTTCCATTAGTACAACAGAAAAGCACTGGTAAATCCAAGCAATCCATAGGTCTTTTCTCCTTAAAAGCCAGGAAAGAATGGAGAGTTTCCAATATTGTATAAGTTAATAGCTGTGATGTGATTCTTGTTCCATTTAGGATAACACCATATCGTTTGGAAAGTGAAAACTTTAAGAAACCCAATTTGGAGGGATGGCCGTGTAAATTGCCAAAGCAACAACCTTGTATTTTTTAGGTTGTGTTTTAAATTTTGCTTTCTTTTAATTACAAATTACCATTTGTTTGAGTGAATCAAAATAGTTGCTTTGATTTCCTATAAAACGAGCTTAAAGCAAATATTGAATCTTTCAGCAGCAATACTGAAGCAACATTATGTTTTGTAATTAAAGTATTCAATGAAAATAAGCTATTGGTTTAAGAGGAAAACTCAAGTTTTAATTTAGGAAATAACAGCAAATTCCTGTAACGAAAATGGTGTTTTCGGGAGCATGCTGAATTCCTATGAGTCGCTAGAAATGTTCAACGTTTTGCAGTTTTCCAAAGATGAAGTCCACAGTTCTAGGGCAGGCCTTGTACTCATACTTAACACTTAGATGCCAAAAAAAAACAAAAAGAAGAAGAAGAAGATCCGCAGTTGGTTCCCTGACAGCTGGAATAAGAACTTATTCTAATATTAACAAGTGATTTTACTTTGGATAGACTCTCCAATGAAAATAAAGATGGTTTGCATAGGAGAGCTACCAAAACAAAAGGATCCTTTCAAAAGAAATCAGCAAGAATTTCAGGAGCTATAGATGCTATCAGCCAATTCCAGTAGAAAGTCTAAACAATATTTTCCATTTCAGAGAAATACATCATATCTCAGTGATGATTCATCAAAACATGAAGCCAAGGCAATGGTTAAATATTCTGTTTTATAGAGGATCACACAAGGGAAATTCCAGCTAGAAACCTGGCTGAAAGACAAGTCATACCTGGTCTTAGCCATTCAATTGTTTTAAGCCAAACCAGGAATAACTGGGGATAGTAGAAAGAGGGAGGTTAGGCACCTATAAAAGACTAAGTGAAACCTGGCAAGTGTAACGATCTGGCATCCTAAATTCCTTAAATTTTGTTGACTCAAGAACCCTTCCAAAATACTGGTGGGGCAGGGGCTTGCTGATGTGCAGGGAAATCCAAATCCAACCTTCCAGACTCCTTAAGAAAAGGGACATCGTGTTATTCATCCCCAAAGATTGACCCTAGTAGGCCTTCAAAACATGCTTGTTTAATTAAATTACATTAAATCCGATGGTATCTACCAAGACTAAGTTTTCATATAGAAAAGGACAGAAGAATGACAATCTTCCTGTGCTTTTTCGTCAAAGTGGGACGCTGCTTTGACACATCGTCTATTCCTTTCCTCTACTTGACACCAAGTGTCTTGAGGAAAGGGAACCTGTGTTAGGTGTTTTCCTGCTCCTGGTCTAGCATAGCATGAGTCCTGTAACTCCCTTGCAAATGAATGAATGAATGATTCTACAAATACCCTTTTCTTGGCAATTGCAACTCTCTACTCCTGCACAGAATCTGATTCAAGAGCATGACTCAGGAACACTGGAAAAGAATGCCCGTTACAGGAGATGGAATAACAATAAGTACACAATAAAAATTAAGCATGCATGCTTTGTCTCTCCCCAGTAGAAAGTTTAAAATCTAAAACATGCATTCTAGGATCAACAAAAATGCAAAGGACAAATGCGATAGTGTCAATAATCAATCTAGGGGCCACACTTTACCCGTTTTAGCATTGGGAGAAATCATAAACCAGATCAGAAAAGGGGTTTCAATTCTGAGTGCAGAGCACATGGTAAGAACACACAATGGCAAAGGGGACTGTCATCCAAGTGATGATCATCTTGATTATAGCTGCCAATCTACTGCCACTAATTCTCATTTTTATCATCAACTCCTAAATTTCCATCAAATTAGAAAAAATAATAATAAATGCTTTTCTTTGAGTTATTAACAGTTTAGTAGTTATTGAGCTAATCCTTACAATACCCTAAGAGGAGATACCAGTAACCCTGTTTTGTAGATAAGGAAGTCAGCTCAGGAATTGGGTAACTTGAACCCACCTCTACCTGACTCCAAAGTCCACACTCTTAATCACTCTCCTAGATTGCCCTGTAGGCCTGGTTGCTTGTTGACATTTCAAGCTCAATGTGACCAATCTCATAAAACTAACAATGTCCTAAGAGTCAAGAGATGGGCCCATCGTCTGATACTCACCCGTCACCTTATCCTTCGATCACTGCCGGATGTAAGGACAGAGGATGCTGACAGTTGTCTTTCACCGAGGAGTTATGAGATGAAAATGAAATAATATGTGTATTTCCACCAGCCTGGTTTTCACAGACACTAGTGTCTCATCACTGTGGTGCAAGCAACAAGACAGTCAGAAGTATAAACCATGGCCCCTAATTGTAAAGACACTTTCAGTCTAGCTAAGGTGGCCAGGGAGAGAGAACATCACATGAATAAATGGTAAACAATTCAACAGCCTATAAATGCTGCACCCTCCCGCTAGAAACAAGGGCTTGTTCACATCTTATCTGTAGCAGCTGGGACAGGGCCAGGCACATAACTGAGCCTGTGAACATATTTGTTAAATGAATAATAATAGTGAATTAATCAATTCAGACTTGAATTAGGGGACAAATACTCTTAAAATTTATTTTTAGAATCTAAAAAAAAAAGGCTCTTTCTGTGATCTTCCATATCATTTCCCACCTATACTCCTAAAGCCTACATGTATAAATAATATAAGTTCTGGGGTAAAGGATGAAGATGGGGGTGTTAAGGAAGTGATAGCTAAGGCCAGGTTACAGTCCTGTTATTCAATCCATCGCTAATCCAGGTATTGCGGTGAAGGTGTTTTGCAGATGTGATTACAATGCATAATCAGTTGACTCTAAGTAAGAGAGATTAATCCCTGATAATCTGGGTCTGATTCACTCAGCTGAAAGACTCTAAGAGCAGAACTGGGGCTTCTCTAGAGAAGAAGAAAGTCTGCCTGCTCTACCTGGTGGCCTGCACTGTGGCTTTCAAATCTCCTTGCAAGGCAGACTCAGGCGGAGATGACAATGCAGAAAATGCATCACGGAGTGTCATTGGGCTTAACACCTGTTAAGAAGGACAGAGAGCAAGACTGGGAAGAAAGTGCGAGTCACCAGATTCACGTTGTACCCTTCTGTCTCTCAGAAAAGCGGGTTGTTGGAGAGAATGTAGACAGTAGAATGCTTTGAGGTAGTGGCAAGCATGTGTATGCAAAATAATAAATCAGACAAAAGAAGAAATGAAATAGGACACCTAAGTAAGTTCAAGATGATTTAGGATGACTAAGTAAGTATCTGCACACGGACTCTTATTTTCTCGTTAGAACTTAATTCCCAGGGGCAATATTACCTCCAAGAGGGGGAAATTGGTTCTTGAGGAGCAAAAAGTCTTACTCTTTTTATATATAAGGCAGATGCATGTATATCTGTGATATTAAAATTTCAAGGAGGGGATGATTTGTGAAAAATGTTTACAAAAATGTTTCCTCACAGGGGTGGCAATGAAAAAAAGATTGAGAAACAATACTTTAGAATGACTTCTTACAGGTTGTTATTGTATGACTTTTTAAAAATCATGGAAATGGCACTGTTGTATTTCGTTACTATAAAATTAATATATTCCTATTATAAAAACAAAAAGAAAAAAGTAAAAGTTGCTAAAAATCACATGTTCCAGAGATAACTACTGTTACACATTTAGGAGTGTGTGTGTGTGTGTGTGTTTACATCTGTGCTTTTTTTAATAGATTTTTCTCAAACATAAAATCATACAGTAGTAATATTATTTTGTAAATGCTGTTTTTCCACTTAGCAATATCATAGTTAGCTTTCTATGTAACAAAGAGAATTATAGCATAATATTTAATGCCTGCGTGACATTACATTGTAATTATATCAGGATATATTTAGCTAATCTCAATTTATAGACTTTCACATCACTGCGGTATTTGCTGTAGTTAAACAATGCTGTGCCGAACATCCTGGACTTGTCTGATTTTTATTTAGGAATAAATTCCTAAGAGAAGAAGAGTTGAAGGATATAAACTTTCTTTGAAATAATGATACATGTTGCCAAGTTATCTTTTATGATCTTACGTATCTTTTCATGTCACTAAATACCAATTTCCACCATCATATTAATGCCTTCATCGTATCCCATTGTGCAGGAATATCATTTATTTAATCAATACAATATTTATGTTATTGCCAATTTTTTTCTTTACTAATATAAACAATGCTGTAAAAAAAAAACAAAAAACATCCTGGGCTTGACGGATTGTTCTCGCAGGGAGGATTCCTGAGTGGAATTGCTGGACCAGGAGTTAAACAATTTTTTTTTTTTTGAGACAGTCTCCCTCTGTTGCCTAGGCTAGAGTGCCATGGAGTCAGCCTAGCTCACAGCAACCTCAAACTCCTGGGCTCAAGCGATCCTCCTGCCTCAGCCTCCAGAGTAGCTGGGACTACAGGCATGCGCCACCATGCCCGGCTAATTTTCTCTATATATTTTTAGTTGGCCAATTGATTTCTTTCTATTTTTAGTAGAGACAGGGTCTCACTCTTGCTCAGGCTGGTTTCGATCTCCTGACCTTGAGCGATCCTTCCATCTCGGCCTCCCAGAGTGCTAGGATTACAGGCGTGAGCCACCGTGCCTGGCCTAAACAATTTTTAAAACCTACACACGCATGACTTTAAGGTCATTGATATGTTCCAATTTACACTCCCTTCGAGGATAGGTAAGTAACCATTTGCAAATCCCAGCATTTCTGAACTCATGGCGTGTTGCGTGTCTCTGGTAGGACCCGCCTCTGGGGCTGTGTGTAGCGTGGCCGTCACTTCGTGGCTCTGCTTAGTTGTGGAACGTCAGGAAAGACAAAGTCCCTTCCACAGTCTCTGCCAGAGGACTCTCAGTGCTCAGAGTTAGAAACAGGCGGCAAGGTAGAAGCTTATGGCTTCTCCCTAGAGAGCCACCTTCAAAAACTAAAGTCAAGGAAGTTTTCTTACTGGTTTCCTTGTCTGCTGTTAACTTAGGTTTATTTTGTTTTTGTTTTTAGCTTTGGATCTGCCAGGGTGAGAATTCTGCATTATACGTTGCCTGTTGGCACAGGACTGGGGAGATTATTTCTGGCCAAGTTCCTCCCAGGGTGCTCCCTGCTTATTTGTGCTACTATTTAAAAGTGAAGCCATGGAGGCAGGATATCTAACACA
Organism: Cheirogaleus medius; assembly: GCA_008086735.1. Lineage (NCBI taxonomy): Eukaryota > Metazoa > Chordata > Mammalia > Primates > Cheirogaleidae > Cheirogaleus > Cheirogaleus medius. The sequence goes on along the minus strand of VBSM01003148.1, from coordinate 11,623,320 downwards.
GGAGCCTCCAGCATCTTTACAGAATCCTGTCTTCCTGTTATTCAGAAATGCATGGAAAATTGCTGTGAGTCACATCACTCTACTGTAGAAGCTAATGCTGAGTTGTCTGCCTTTTATTTTAAATGTCTAAATGGCTTTCTTCTCTATTTCCTTTGCTCCTTATCAACAGCCAACCTGAAGGAAGATTCAATGTTTATTTTAATCCCTTATTACAAATGTGGTCAGGAGGGGCCAGACATCGTTATTTACATGTGACATCCTCCTACAGACAACCCACAGGGATTCATTCAAGTCCCAAATTTTCCCAATGGAGTGTTTTAATCACTTCCTTGGAAAGTAATTCTCAGTGTACTGACAAGTTCGGCTTTGGCTACTGTTTTGATTTGGTTGGGGAACGTTGAAACCTAAATTTCTCATTTCAATTTTCTTTCCTTGGTTATTTGAATTATTGCGATCCTCAACCTTGCTTCAATGTTCTTATTTTTTTTTTTTTTTATTGTTTTCATTCTCTGATCCTAACTCAATATGTCTTCGTCTTCATTGCTTTGCATAAAAGGAGCTGCTTGTTGGTTGGCCATAGAAATCTAGATGTTCTTTTTCTCTCTAAATGGTCCCAGCTCTTGTAGGGTCCTGGCCAGCTCACCTGCATCTTTCTGCATTTCTGGCGCAGCAGTAAATAAATATTCCCTATGTTTTCAGTGGTGAAATCTCATTCTGCCCTTTTTCCTTTTCAGATTTTCCTTCAACCTTCCTGTCTTTAGAACTACTGTTCCCCTCCAGCCCAAGTGGTTACTTTAGAGATAAGTTTCAAAATCATAAGAAAGATTTTTGTTTGTATCTCTTAACATTGGCGCACATAGCACGAGTTTACTAGGGTTTCCTCCCCCTAAGCAGGACCCTGGAGTCCACCGCGGGGCTCTGTGTGGCGGTCCCCCTCTGCCTTTCCCTCTGGCTTCTCTTGTCTTTCACAGGGACAGATGGCACACTCTGCGGGGGAGGAACAGAGCAGATGTGAGCAGCTATCTTCAGGTTGTCGGGGAGAGGGACAAGGCCTGGCCTCGGGGAACGCGTGCTGTGACCCGTTTCTGCGTCCCAGCAGCCTCGCGTTTAGCAAAGGACAATGTTTTCCTTGCTACAGCCACGCTTCCCGTGTCACGTGCTGGGTGGCATTCTCCACACTCGTGGAAAGAGGTGATTCCCTCCTCATTTCCTGTTCATTGCACCAGTACTGACTTCATGAGAGTCTGTGTTTGGGAGAAGACCATTGGATCTTTGTCAAATCATGTAGAAATAGTCTGTCCACTTTCATACTGAGTCTTTTAAAGTTATTCCAACTCCCAATCCTGTTTCAGTTTTGGAGTGGGGTGCATCACTCTTTGGTTTCTTTAATGAGCTGTCTTTAAGTCTCCATATTTCAACAGTAGGAAGACTTCTCTTCCTAATCCCTCATTCACATTCTCCCCTGCCTATATCTTCTTTCTCCGCTTAATATCCTTCCCTGCATTTCTTTTTTTCGATCTTCAAAGCTTTTAAAAATGTATTATGTGATCCCCCAAAGCTATTTGGGGACACCTGCCCACAAATCCCAGTGTAGCGTTGTAACCATAAACTTTGCCATTTTACATCGTGAATTCTGTAGAATGCACATGCAGTTTTTTTTTACCTGCCCCTCCCCCCAGGGGTGGGCTGAAACCCCCACCAAGGGTGAAATCCGTGACTTTGCTTTTCTTCTCTGCCAAACACTCACTCAGTCCCTGCTATCGAACCTTCCATTCTTCTCATGTTGCTGGTTCTTTGTGGATTAGCCCTTCCTTCCTCCGTAACAGAATCTTTGGAGACAGGAAAAATAGCAGCTTCCTGTTCTGCCTGTTTATTATGTTTAATTAACTCCTCTATGGCATTTTCTATTTTTATTGGCCAGGATAACATTCATATTTGAAAACTTAGTTTTTCAGCTATGGTTGAATTCTAAAATATTTACCATATTAGGGTCTGGTTTTTGCGATTTACCCCACACACAAAAAAAGACTCTTTTCTGTGACGCAGAAGGCAGCTCACAGGTGGTGGCGGATGGTGAAGACTCAGGTATGAAGGACACTGCAGTTCCCCATATGGAAGGGAAAAGGCAGATAGGTCACCCTTGGTGTCTGTGACGCATATGTGTGTGATAAGCAAAAAGAGAAACCGATGTCAGGCAGATTAAGTTTCAAATTATATAAAAATGTAGACTTGAATACACAAAGAATCGCCATGGACCCTTGCTAGGGAGAGGCAAAGATATAAAATGCAACCAAAATGTTCGTACTTTCATATTTTCTTGAAATAAAATAAAATAAAATAAACCTTCTTTACCTGGTAGAAAGTAAGAATAAGAAGTAACTAGTTGGCACATCCAGAGTTGCTGGTGTCGCTGCTGTGTGTCTGTCACGTGCTTATCCATGTGGGAAATATCCTCAAAGTGCCTCACCAAAAGAGTCTAGTCTTCTGGAAATTTTTCTTCACCATGATAACAGCCACAGTCAATAAGCATCGGGAAGTTACGTAGATGCCACCTCGTCCTGCAAGCAGCATGCAGAGCCAGTGAGCTACGGTACCCACCATCTCTGCTCTCCAACTGTAAGGCCAGATTCTTTCTGTTGTAAGTACAGAAAGCCCAGTCCGAAATGGCTTACGGAAAAAGAAGAGGAGTTTATTAACAAGCGAAAACCCAAGGGAGGGTTAGCTTCGGATACTGGCTGGATTCAGGGGCTCTTCTTCCTCTTTCCATCTCCAACTTCGGTTTTTCTCTGTTTGGGGTCCATTCTTATGTTCTTACCTCATGGTGCCAAAAGGGCTGCCAACATTTGCCAGCTTTTATCCACTCTTCTCATTCATTCCAGTTGGAAAAGGCTGCCTTGATTTTAAGAATTTTAAAAAAAGAAAAGTTCTGGAATTGAGTCTGACTGTGACCTATTGGATCATGTTCTCACCTGTGAGATGTGTCTAGGCACAGGGGTGTACAGGTTACTTGGCCAGATCTGGAATAAAATGTCTACCCTTGGAGCCAATTCTAAACCACCTAGGTAGATCCTTTAGGAAAATATGTGTTTCATTACCAAATTAAAGAGAATTGGATGCTTCATCAGCAAAACAATAAATGTGCACTATACCCACGTTACGACTGCAGAAGCCTCCATGGAGTACTAGTTGAACAGTTTGCTCTGACGTATGAAGATTTAGTCCAGAGCTTCTGCGGCAGATTTGAGATTCAGCTCATCCAGTTAAAGTCTCTCCCATCCTCCCTCCTGCATGGCTCAGCCCATTTTGTGTGTGACTCATGTATTATTTCTCTCCAACTACTATTCCTATCATGCTGAGTGGGATTGCCACCTCTCCCAGGTTTTAAAATAGTTTCTACTTAATGCAAGCTTTTTTTTCTTAAAAAGCAAGACCATCAATTTATTTGGTGTGTGAGTGTGAGTGTCTGGGGGACAAAGGTTGACAGTACTGTTTGGAAGTTAGATACAGTGGATTAATCACATTCAAGATTCCGCCAGCCACCAGACCTGCTCTTTAGCCTTTAGGTCTTAGCCAAGACTTCACATCAAGTTTCAAGGACAGCAAGAAAATAAAAAGCTTTATTTTTTCCCCCTATGTTCCAGTCTTAATGTGTAAAACATTTTGGGTAATGATATTTATAAAAGAACCAATTCCAGATTACGTTTCATTCTTTGTGGACCTGTTACAAACATTCTCGTGTTGTGATGAGTTAGCTATTTTGGAAAATGTGAATTGGTAAAGAAATTCACATTAAAGATGCCAGATTGTGGTACAAATGCCTTGATCCCCCCTGACTTTCCTGCTAGTCTTCAGTTTGCACCTTGCTCACAAAAAACAACAACAAAAAATTGTGGTTCCTCTCTCAGTCCTGTTGTCTCTACCTGGCGCTCTCCCCTATTCCTGAAAACATACAACCACTTCATAGACCCAGGGAAGGATCTCAGAGACTACTGATTTCCACCCTCCTGTGGCCAAGGAGTCATGAGTTTCCTTCATTCCTGGCAGCCAGGAGTTTTAGGAATAATAAGTTTAGGAGTCATATGCTTTCATGCTATTATGGGACACTTCCCCACCAATTCCTGGGAGCCAACTATTGGTAGCTGCAAAGTCAGAACTTGGGCTCTTCTAACTTGTACCCCATTCTTTCAGGGACTTCTGCCTTCTGACTACATTTTTCTAGATCCCTCTCTCCCATCATCCTTTCTAGAAGAAACCATCCTTCCCAGGGTAATATATCCAGGATTATCACTCACAGGTGTGCTCACCCCAGGTAAGGGTGGATTCTTGGGAGGAGAGGCTGGGCAGAGAGAGCAGGGTAGGCCATGCCTGAGTCTTAGAGAGATGGTGACTAAAGAAATATTTATTTGGAAATAAAATATTTTTAATTGAACAAAAATGTGGCGGTTACATAACACCTTTCTTTAAATATAGTTGAAAGAATAATCCTTGAATAAGATCTTATGTGCACCAAAATCTTGTTTTCCACGTGACAATGTACATTTAATCTGAATTATTTCTTATCAGTCAAATCTATTGATACCAGCCAGTGGCTAAGTCCATGGCATTACTGAAAGCCAACTCTGGACAGGGCATTGTTGGGATCGCGAGGGACCCACAGAGATTGTAGAAGAGAAGGTCTCTTCCATGAGCTTGGCAGCTGGGAAGAAAAGCCATTATACTGTAAAAGAGATATCGAGGTCAGATTTTCAGATATACCATTTTGAGTTTATTTTTAACATGGCTGAAGGATGCCTTCTTTGAAGGAGAAGATTCTGGAGAGTTATTGCATACATTAACCTTTACCCTAAATACTGATGTCTGAACCCAAGAATAGTGTACTTCCAGAGGTCAAAAGTTTACACAAACATTCCCAGATTAGCATCGCCAGATGTTATGGTTTTGAGCATTACAGGCAGATCGTCTGCATTTTAGGCAGTGTGGACCCCAAGTCAGTTTAGAATCTGTCTAGGTTTCTTGTCTATACGTGGTCTAATCTATATGTATAACACAGTATCTCCAACACGGAGCTGTGTGTCATTGTAATAACTAACGATACAAAGCGGTCAATGAATGCAAGGGACCTTGCCTGCCCAAGGGCATGGAGCAGTATGGAGGTCACAGCACAGGTGTGACTGGAAGGGTGAGAAGGAACGGGGAGGGCAAGCAGGAAGAGTGTCTACTTGAGCAAAGGTGCCAAGGTGGGGAGGTCAAAGTTCAGTTCAGGGTCTGGAGAGTGCCACCTACTTCCCTGAAGTTGGGGTCTCCGAAGAGTAGGCGGGAGAGGGAAGTTCAGACAGGTGAGATGAGCTCAGTCTAGAGAGAGGGTCAGAAATGCAGAAAAGGTATCAGAACCGTTGTAAAGGGGCCACTGGGTACTTGTATGAATAGTTATCCTTGCACCTGGAAGTGGGGTGACAGACACAATGGAACTGGAACCATGAAGCTCGAGGGCTCCGTGGGGATTTGATAAACTGGCGTTCCAGCCTCACCACCTCCTCCTCCTGTGTGCTGGCTTGTGCTCCAGAAGATAGATTTTTTTTTTCTTTTTAAAATGACATTTCCAGACTTCCTCCCAACTAGGCTTGTGGATGGGAGTTAGGCTCTGCCAAGAAGATGCTCTAGGTAGAGATTTGGAAGGCAAAAGAGACCAGGCTGTCTCCCTGTGGCTGGAAGTGCTGGGCTTTTCTGCAGGGGCGGCATTCCTATGTCTAGTTCCTGGCAGGGCGGGTGGCGGGGGTGTGGCTTCTAATCCCTGCACTCAGCAAGAAGGAAGGTTCCTAAATGCAAACTCTGCAGGGCAGCTTCCTGGCTTTCCTGACCCAGGCAGGGGGAGTTCTCCAGGTGGCAGGGCTGTTCTGGAAGGCTCTCCTAGAACCCGCTCCTCTGGCCCTTCCAAAGATTTTGTGAGCACCTAATTCCCAGTAGAAGTCTCCAAAAAAAGCTAGGGATGCTTCTCTTTCCACCGCATGAGCCCTCACTGATGAAGGCTCTAATCTATGTTCAGAAAAAGGAAAAGCTCATTCAGACTGTGGTTATTAAAATTTTAAACCTATTACTTACATCTTTATATCCAGTCCCCAGTATCTACAGCTCCTTGCAAAAAGAACCTTTCTGCTCTGCCCAACCAGCGACTCTTAGCAATACATTATCCTTCAGCAAAAGTATAACAAAAGGTTCAGGAATATTTAGGTTGGAACTATTTGCCCTACATTCAGACATATTATTGGGCAGAGGGGTTAACAAGAATTTGTAACATTAAGTGAGAAATGCCACTGACTTACAAATAAACACTTGAGACATAAAATCTGTTTGTACAAAGCTGGGTGTGGTGGCGCATCCCTGTAATCCCAGCTACTCAGGAGGCTGAGGAGGGAGGATTGCTTGAGACCTGGAGTTCAAGGTCAGCCTGGGCAATAGAGCAAGACCTCATTTCTAAAAAAAATAAAAAACGAAAAGATTTTTACAAATTCATTTGTAAAACCAAGGACTCATATTTATACATAAAACCAGACCTTTCAACAATTAGGAAAGAATGATTATTTTTCCTTCCTGTTTTTCTTTTTTGATGAATACCATTGGTTTTTCACCCAGTACTTCCCAAATGGGAAAGTAGGGAGTTTGGGCCAATTTGTCTTCTCTTGCGGGGTGGGGGTGATCTCTTTTTTTGGCTTACTTTATGGAGATTTTAGAAGAATACAATTATAAAATATTAACTAAAGTTTTCATGGAACTTTAAAATATGTATCAATGAAGTTCCCTCTGTCCACAAAAGTCTCAATCTAAAGAGAAGACAGTAGAAGGAATAGCAGTAGCCAAAGCAGTCCCAGTTAAGCCTCATTTTATACAGATACGGATCTCCTAAAACCATTTGTATTCAAAGCAAGTGCATCTAAATCTACTGTATTATTTGCTCAGAAAAATCACTTCTTCACCCTCATTCCCTTGTTTATGGACCCTCTAATGAAGGAGACCCTTGGTTTAATAATTAAACAAGACTAGGGGCATTAAGAAAGAGGTTCTAACAGCAGGTAGCTTTGGGTCAAGAGCCTCAAAATTCAACAGAGAGCAAATAAAGGGAAAGGAAAAGAAAAGAATAAGAGAGTACCACTCCAAGACTAAACCTGAAAATTGGTGATTAGGGAAATTCACTGCAACTTTTTCCCTATTTCAGCTACAGAATCAGCCACACAGCAAGAGTTCCATTAATGCTAATTACCTTCTCCATTTTCTCTGTTATCTTCCTCTCTTTTCCCTAACTCTTTTCAGTTTTCTATGACAATAAAAAAAAAGAAAACAGTAACTCTTTTTTGGAGACTAATATTAGTTTATTATACAGACCATGGAATAACAGTAATATGAACTTGACCATAAAACCAAAAATCTTTCTGTGTAAGCAGATCACCCTTCATCGTGCACAAGTAAAACAAGAGCTTAGTATAAGGTGATTTTTTTGGTTTTCCATCAACTCTGTTACCCACTTTGTTACTATTTATTAAAATTTGGGTGGCTGTACGGTAGTTAGAATGGAAGCTAGCCCCTAAATTACATACACTTACGAAAAAGCAGAAATTGAGGTTGGGAAAGCTAAAGATGAGGTTTATTACCCTTCAGTGGGCTATTATCTGAAACCATCCAGACTTGGCATCCTCTCTGTATAGAAATTAAAATCTGGCTCTACAATTATGAAATGATAGAATTTTGATAATTATTCAACCTCATTTTTTTCCCTTAACTGGGACGATTTAAGATGTAAAGTCAAGAGTTAGGGAATAAAGAAGGGTCATGGTGACACAGGGAGGGCAGGAGGGCCCCTTCCAATTCCAGGAAGACAAAGCAGCTGGTTCCCAAGCGTTGTCTTCATCACCTGCACCCACGAGGCTGGTCAGGAGGAAGAGAGTGTTAAGTGGCACCTCCTGACTCTGCCATCTGCAATGACAACAACTTTCTATTAATATTTTCTGCCTTGCTTCATGTCCTTTCTATATTTCTGAAGGAAGATGTAGTAGTCACAGGTAGACATCTTGCCGCCAGATCACGGAAGCTTGCTTTCTTGCTTGCCTCAAGCCTTCCTTGTCTGTATTGTTCCAGCAAGTGTTAACAGCTCTTGGTAGTATTAAACAGCTCTTAAGTGTTAACAGCTCTTGACGCTGGAAATAACCAGGCAGCACGTGGAGAGTCGGAGAACTGTCTTTATTCCATCTGCACCCTTAGCCGTTTTCTGTTCTTCTGACCCCCCTTCCCCGGCTCCTCCTGCTTTTATACCTTTGGTAGGACTCAAAAAGCGTCCAATCAGCAACAAGCATTAACAGCCAATCAGCAACAAGCTTTAACATCCAATCAGGAACATTGGGATTAAAAAGTACCCAATCAGGATCGTGCAAGCAGCCCGGCCAGAGGACAGGAGCAGGCCACCGAGCACAGCCGGACCAAGCACACCTGCCCGAAGGGGCCTCCAGCTGGCCCCACGCGGCTCCGGCCTGCGGGGATGCGGAGCTGCAGGGAGGCGGCTAGGGGCCCCGTCCCAGCGCCTGATGGTTTTCCCCATCAGTATAATGGCAATTCAATGGATCAGCAAAGAGTGGAGCTGGAAAACTTCTTGCTTTAATGGAACAGACTCACCAGAAGAGAACATCGACCTAAAATGAATTGTTGAGCAACTTGATTCTCCATTTGTCACTAGCCTCTGGTCACTCTTTCCAACAGCCAAATCTATTGATGGAGTGCCTCGGATACGTCCCAGAGGGGCATCTGAAATCACACCACCAAATCACACGATCCGAAATTCACTTCTGCAGGCTCATGGATATGCGTAGCTTCTCCCATGAAACTGGCATCTGACATTCGTTCACTGAATGATTTCCTGAATAAGATGCCTGTCCTGGCTGAGAATCTACCTGAGAGAAGGGAGGTTTAGGAAAAAAATGAAGGATGACTTTGAAGGAAAGATCTTGTTGGAAAGTCACAGAGGTTGGCACTTGGGTGCTAAGCCCCACAGACAAGACAGTGGGAGGGTGAGTTCACTTAAACATCAGTCCCTTGGCAGTAATTTCTTTACCTTTTTTGTTTGTTTTTTCTTTTTTAAATGGATGCAAATGGGCTCAGAAAAAATGCTGAGCCCTTGCAATTTCTATCTGTGGCTACATTTTATCTAACTTTAATAAAAGCGCCAGCAAGCAGAAGTAGGAATGTCTATGACACACTTCCTGACATGTACAATGCTCATAAAAAATTTGTTGTTTACTGGAAGCTTCTAACTCAGGAGTGGATGGTGGGCTGGGGGGAAGGGTCTGGGTAGAGAGAAGGAAGAAGGAAGAACAATACCTCTCCAAGTCAATTCAGACAATTAACATTCCAACACGGGGACATCAACTGTCAGGAAAGATTTCAATAGAATAAATAATCTTGGGCTAAGAAACCTTGACACAGAGCCTCTGAAATCAAGGTCTCTGGAAAATTCAGACAGGAAAAGTTCTGTACATGGCATGACTTTTTTTTTTTCTTTGGCACAGGCCTGGAAAATTGAAATCAAATGCTGCAGAGCCAAGCAACTTCTAAGCAATTTCAAATAAGTACAGTCATAATTCATCTCCAGTCAAACAATGTGAGATTTTACTAAGAGCAACAGGAAAAGTTCTAGAAGGAAAGAACACGTCTAGCTTCCATTGTTCTGCAAACACTCCGCCTCAACTCACTTCTCCCCCTGCAGTTACTGAGTGGGTGTTTGATGATCATGATTGGAACATGAGAAAAAGTAAACCCTATTCTTTTATCCCAGGAAAGGAGAAGTATGATTATTTAATTCTTACATAATGCTGGGCACATGATATGCAAATGTATTTGTTGGTGTGATGTAGCAGAATTTGTGCTCACTTAGCTACCCACCCAAGTCACTGGAAAATATCCATGCGGTGAGAGAATGCTCCTCAGGCCCCAGCTGTTCTTGGCTTTGAGACTGGCCGGCAGAATGCAGTTTGCAAATTATTTAACCTCTTGCTTCACAAGGACATCTGCAAAGTGGGATGGGAGCGGGGCTTCTGAAACTATTTAGATAAAAGTTTCCATGTTGCTATGAAGGTACATAAACTTCCTCTAAAGTGCTAAGCTGTTCTTAGAAATTCTGCTCCACACACAATAAACAACCACCACCATCAGAACTGAGCACTTACAGTCAGGACTGTGACCCAAACTTGATTCAGTGTTTACTACAACTTTTTTCCACCCTTAAAGTTCTAGAACTTTATACTAGGATCGCAAACACCAGTGTTCTGCGTGAATAATGAGGCTTAGAAAAATGGTATAGAATGGGTTATTTTTTTCTATTTTAAACTTTTTTAGGTGAAATAATTATAGATTCATGAGAAGTTATAAAAATAGTACAGAGAGGTCACATATACCCTTCCCCCCACTTCCCCCGATTGTAACATCTTATATAACTATAGCACACGATCAAAACCAGGAAACTGACATTGGCACTGTACTGTTCACTAGATTCAGACCTCACTGGGATTAGAATAGGTTGTTCCAACAATTTGGACATTGCTGGAGGTAACTTGAATCGTTTGCATGGAATTTATTCTCCCAGGTAACATGGTGTAGGGAATTTGAGCTTGCTGTGATCAGACCTATATATTTTGGGCAAATTGTTTATTGTCACTAAGCCTCAGGTTGTTCATCTGTAAAATAGAACTAATAATACCAACCAAGTAAGCTGTTATGAAGAAACATCTCCAGTCCTGTGAATGGCATATAATAGCAACCTCCCCCCCAAAATACTAGTTTCCTTCATCTTCTTGTAAGACATGACACTTTGGGTTCTTAGAGTTTTGTAGGAGACCGAAGTGCCCTCCTGATAGTCAACCTGGTCCTTGATCATGGTGATTGATGATGATAATGATGATGATTTTGCTCAGGCTGGTCCTGTCTCTTATAACCAACATACCTGTCAAAGGCACTTCCTCAATGGATTTGAAGTGAGAAGTGTCAACTCTGGGATGGGTTTAATGCCACATCTCTTAGAAGCACCCCTCTACCTCCAAGAAAGTGGCTTAAAAACTTCAAGGTACCCCACCACTCCATGGAGCCATCCTTCACCCAGCAATCTCTCCAGCCTGGACTCTCTGTGTCCCTGTCTGCTGGTGCCCAAGCTGGAGTTGAGGGCCAAGCTAGACTGTCATCCCATTCATTTCCTTCCCCTGGCTCTGAGGCGGACCCTGGAATGACAGGAAGGCTTTGACACAGGAGTCACAAGGAGGAGGGAAGCAGGCAGTTCCTAATTCTGGGGTTTCTTCGTCACTTCCTCACTACCTGTCACCCTGTGCAGGTGCACAGTTTGCACAAATTAGAGCATTGTTCCTGGAGGTGACTCTAAAACCCACATGGGCTTCTCTACCTCTGTGTTTTCTTGTGCATCACAGTAATTTGTCTATTACAAGCCAACTGGGCAAGTGCCATCCTTCATTCTCGTTTTGGTACAGTGCCTGCCATGCCTTAATGCTCAATTAATAAAATTACAGTAATAACTCTCCTTTTGGCCTAGTGTTTTGGAAGCAGCACTGGGCGAACAGTGGGTCTGGAATGGATTTTCTCAGAGCCTGGGTCCCAGCGGGCATCAGCGGGTCGCTTCAGTGCTGGTTGGGGCACAAGGTGGAGAGAGACGGTGGACACAAGGGTTGTGTGTAGGAAGCAGACAGGAGTGAGCTGAGACACAGAAAAGTTGGGGTGGGGGGATTGGGGGTGTCCCCTAAGCTTAAGGGAGGTCCAGAGATTTGGGGTCAGACTATTTTATTAGAATCTTGGCGCTGCCACTGACCAGCTGTGTGCTTTCTGACAAATTCCTTAACCGTCCTTAAGCCTCTAGTGTCTCATCTGTGAGTGGGGATAATGACACCCACCTCTTAGATCACATATTGTGAAGACTGGCAACGCTTAGCTCTGGTTGACCACACTGCAGTCAGGCCCCTGAACCTTCTCCTCCGCCCATCTATGCACTTCCTTTTAAAATCCAGGTTCAGCAAGAACCCTGCCACACCCTGGGTATCTGGTCACCCTCCATATCTGATCAGGATCCCATCCTCCACCGTCCCCCAGGGGACAACTGATCACCCCCACCTGTCTGCAGCAAGAATTTTTGTTAGAATCCTTTTAGCAATTTTCCATCCGCTGACCCCCAGCCTGCTCCTCGGCTGTAAATTCTCACTTGTCCCTGCTGTGGTCACAGTGGAGCCCCGTCTTCGTCCCCGACTGCAAAATTCCATTGCAGCGGTCCCTACACCTACTGCAAATGGCCCGGGATAACGTCTTCCTTACTGTGCTTGAACACGTCATGTGGCGATTTTTTTTTTCCT
>VBSM01003148.1:11595325-11610837 GCA_008086735.1 Cheirogaleus medius | reverse complement strand
CAGGAGACCGGCGCGGGAGGCCGGGGCGCGCGGGAGGCCGGGGCGCGCAGGGGGACACGCGGGGGCGCCCGGGCGGGGGCTCCCGCGGCGCGGCGGCCGCCAGGTGGCACCACGGGCCCGGGGCCTGGGCGCCGCGGCGGGCGGCGGGGCGGGGCGGGGCAGGAAGGGGTTAAGGCGCTGGCGGGGCCGCCGTCGCCGCGGCTCTTCGGGGAAAGCCGGCGCGGGGCGCGCAGGAGGGAGCGGCCGCGGCTGCGGGGCGGCCAATCGGGCGGCGGGCCCGGCGCGCGGAGCCAGCGCCATGGAGGGAGGCGCGGCGCCCGGCCGCCCGTGACGCGCCGCCGCCCGGCCGCTGTCGCCAAGCCCGAGCGCGAGCCGGCCCCGCGGCGCGGAGATGAGCAGGTCCGCGGCGCTGCTGCTCTGCCTGCTGGGCTGCCACGTCTGGAAGGCGGTGACCAAGACGCTGCGGGAGCCCGGCGCGGGAGCGCAAGGTCGGTGGGCGGCGGCGGGGCCGGGGGCTTTGTGTCGCGCCGGGCCTGGCGCAGGGGCGGCGGCGGCAGGAGGGTCCCGGCCGCATTGTGGCGGCGGCGCAGGCGGAGCCGCAGCGGGAGCCGCCGGGCCTGCACCCCCGCACCGCGCTCCCGAGGGGGCGGCGCCGGCTGGGGACGCGGGGCCGGCGGGCCAGATGCTCCCGGGGGCCGGCGGCCGGGGTCCATGGTGGGCGGCGGGGCGGGTGGCACCAGCTGTTGTTGCTGCCGCGGCTGGTGGCCCGTCTGGATGCACCCGAAGGTCCTTTCCTTTATGCCGTGCCACGGACACGCGGCGCCGTCTCCGCCGCCACCGCGGCCAGAGGGGCCGCCCAGGGCTCCCCGCTCCGGGCTCGGGTCCTGCGAGCCGAGCGCGAAGGCTGCGCCCGGCCCTTTTGTTGTGGCGGGGACCCGGCGGGCGGCCGCCGCCCCGGGGTGCCCCCTGCGTCCCGGGACCCCGAGGTCCGCGGCCGCTGCCCGCCACCAGCCTGCCGCAGTTTGGGAAAGTTTCAGGGTCTTCTCCCCCCTCCCTACCCGACGTCTTTTCCAGACCTTAAGGGATTTGCTCAGCGGCCCAGAAATCATCCCTAGAAGGAGAGAAAGAATTGGACCTGGGAGGCCCTAATCACTTACCCCTCACCCCCCCAAAAAAAATCATTTCCAGGTCTGTTTGTCGCCAGCTCGTGCCTTTTGTCTAATCTTTGGCCTCTGCAAATCTGCCTTTCGGCCCTGGGAGTAACGTGGTCGCCTCTGATAATGGCCACGAGCCTGTCTTTTGTTTTTAAAAATCAGAATTTGTTTGGGGGAAGCCCAAAGCTTCCTTGGCACGCTTTTGCGGGGGCAAAATCCAGTGCTTCTCTGTTGCTGGCCTTTTCAGATGGGTGACTGAGGCCCGCAAATGAGCATGTGCATCCACCCAGGGCACCGCTGCCCGGGCTCCCTGGGGTGTCTCGGGTCTCCTGAGAGGGAGTTTCCTGTAGAGCCCCCAGATTCCTTGCCTGAGACCTTTCCTCCCAGAGGGTGTGTGCCCTGCAAAGTTGGCCCCGCAGACTGAATGAAGGAAGAGAGCTCTCTCCCTAAGCCCTCTTGCTGGGACCCTGCCTTCCCCTTGTCCCTGGACTACCAGGCCCAGGGTGCCAGGGAGCAGAGAAGCCTGGACTTCCACCACCTCCGTGATGTTGCTGCGACAGGAAGGAGAGGCTCCGCCACCAATCTGTTGGGTTTAGTTTGTTGCCTACATGTTGAGTTAAAGGTTTTCACATGCATCACTTGGCTGTATCATTTGCTGGCATCTCTTAAAGGCATTGCTTCTTCTATATCTATAGTAGAAGATGACCATTGTGAATTGTGTATACATTTTAGTAACGCATGTCATGGAAGGGGGGATGTAAACAAGCTACAAAAAGACCCATATGTCTCTTCATGTAGGAAACGAATGTTTTGCACATTAGATCATCAGTGTCGAATTGTAGCTTCTTTCATTAATACGCTACTGCTTTTTGAATCAGCTATTTTAAAGAATATGATATTTGCACTTCAACAAGGCCATTCATTCCAAAGAGCAGGTTGAAATTTTTTCTTTTGCGCTTGAAATAGCAATATATGGAAATATTAATTTCATACACTTGTGAAATAGAGGAAGTCATGGCTTCAATTAAAAAAAAAAGACTCATGAAAAAACTACTAGGTTTAGGTCTAAGAGCACGTTTTACCAAGCTCTTACTGCTAGAAATCAGGCCGGAGAACTAAACTCTAAGAAATGGAATGTTCTGTGACATGGGAAAAAAATGGCCAACCTGTGAAATGGTCAACTTGTAAGGATATTTATGCCATGGCTAGAAGTATCTTAGTAGGTGGTATGATTTGAATGGAAGATCGAGTATCTTGGAATTGTCTTGGATTACTTCCTTTATTTGTTATTAACCATAAGGATGGCCTTTTAAAGTGTTGGGCCTAGGAGCTCTATCAAAAGTCAGGGGTCTTACTAGCTGGCATCTGAATTTTGAGCTAGTAGCATTTTAAAGGGAATAGACAGTTTTTGCCTTTGACATTAGAAGGTCACTTTCAACCCACTGAGTTCTTCAAACCATCTTGACATTTATTTATCACTTACTTATGGTTTTTAAAATCATGTGTTCTCCGCTGTCCTGAATCTTGTACACATGAAGACAAATACTACGCCTGATTTCACTTTGCATTTCCCACAGCAGGTTGTAGATTGTTTTGCATACAGTCGGTGCTCAGGTAGTGCTGAATGAGTTAAGCATTGAAGACAGCTAATAAGCATACCATAATGCCACCTGCAGTCACATCACTGGCATGCATTTTAAGAAAAAAAGTTCATTGTTTGCCTTCTCTGAAACCTACTTTGTAAAAGTGTTGCTTTTATGGTAGAAACTGTTACTTAAATTATAATTTGAACAAGTATTATGTACCAACAAGGTTTGGTCAAGTCTAGAGACCTCAAACATACAGAAATCATATACTATAATATTTCAACTAGATTCCTGGGACTAAATGACACCTTTTTTATTAAGTGAATATTATGTCATCTGAGGAAACTAACATCTGCAAAGTTTCTTGGCATTACTTTGCTATTTATATATTCAAAATAAAATTAATGGTTTGGCTTCAGATTCTGTTACTGTAGCTGCATTGAACGTGATTTCCGATGGCAACTGTCAGTTGTCACAGTTGAGGCTTGGCTTTGCTAATCATGAATTTGAACTAGCACTAGAATATGATGGTGTGTTTTTATTAAGTGTTTCATCTAAGTTGCTCTGAAGCATTTATGGTAACTAATTTTTTCTTCTGGGAATTTTCCCTAAACTGTTATTCAAAGGTATTGACCAATTTTCACTTTCTGTACCTCCTTTTTACAAAACAGTGCATTGAGGCCGGCTTGATAAAGGGGGCTCTTTTTGAAGAGCAGTAAGCTGTGTTCTCTAGGGATGTATTTTTGAAGCCCAACACTCTAGGTGTTAAAAGAAAGGTCAGAGCTAAGTCAGGACTTCATGCTCAGTGTTCTATTGTACAGTCTTTATTTTGTTGCTGGTTATCTAGTAGTAAAGTGTGTTTTGCAATGATGTGCTAACTTTTTGTTCATCTCAGAAAAGCTACAATCTGTGAGAACATTTGAGGGGAATGGTTTGCTTCCTCTCTTCCCTGCAAGAGATCTAGTCTTTGCCAAACTCAAACTTCAGTTATTAGAACACTGTGATCAGTTGAAAGACCTTGAAGAGATTTCTGATGTAAGAGGATCGTCCAACAAGGGTGACTTATGTTGACATTATATTAAAAACATAATATCTAAATAAAACTCGTGGGCTCACATCCTTGGAAACTGTAGGAGCTGAACTTACAGAGCTAGATGCCACAGCAAGCCAGGTGTGAGAATTCTGCAGAACTAATAGCGGTGTCTAGGGAATTTCAGGCAAAAGTCTTTGGAATGACTTTATGAATTATTTTTGTATATTATTTGCACTTGTCCTATAATAGTTTGTAACCTATAGGTTATGAGCTTAAAATTTTAACGAAACGAAGGAAAAGATTGCATGGATTTCTAAAGTGATAGCTTGAAATGAAAGTACTTTCTCAGCTTTAATCAATTCTTCATTTTGAACAAGTTACTGGCATCTCAGTAAATCTAACTGTACTTTTAAAAAAATTATTGCTGGTAAATACTAATTTAGAAATTTTAGTAAATATTAATTTACTACTTTTATTAGTAACTACTACTTATTAAAAAAGCATGTACAAATAACTTGGATAGACAACAAACATGTATATATTTGAAAAGAAAGTTGGATGAAGCATATTTCAGAGATTTAGATAGATGAGTTTGGCTTCTGTACCTTGTGTACTTTCTGTGAAACATGTTTTAGGGAAATTATTATACATATCAGTATATATGCTGTTATAGTTTGGTCAGGTTATAGAGAAATGTTGTAAATAAGTCATTTTTACTTGACTTCACCAAATGCAGATTTAGGACTCTTAAAGACAACAGTTCCAGCTAAATCATTCAGTTCTAGCAAACACAGAACTGAATATATCTTAAATGTATTTCTAAAATTAAGCTTCACTACTCTAAAAATAGACCAATGAATTGTATGAAATAATTGTTTTTTAGAAGAGATTCTCCAGTATGACCCAATAGCATGCCCTATGGTAAGAAAACCATTTTTTAAAAAATCCAACTTGTAAATGGGGAAATTTGAGGCAGGTAACCACTTTAGAAAGGGCTTCATGATAAGTCCCCTTAAAATAAACCGTTCAATCAGCACATTCAGAATGATACCACCTTCTCCTGATGAAGCCTCTTTTTCATTTGCCAGTTCTTCCTCGGGTCAGTCTGCAAACATTTGCTCTTTTTTCTTTCATTCAGCTCTTTTGGAACTTAGTAATCTTTACAGATCCCAGTAATTAAGCACCTGTATGTGGGTGATACTGGCTTTCCTTTCTCTTGCCTTGAGCTGATATTGTAGCTCCATTTGTTCATGCCCAGCAAGCTAGTAGACACCTCTGCTTCAGTGCATCGGGTTTACTTCAAATGCCTGGTCCGTCATCCTTCTCCTCCAACCAAGCATACCTTCTTCTCTGCTACCTAGACTCCAAATCTGGGTATCCTCTTAGATCCTTTCTCTCCGTTGTAATCCATAGAATCAGTAATCTCACAGATGCATTTATATAGTGCATTTTAATGCCAGGAGGATCTTGGAGATCAAGTTCATCTTCCTTGTTCTGGAGATGAGGAAATTCAAACCAGAAGTAAAGTGATCTCAGGCAAGGTGCTCTGTAGCCATATAGACCTTGTAGTATTGTAGAATAATGGTCCCACCGATATACATGTCCTAATCCGTGGACCTGTGAATATGTTACTTTCTATGGCAAAAGAGACTTTGCAGAGGCGATTCAGTTAAGGATCTTGAGATGGGAGGATTATTCTGAATTATCCAGGTGGGGCCAGTGTAGTCACAAGGGTCCTTTTAAGAGGGAGGCAGGAAGGTCAAAGTCAGGAGATGTAACTGTAGAAGCAGAGGGTCAGAGTCAGAGAGAGACTGAAGATGTTACATGGATAGCTTTAAAGGTGGAGGAAGGGGCCAAGTGCCAAGGAATGCGAGTGGCCTTCAGAAGCCAGAAAAGGCAAGAAAACAGGTTCTCCCATAGAGCCTCCAAAAAGAACTCAGCCTTGCAGACACCTTGACTTTAGCCCAATGAAACTGATTTCGGACTTCCAACCTCCAGAACTGTAAGATAATAAACTTGTTGTTTCAAGCCACTGAATTGTCATAATTCATTATGCAAGCAATGGAAACTAAAAGATCCTAAACCATAAGAACTGTGAAAAGAGATGCACCCATATAGTGAGGGTAGTGGTACAGCGTGGACCACTTTTTGGAACCAAGCTACTAAAGGTAACATTTGGAGAAATACAAGGAGATCTTGCGTCTGTTTAACAAAATTCTGCCAAACTGGAGCCATGACAAGAATCCCTGGGGAACACCTCAAGGACACCTCCATCACCAGAATAACTCCCCTTCTTCCAGATGAGATCAGTGAGCCGTGACTTTCTCTCATTCGTAAGCGAGGTATGTCACGTGTGCTGTGTTCCTTCCAGATCTGGGAGTCACACCTGCAGTGAGAACACGTAGCCTCTCAAACCCTTGCCAGAATCCACTTATAGAAATCTTGCTTGCTTTCAAGCTGTGCTCCAGTGTTTGTTGAAATATATCTATAGCAACTAAATGACCTAAAAGAAAGCTGTGATCGGATGTCACCATGGGCCCTCAGCGCCTTTGTATACGAAACATCAGAGACCCCCAGCACCACCCAACTTGAGTGGTCCCCCAGTTGCCGCCTCTCAGGCTCGCCACGATCCCTCCGATATTTCTCCACCTCTCTTAGGCACATGAGCCCTACCTATGAGCTCCGGGGCCCAGGGCCATTTGAACAACCAAAAAAGTCCCCATGCTGGCAAGGGCAGGAACAGTGTGGAAACCCCTGGACAAGCCTCAACACTGCACTTGTTAGGCAATAACGGGACAGGGGAAATTGATTGGTCTCCTGCAATTTCCATCTCGTTGGGAGCAAAAGAATCAAGTTCCTTGTAGCCCAGAGAGGAGAGGCAGGTGACACTGGGACAGGGCCCGGAACAGCAGCTGGTGATTTGGCAGAGTCGTGTGGGACCCGAACCTCATGTCCTGGGTGGGGGTAGGAGAAGGATGATGAAGTGTCCTGGCACCAACCTCCTCCCAAGGAACTGAACTCAAGGATGGAGGGAAGCTTGAACCTTCTCGATTTCTGGGCTTTGGCTATAAGGTAAATAAATAATGGACAAAGGGAGTGAATCCCTCAGTTATTTTGAAGTCAGCGACCTTGCCTGCCACATGTAAGGTAACATCCTCGTCTCTCTATCCTATCTCATCCGTATTATTCATTCGTTTTTCCTGATTTCCATTCCATGTATACTGTAGCCCTCACAGGACACTTGCCGAAGATAGCATGTCTTCATCTTTCTCTATTTTAATTTGTTCTTTCAACCCAGACTTTTCCATGTTGTCTCTCTTCAAACACCATTTTATTCATGTTTCTCTCCTGCAGGAAAAATGTTTACTATTTCCCATTTGCCAAAAGTATGAAGTCTGAATTGCCAAAGTGTGGCCTTTATGATCTCCCTGCCTTTCCTTGCATACCTGTTCCCACTTTGTCTCCTGTTTTCACCAGTTTGAAGCATCTTCTTTAGCTACAACATTCCCTTTTATTATCCCCAGGGTGATTGTTGAGGTCCTCACTTTCTTTCCCCTGTAGCTATTCTCTTTTCTGCTTTTGAAAGCAAGCTCCTAAATGTGCACATCTGCTGTAGGAAGACAGTATGCTAAATACTTATTAGATAAAAAGAGGTGGTATGTGGGAGGTGCAATGTATTTTTATGTAAGCTTGATTATTTAGAAATTCTCACCCTCTGAAAGTTTATAATCCAATCGGGAAATACATGGAAAAATAAATTACTAAAGTGAGAAGGCCATCACTAAGGTGCTTGTTATGTAATTAGGCAAGAGTTTCTTGAGTCTGATGAAACCCACTAACTCTTATATGGCCTAAAAGTCCAGCACCCAGTTGTCTGTAATGTTTATTTCTAGGTATTTCAAGGATTTAGCCACAGGAAGTTTTATTTCAGAGAGTATAAGCATGCAGTCCATAACTCAGTGCTCCTAAAACGTGTAAGTGAAGTAGAGAAGAACATTTTGGTGATCAAATATGTAAGCAGCTACAGCACAGATTGGACAATACAGTGATTTCCAATGTCAGTTGGAAGCTCTGAATAATAATTATGGAAACAATCTCATAGAACTTAAACTGGATGGGAGGATAAAATTATCAAATATGGGCTTAATGTGTTCATCAAATATTTTGAGCCCTTAATTTTATATGAAGTATACGAAGACATACTCAAATGTGAGAACTAGTAAGATCTTTTGGAATTCTGGGAAGTAGGAAATGGCATAGGAGAAGATGGCTTAGGAAAAGATACCTTGGAAGTGAGTATTGAGTTTATGAGATTGTTTTGTTTTATTGTTTTGTTTATCTTGTCTAAACTATACCCCACAGAAATGGAGAAGTATACATTTAATGAGAAAAGACTCAACTATTTCCAAGTCAGATGAACATTTTTACTTGTTTAGACTTACTGTTTTTGAGCTCAGAATTTGAATAGGAAAATGATTGAATTTGTATTGGGGGAAAGGTTTTTGATGTCATGTTGGCAGAGCTGAATGAAAGACATGGAACGCTTTGATTAAAACAGTCCTCAATCCACAAGGTGAGTTTCTGATTCCAAGAAGAGTCACTGGTAGCCCAGTCTCAATGAATGAGGTTTACTTTCTTCCCCTTTATGCTGAGAGAGTGATTGTGGTTTGGTTCCTTTGCACCACAATGATGGCTTAAATCTCTCAGAGAGGAGTCAACAAGAAGTGTTTTCTAATGGAAATTTATCTTAATAGAATTAAAGCACATCTACCTTGGGTCTTAATATTTTATTATTAGGAACATTTATTATTAATTTAGTTGTTTATTGATAATTATCATTTAAAATTAATACTATTTTATTAATAATTTGGATGAGGACATTGATTATACATTCTTATGAAATGAAGCATGCATAAAGGTAAAAAGAGGGCTTGCAAAATTCACAAAAATAACCCTCTGTGGGCAGTAACTATGGCAGTAACCAAGTTGCAGAATAGAATGGGTTAATTTTTTTTTTTTTTTAATCCATGGGAAAAAGACTTAGATCTTTTAGGTGACTATAGCATTAGTCAAGTAAAGAATGAGTAAAAATGAGTGAGATGTGCAACATCTGGGGGATGGTCATGCTTGAAGCTGTGACTCGAGGGGGGAGGGGAGGTATGGGCAATATACGTAACCCCAACCAACATTTGTACCCCCATAATATGCTGAAATAAAATAAAATAATAAAATTGGTTCATCACATAAAAAAAAAAAAGAATGAGTAAAAAGCGTGACTTGGTTACCAAAACCATTAGGGTGATCTTGGGCTGCCTTGATGAAGACCTGGTTTCTAGAAAGTGGGTGGGGACATAATTCTGCTGTGTCACAAGCTGATTTGACCATACTTGGAGGATTGTTTTTGGCCTTAGATGCCAGAGTTGAGATTGCTGTTGACCCTCCAGGACACATTCAAAGGAGAGCTTGAAATCAGGTCTCTTGATATCAGATGCTGTGGCTGTCCGTGTCATGGCATTCGCCACCCATGGCATTTGCTAGTGCTGGGCTGGGCTGGCAGGTCCCTGTGCACACGCAGCCCTGTGACAGGACCTGCACTGTCCTTGGTCATCACAAGCTCAGCCCCAGGATAGCTGGCCTGAGTTAATCAGATGGAGGAACTCCAGGTGTTTTATTATTATTATTTTAGTTTTGTAAAGGGTAGCCGCTAAGTGAGTAGCTTCAAAGTCTAGTTTGCAAAAGATAGCCCAGTCCCAGAGAATACTTGATCTAGAGAAAAAAGCAAGATATAGGGAAACATGTTAGGGAACTCCAAATGTTTTCAGGGCCATTGCATGAGTTTTCTATTGCTGCCTTAACAAACCACCACAAAGTGAGTGGTTTAACTGCCCGTGATGATCTCACCATTTGCACGGGCCAGGAGTTTGGACCACGGCCTGGCTCAGCGAGTCTCTGCTTAAGGTCTCTCGAGGCCCAAATTAAAGCATCCTCAGGGCCATGTTCCTTTTTAGAGGCTCTAGGGAAGAATCCACTTTCCAAACTTGTTCAGGTTGTCATCACAAGTCAGTTCCTCGTGGATGTGGGGCTGAGGTCCCTGATACTTTGCTACCTGTTGGCTGGGAGCCTTTCTGAGCTCCGTGAGGCCACCTGCATCCTTTGTCACCTCACCCCTTCCGTTGCCCAACCAGCAGTGGTGCACCGAGGCCTCCCCCATGTCAGAGTGTTGATTTTTCCTTCTGCTGTGTCTCTTTGACCACAGCCAGAGAAAGTTCTCTGCTTGTATTGGCTCCTGGGATTAGATCAGGCCTGCTGGCTAATCCAGGATAATCTCCCTATCTTAAAGTCCATCACTCGTAATTACCTCTACAGTCTGTTTTGCTATGTAACATATTCACGGGTTCCAGGGATGAGGGTGTGGACATCCGTGGAGGGCTCATTCTGTCTGTCCAGCCATCGTGTAGAGGATGGGTCATGCTACCTCCAGTGGACAGAGGGTGCGGGGAGGCTGATTTCTCTGCCATTGGGGATGTTGAGGAGGAGGAGGAAGAAAACTGCTGGGGGTGTTCTCTTGGCAAACCTCAAAGCGGGCTGTAGACAAGTGACTTCCCTGTCCCTGCTACCCTGAGACTTTAGAACACCACATGGATACATAGGCAAGGAAAACATAAGGCAGCTTATGTAATACTGAAAGGTATATTTACAGTGGTACTGAGTTTTCGTATTTTGGCTCGGAGAACCTGGGAGCGAAGTTTATTTAGAGAACTGTGATTTACTAAATTCTTCGAATTGTCAATACCGATTTGTCTGCCATACTCAGTGGTAAATCGGTGTAACAGAGACAGGCACACTCAGCTTCATTCACCTAGACGTGACAAAATAACCATGACAATTAGCTAACGTGTGTTGGGTGCTTATGACATGCCAGGCACTTTGCAGAGGAACTTGGTGGATTGTCTTATTTCATCTTCCTGTCAGTCCCGTGAGGTTCAAGATACCAGTCTTGTTTTTAGAAGAGGAAAGTGAGGTGCAAAGAAGTTAAACCACTTTCCCAAAGTCACACGGTAATTGGAAGAGTCCATCGACGGGGGCAGCCTGGCCTTCATGGTCAGACTGTGATGCTTTATGACTTGGAAGATTAAATTATCATTTTACAGAATTTGATCATCGTGGCATTTTGCCAGTAGGAATAATGGCTTTTCATGAGCCTGGTAGTTTTTATGAAGACAGACAAAAATATCCCTTGTGTGGTCCCTGTATGTCCTCAAACCATGGAAAGCGACCTTGAACAAGTTATTTACTGAGTGTCTTTTAAGAGCAAAGCTTTGGTACTTTGATACCACATGGGATCCAGATGTGCAGAGAGATAAGAAGTCCCCACAAATAACTCTCCTGAGCCCTTCCGGGAGGTCCAGTAGAGCAGAGTGGGATTTTAGGGGTTACACCCAGCTGGGATTGGGGGGAATCTTTTGGCTTGTGTTCAAAGCCCATTAGTATTTAGCAAACTGTGTATATAACAAGAGAAACATGTTCAAACCCAGTAATTGGCAAGTTGTGAGTGGGGAAGGATGTGGTTATGTGTAAAACAGTCATTCAGGTATGATTGCATTCACAAAGGCGTTTTTCTCCTTTGGCATAATGGGAGGGCTTTATTTGCTCTGCAGTAAGTGTGAAATACCTGTATTTATTTGGTATTTGAACTTACTTGCAAAAGTTTAATCCTTTTGTCTCTGGAAAGAAAAAGCTTCTTAGTTCCTTTTTGCTTACACAAAGATCCAGAATATTAAGTTTTTGAAATAATGATTTTATGGGGCCATAACAGCATTTTTCCAAATTATTTCATGAAAATTATCAGTCATACCAAAACAACGCAAAAAAAATTGTGCAGTGAATACCCATACAGACCACTTAGGTTCTACAGTTAACATTTTACTATACTTGCCTTTTTACCCATCTATCCATTTGTTCATCCTTCTGTCTACCCATTCATCATATTTTTTATGCATTTTAAAGTGTGCCTCAGGCATTAGTCCCCTTTCCCCCAAATACTTCAGCGTGTATATCATTGATTTGAGTTCCACATTTAGTTATACTTTTTTCTCTTAGAAAAACTTACATACAAGGAAATACACACATAATGAAGTGCTAACATATGCATGCACCTGTGCAACCCAAAACACTACCAAGGTGCAGAATATTAACATCACTCCAGAAAGTTCCCTTGTTCCCCTTCCCAGTAGATCCCTGTCTAAACTCAGGACAACTATTCTGATTTTTTTTCTACCGTAGTTTGGTTTTGTGTCTATTTTAGAACTTCATATGAATAGATTCAGACAGTATATAATCTGCCTTCTTTTATTCACCCTAACATTTTTTAAGATCCATCCATTCGTTTCTTGTATTGGTCATATGTCTCTCTTTGTTGCTGAATAGTATTCCACCATGTGGAGATTGCATGGTTTATCTGTTCTCCTGTGGACACTCAAGTTGTTTCTAGTTTTTGGCTGTTGTAACTATAGTTTCCATGAACATTTTATACACTTCTTCCATGGATATGTTTTTTCATTTCTCTTGGAAGAATGCCTAGGAGTGAAATTGCTGGATGATAGGATAGGTGAATATTTAGTTACATAAGAAACCGCTACCGTGTTTCCCTGAAAATAAGACCTACCCATAAAATAAGCCCTAGCAGGATTTCTAAGCATTTGCGCAATATAAGCCCTACCCCCAAAATAAGACCTAGTGATGGGCATGACTACGCAGCGTATCTGCACAACCCATGCATTTCGTCACGGAGAGGTAAAGACGACCAGCAGCCCTTCTCATCTGCCCCATCGTGACAGCTACTATCCCAGAGGTGACTGGAAAGGTGCAGGCAGCCCCACCAGCAAGGTCAGCTTCCCCTGTCAGGTCCCGGCCATCCTGTGCGTGCTGCAAGCTGAGGCTTTGAAGGGAAAATAACACACTCCCTGAAAATAAGCCCTAGGGTGTCTTCTTGAGGAAAAATAAATATAAGATCCTGTCTTATTTTCGGGGAAACACGGTAGATCTTCTTCTAAATTAGTTATATCTTTCTATATTCCCACCAAAAATGTATAAGACTTTCTCTTACTCTACTTTCTCATAAACATTCGATATTGTTAGATTTTAAATTTTAGCCATTTTGAGGGCAGATTTATATATATATATAATAACTGATAAAAATATGATATAAACATTTCACTTTCCCGATATAAATGATTTGAGTTTTGGAAACATTGAAGCATAGTTAGCAACCAAAACTAAGGTTTCACCGTTATGTTTATGTTTATTTTCAGCAATGTCTTATGCAAATTTTGACTTTTCTTTGGTGTTTTATTAGCCTATCACATGATCAAGTTATCTCAATGAATATCCCATCTGATCACATAGAACCAGTTTATCACATACCTGCTAGATAAGCTATGGTGTGGGTAGGTGTGTGTGCATACATGTGCGTGTGTGTGTGTGTGTGTGTCAGGGGTGGAGAAGGAATGGGAAAGAAAGAGAAATTAGAATAACTCTTCCAGAGTTTAATACTTGTGTGCTGCAGATGCAGAGCAGGAGGTGATTGGGGGGGGGGTGCTGTTTTGATACTTGTGCCTCTTTAAAGGAAACCCAAGTGCATATGGCAGTTGGAAGGTGCAAGTGTGGATACACTCTAACAAGAGCCAGGATCTCCCAATGCTTAAGTAGATTCTAGAAATTACTTGCAACACTTCATTAACCCTTTTGAGTCATTAATGTTTCGAGTTATTTCCTAAAAAGTATTCTAATAGCTTTTAAAAGTCAGGATCATAAAATTCTAAACATACCTATTCCAGAAGTCAGAGAATTGGAATCAGTAGTGAATGTACCAGGAGATGGTCTACTGTAAGATGTGAAATGCCTTGAAATTTTACAAAGCTGCCCCCGAAGACTGGGTGTATCATTTATAAAGTTAGACGGGTTATGACGATTCCCTTATTTCTTCTGCTCGTGCCTGTTAACCTATCGTCTGCTGACACAAGAAGCAGTACCTGCTGTGGAACAAAAGTTTAGGATACCAGAGCAGCTCTGATGTGTCACATAGCTCTGACGTGTCACATGAGATGTAGGGAGGGACCCAGAGTGCAGGTGTGGCGAGGGTTTGGGGCTGCCAGGTGCGATTCAGTCCCACTCTTTAAGTGCACACCTGGGCTTCCCATGTCCCAGAAGGGGCCTCAAGAGGACCATGCTGGGTGTTGATAACATTAATTCTGGGTCGCCATGTGAACCTGTTAAAGCTTGTTCTACGTTTAGCATTTCAGATGAGCATAGAAGTCCTTGTGCAGATTTAATGGAGAGATCCATGTTTGGGATTAGGATAGAGGTGGCCCTTTTCAGTTCTATTTCTTCTTTCTTATGGCCTTTCCTAACTTTTATCCTGTTTCTGAGCTGCCTGCTTTTTTAGGAACTGTATCTATGCAGAGAACAGTGACACCTGTGCACCATTTCTCTGCCATCTACACTGCTGCCCTTTTAGTGGAGGTATTTCCCATGCCCTTTGCCTGGCTTCTTTGGACTCTGCATGAACAGACAGAATCAGTAGTGTAAATAGCCCCTCTGTTGTTTATAGTAATAATAATTAATTATTAATAATTAATAAACATTATAGTTAATAATAAATTAATTATATTAATTTAGAGATTGTGTAAAGGGGGGACTTTTTTCCCTGAACTTAGAACATTTTCTTGCTTCGATGTTCATGAGATATGTTCATATAGTCTTAGTCTTCAGTGTAGAACCCTACATTTATTTGGGGTTCAGTGTGACAGAAAGGCATACTCTGGGAGTTGCTGATCGAGCTATTACGATGTCAGTATTTCTGATATTAAGAAAATCTGTGGTTATTCCAAGTTAGGAAAACAGAAAAGTATCGGATAAATGCTAGTCCGTTACACCAAGTGTCGTACTACAAAAAGGCAATATCTGCCCCGTAAGGACGGCATCGGGGAAATTACTTGTGTTTAAAATGGCATTTGATGGTTTAAAAAAGTCGCATCTCATCAGAGGGTGGAAGGTGGTTGGTTTTTCCATGCCTCCTTTAAACAAGGTCTCCCACTTTTTGCTCTCTCCTCTGTTCCCTGCCATCTGCCGTACATGTTTTTGAATGTGCAATAAGGCATATGGTTCTTGGATAGAAAAGTTAATGCATGCAACTGGTGAGAGTGGGGGACACGGTGTCTGCAGTCTGGTCAAGTGTGCAAGCCATCTGCCCGAGCACAGAGAGCCCTTTTAAAATGCCGCTTTGCTCTCCAGGCACTGCACCCACAGACTGTCCTGGCCGTAGCAAAATTAAGCCTCTTCTTTCTAAACCACTTTACTAACCACAGGGTGCATATACTGAGCACATAGTTCGTGGATAAAAAAAATTCTCCCTTTACTATAACCTAAAGACTGCCTAGTGAAATGAAACTCAGAGAGTGATCCTTTTAGCCCATTCACCTCTTGGCAGAACAAAGTGTTCAAGCAGCTTTTCATGCACACTTTGTATTGTCTTTAGAACTGATTCTTGCGCTGTAACTTAGGTTTTTAGTTGGATTCGAAATTGACAAAAGGCTCTCATTGTGTGCTTTCCCCACAGCTTTTGGAAACAGTTTTCTTCACCTACTTGAACCTCATTTGCCTCTTTAAATTTAAAAATAAAATCATTGCCTATACTGTTAGGATATTCCTTTCAGTGTCTTTTTTTTTTTTTTTTTTTTT
>VBSM01003148.1:11569872-11595153 GCA_008086735.1 Cheirogaleus medius | reverse complement strand
ACCTCGGCCTCCCAGAGTGCTAGGATTATAGGCGTGAGCCACCGCACCCGGCCCCTTTCAGTGTCTTGATGGGAATCTATTAGATGCTGTATTAAATATTAAACTTAGGCTTTCTAAGTCAATACATGTTAAAAAGTACTTCATAAATGCTAAATAAACATGAGAAAGAATTACTAGCTTTTGGACCAGGGGTATTGTTTATATGCACTCGTTAGATAACAATTTTATTAATTGGGTGGGACTCCTTCTTCCCTGCTCAAATCTTCCCATTTCTAAATGCAGACTCCTTAGGGTCCATGAGGGAATGGACTGGCAAGACTTGAAGTTGGATACCTCCCAACCTTTTCCTTCTGTTAGCTGCATTGCAGCTGATGAGCCACTATCCATTCATCCATCCAAACATCCTTCCGTCCATCCATCCATCCTACTATCCATCTGTCCTTCTACCCATCCATCCTTCCACCCATCCATCCATCCATCCATCCATCTATCATCTCTGCTCTCCTTACCTTTCTTTCCCCACTGAAATTTGTAAATTTGCATTGTCCTTTATAGGTTTTCAATGCTTTCAGATCCTCTTTTGCTCCTCATCCTGAGAGGCATTCAGGAGAGATATTATTCCTTTTTATAGATGAAAAAAGGTGGCTTGAAGTGACATAGCTATACTATGTCATAGCGTGGAGGTGTTAATCCCACATGAGTCCTTCCTCTCCTCTCAGCTCAGCTCTCTCGGGGGCTGAAGCACTCACATTATGTTTTAGCTGTGATTGCTGCACAAGGACTCTCTGGTCGGAGCCACTCAATTCCTGGGCCCACCAAGCACACTTCACGTGTTCAAAATGACATAAGCGTTGGCAATCACTTCATCTGGTCCAAACACTTGTGGACACGAAGAATTAAGATCCAGTCCTTGCTTTTCAGGAACCCGAGCTCCTCTTAGGGAAGGAAAGATAAACAAAAAAGTGATGATGGGGGAAAACCATCGGGCGCTGGGACGCAGCCGCTCGCCGCCTCCCCGCCGCTCCGCATCCCCGTGGGCCGGTGCTGTGCGGAGCAGGCTGGAGGCAGCGGTGGGCGGGCGCGCGCTGCTGGGACGGGGCCTCGTCTGGTCCGGACCCGTTGGGCCTCCTGCTCCTGTCCTTCTGGCGTGATCCTGATTGGGTAATTTTTGAATCCCACTGTTCCTGATAGGTTGTTAAAGCCTGTTCCTGATTGGATGTTAAAGCTTGTTCCTGATTGGATGTTATAGCTTGTTGCCGATTGGATGTTAAAGCTTGTTGCTGATTGGATGCTTTTTGAGTCCTACCAAAGGTATAAAAGCTGGAGGAGACAGGGGAAGGCGGGTCAGAAGATCAGAAGTCAGAGGTGCATGCTGACGCTATAAAGGCTGTTCTCCACTCTCCACGTGCTGCTCCGTTATTTCCCTGGTCAAGAGCTGTTGTGAGAGCTGTTAACACTTGCTGACATAGAGCTGGTCAAGAGCTGTTAACACTTGCCGGAACAGTGAGAATCTGAGTGGAACACTATTAAAGGTATGAGCAAAGCAGGTCTCGATGCAGAGGAGGGTCTGAGTAGCAGACAGTCCAGGAGTGCTTCGTGGGGAAGTGGCTTTTGAGCTGGGGTTTGAAGGCTAAGAATTAATCATGCAGAGAAAGGGACAAAGCGCTCACTCTGGAGACCACACCACCATCCATGTGAATTCTAGCTTTTGGGGGCACAAGGGAATAATGACATCATTTACAACCAGAAATGACATCATCTACAACCAAGACGCCTACGTTTATAGAGTGTTTGAAAAGGGGCTTCCTCTCTCTCTCTCTCTCACTTATTTATTTATTTATTTTTTTGCAGAATTATCAGTGGGGTTGCAGAACTTTTGCTAGTAAACTCATGTCTCCTACCACAGGGACATAATGAGTTGCGGGTGTTATTGTAAGTCTGCGAACTGGTGGCTGTGTCTGACCTATCTTCCTCTCTGCAATTACTATAATTCCTCCTTTACCCATTTATTCTGCTTGGTCTGTTAATCTTCCACCAGATACTCCAACATCAAAGGGTCTGGCTTTTCCAGCATGACTTTCCTCAACCCCAGCCTCCTCTGCTAATCTCATGTAATTGGTTTAGAGCGCAATTAGTTGTCTTTGTGAGAGATCTTCCTCGCTTTCTTTACTCGTTCTTGTTCTTCTTGCTTTTTCAATTAAGTTAACTGAAAAGTGTCCACATCACAGCAACCAAGAGGGTACGGAAAGTTCAACCTCCTTAAAGTAAATTCCAGCAGAGGAAGAAAGAGACTATGAAGATCATTGAACAAAGCCACTTACGCCCAGATCTGTGCAATGTTTATCTTTCCAAGTCCTGAAAGTGTTCAAGATAAGGAAGCTGATACTCGACATCTTAGTGACAGGAAGGGAGTGACTTAGTCCCCAGTGGTCCTCATGGGAGCCACACAGGAGGAGACACCTGAGCCGGGAGTGACCTCTTGGCAATCAGGAATGACTTGGAGTTTCCTTTGATTCTCTGGCCTTCACAGGAATTGAAAGGGAAGAAGATGAGTGTTGTAGGGAGAACCTATATTTAAGTGCTATTCATTCATTCATTCATTCACAGTTACTTATTGAACCCCTCCTACTCTGTCCTGTATGATCCCTGCCTTTCCTGAGTTTACAATTTATTGCATGCAGCTAACTGTTCAGTAAGCAGGATTGCTGTTCCAGATGGAAAAATATGCACTTAGACCTGTTATAGAACACCTGTCTGCAAGGGAGGGTGTGTGCTTACAAATCTTATCCTGTGCTTCACACGGCACCCTTCTGTGTGCTTCTAATGACCTGCCATTTCTCTACATACTGATCTAAGGGACTTCCTAGCTTGCTGTGAGAATACAGATTTGCTAACGAGTCAGTTAACTACTGTTGTGAAAAAAGGAAAAAATCATACCTGACGTTGACGGTGAAAAAAACATTTTCCATTTCCTTCCACCCGATGCATGTAAATAATTTAAAGTTGACACAACTTTAGATGGTAACGTGAAGCCAAACTACTTTTAAAAATTAAGGGTGATGGATAAAACAACAACAAAAAAAGGAAAACAGTTCTGTTACTTTGGAGAAAAGGTAAATAGAACGAAAATGTGATAAAAGGAAATGTGGTATCATGAAAGTAACTTCATGTGGCTGCCTGCCTGTTGTCCATGTCGCCTTTGGGCATGGGGACACTGCGCACGGCCAGCTCATCTTGCTCTTAGAACCCCTGCCCCCCAGACCGCAGTGTGTATGGGACTCACCGGGGATCCTGTGAAATGCGGATTCTAATTCTGTGGGTTTGGTGTGGGCCCTGAGATGTTGCCATTCTTCACAAGCTCCCGCAGGAAGCCTGAAGCTGCTGGGTGGTGGGCCACGCTTGGGACAGTGAGATGTGACACTGCAGCCAGGTCCAGATGGTCACAGATGGGCAGCGGCAGAGCCAGGACAGCGGCCGTAGATGCTAGCGACTGTGATAGCTCCTAGGTTATTCTGTGGCCAGTTCTGCCAACAGATAAACAAGCTACTACTCCTCTCTTAGTCTTTTAACTTCCCAATTTAAGAAAGCTACCTAGAAAATTTCATTCTCACTTTATTCAAAGCCTAGTTTCAAGTGAGATAGTGGATTCAGTACATTAAAGCATTGGAGTGGAATGCAAATGACATGGGATCTTTTTCTAGGTAAGTACTCACTTGGTTGCACCATTCGTGCAATAAAAATACTGTGTACTTACAGCATACATGACACAAACTCTCTGTAGCTCTTAGTGATCCTGAGGCCACCTTCAGTTGTACTGCATAGATTAAAACTATTTCAGACCTGATGAAAACTATTTCAGAGGGCGACAGAAACGCTGCTGTTGTCCTGGAACCAGTTTGTGGCATAGTATCCTTTTTGCTTTTTCTTTTAAAATGGAATGCGACTGTTATCAATCATAAAGCTTGCACATTTCTATGAGCTTATCTTAGTGTGATTTTCAGTATTGTGCAAATGGCATCTTGAGTAAGTCATTTATCGAGTGCAGTTTGGGGCATGTCTTTAAACTATTATCTTTAATGATAATAGTTTCATATTATTACTCAACGATGCAGAGTCCCTCATTTTTTTCCCCATTAAAAAAAATTTTTTTTAAGGAGTAATGAATGACTAGATCTTTGCGCGGATCTTTTTTACTACAGTTGATGTGGTGAAAAGCCACGGTTTGTGCACCACGCCCAGATGGTGGGGTGGCCGGCTCTGCCAGTGGCCCCGGCTGCCCTTGGTCTTCCTTGTCCCTGTGTAGAAGGTGGTTCAGGCACTGCTGAGGCAGCAGAATTCCCCGGTGACCTCTTAGTAATTTATCTCCCTGGAGCTTCTCGGCTGCCTGCAGAGTCCCAGAAAGACTTTAGAGAAGCCATTAAGATGATAATCTGGCTGGGCATGGTAGCTCACGCCTGTAATCCTAGCACTTTGGGGGACCGAGGCGGGTGGATCGTTTGAGCTCAGGAGTTCAAGACCAGCCTGAGCAAGAGCGAGACCCCGTCTCTACCAAAAATAGAAAGAAGTTATTTGGACAGCTAAAAATATATACAAAAAATTAGCCGGGCATGGTGGCACATGCCTGTAGTCCCAGCTACTCGGGAGGCTGAGGCAGGAGGATCGTTTGAGCCCAGGAGTTTGAGGTTGCTGTGAGCTAGGCTGACGCCACGGCACTCTAGCCCGGGCAAAAGAGTGAGACTTTGCCTCAAAAAAAAAAAAAAAATGACAATCTGTGTGAGCACTTGTCTTCCAGGTTCACAGAGCTTTTATTTTTGTTTTGTGTTTTTATTTTTATTTATTTATTTTTTTAGAGACAGAGTCTTGCTCTGTCACCCAAGCTGGAGTGCGGTGGTACGATCACAACTCACTACAGCCCTGAACTCCTGGGCACAAGCCATCCTCCCCCCTCAGCCTCCCAAGTAGCTAGGACTACAGGTGTGCACCACCACGCCCTGGCTAACTTTAAGATTTTTTTTGTAGAGATGGGGTCTCACCATGTTGCCCAGGCTGCTCTCAAACTCCTGGGCTTAAGCGATCCTGTTTTGTGTTTTTAAATGAATTAAGTGGAGTTCAGTCCCCTGATCGCTCACCTTCTTGAAACATACATTTCCCACCTTCTATAGAGGAATCACTCACCCAGACAAGAGCCAGGGCACTCAGGTGTGGGCTGTAGACCGACTGGACCAGGGCTTGTTCGAGTTACGGGGCACCTAGGTCTCATGGAGAGAGCGCATAGGAAAGAAAGTGAGGGAAAAAGGCATCTGTGAGTGCTTGCTCAGAGCACTGGAACTTTCTTTCATTCAGGAGCTGTGTAATCAACAACTCCCTGCCTGTGGCTGTCTCTTCCTTTCATACAGATCTCGAGCCTCTCCCACCAAGAACATCCCTGTGAAACAGCCTCCTTTTTGACCTGATAGCCCCTCAACCTATTAATCTTTTGTTCCATGGCCAGAAAAGCTGCTTGTCTACACTCGATCTCTCCCCTTGCTCACCTCAAATTCATGCCTTAGCCCTCTGCTGGATGTCCCTGCCCCTTCCATGATAACTCCTTTCACCAAATCCAGTGGATATTTCTCTGCCCATTCTCTTTGGATATGGTACCTCCGTCCCCTTTGGTGTCGGTCCTGACTGTCCTCCTCCTGCCAGCCTGCCCTCTGTCTCCTTGTTGAGGAAGACGTGGTCTAGGATTCCACGCCTGGTCTCCCCAGAGCATCTTCTCTCTTCTAGGGCTTCAGCTCTCAGCCGTCTCCTGGGTGGACTCCCATTCTGTCCCCAGTGCAGACCTCTCTTGCAACCACTGGCTCTTTTCTTGGATGTCCTCACATGTGTGACTCCAGCACTCTGACCTTGTCATGCTGCTTCTGCCTAGAATGCTCTTGCTTGAAGTCATTGTCACTCTTCCTAAATAATCAGGTGCCATGTCCTTTGAGTGTCATCTCCTCTGGTTCTCCCACCCCAGATCTGTGTGTATACCTTTGCTATTTATTCAACAAATATTTATAGAACCCTTCAGTGTGCCAACCAGACGCTGTTGTAGGTGCCGAGGGTGTGGCAGAGAACCTTGGTGCAAGTCTTCATACACCTGTCACCTTAGTGCCAGAATTGCTACTCACTCATCTGGTCCTTAGCAGTGATGGCTGAAAGAGGAAATCTGATCATGCCAATTTCTTTCCTTCTCTTCTCTCTCATTTCACCTCTCACAGGAGCAGAAAAGCAGGAAATGGAACTTCATAATTACAAGATTAAACAGATCAAATTTCATCATTTCTGGTTTCCACACATACCCGAAGTTTTGTGTGCGTGACTATGATGCAAGGTGTGAGTTGAATGCTTCCTTTGTTCCGTAGATTTGCTCAGCTGCGGCCAACAACAAAAGTTTCCTTTCTGCTGTGTCCTTTGTTCAGGGCTGAAGAGCTCAGTTCTTTGAAAAGTCACTGTGAGAGGAGAAGAATATTCTGGTTATTCTTAGATGGTCCCCATGCCTGTGAATATCAAAGCATTTTGTTGGAAAACAAACACAGGATTTGCAAATGTTTTCATCTTGTAATACTGCCATCCCTTTCTCCTGATACGAAGTAACAAACAAAGTAACAGTCTCCTGAAACACAAGGCAGAGGGGCTAGACAATTTATTTGGGGGCTGTTATCTGCAGAGTTGCCAGATAAAATACAGAACACCCAGGACACACGTTTGCATTTCAGATAACGAATAAATCGTTATTATAATGATATCCCATATATTGCATGGGACATACCTACACTAAAAAATTATTTGTTCGTTTGACATTCAAACGTACCTGGGCATTCTGTATTTTTGTTTGCTAGATCTGGCAACCTTAAAACTGGTCAAAGATAGTTGCTGGGGCTTAATAGTTTTTTAGCACTCAATTTTCAGTCATGGAGAGAGAGAGAGCGAGCGAGCACATGCTCAGTATTTGGTTAAAGCTGTTGCCTTTGCCAACTTAAATCTCAGCCAAACTGTTAGGAAACATCTCAGTTCTAAACTGCACCTCCTTCAAGATGAAGGTCTGATACTAATTGTTACAAAGTCCTACAGTTGCAAAGATGAGCGCTCCCAAATGACAACCCAGCCTTCCATCCCTGAGGTTTCTTGCCTGCGACAGAAATGGAATTTGTCTGATCTGTAAATGTATTCAGTTTAGTTCAGCAATAATTTATGAAAGTATTCCATTTGTTAGGCAGAATGGGGGAAACAGTTCCCACTTTTGAGACGCATTCAGTCTTAGGAACAAAAACATTCCCGGTGAGTCTCAAGCCTGGGACATTATAATTACCTGGGGAGCATGTTTAAAGCAACAGGGTGCCCAGGACTCACCCAAGCTTCTGAGCACTTGGCCTGCACACGAGTCATTATTTCAGAGCTTCCCTAGCTGTTCTAGACTTCAGCCAGGGTGGAGACCCGCTGGGCTGCAGTGTCGTGCATTGTCTCAAAATGTTCTCTCAGTGCCAACGTGCAGGATGCATGCACGGTAGGTGACAGAACCTTTAACATGGGTTAAACACATGGCAGGTTGCATTCTGGGCCAGGACTCCCAGGTAGGGCTTCCAGGGTCTTTCAGTAGCAGCCCAAACGATCAGAAACCCCGTATGTGCGCGGACTGCGTTTCTAAAATCATTGGTAAGTATGCCTTGAGAGGGTCAGACTTGTCATACTAGAGTGCCTCAAATTTGAGTTAAAATTGATGTCTATTTTCTATTTGCCATTAATCCTTTGTGGTGTGCAGTTCGGTGTGATTTTTAGTGGCGTTAACCTGGGGTAGTGAAAAGGATGCATGTGAAACTGAATGTAATTAACTGTAAGTACTGACTGATACAAGCCTTTTGCAGCCATACTTGTTAACAGTTACACCAGGCTGCTAATTAGACCGTCTTCTAGTTAGGGTGTGCCTCCCAATTATGTTAACAAATCTGTCCTGTTGCTAAGTCTTTAGGGCTAATTCCCAAGATGGCTTGGCTGGACAGATGCTTAGGGTTTGCAGCCCCTAGTCAAAAGGACCTCCTGTGCCCAAGCCCTGGGTTGCTAGTTAAAGATGCAGATTCTTTGGTCCTGCTTCAGAGCTAGTGGATCAGGATCTCTGGAATCTAGTACTAACCCCTGGGATTCCGATGCTGGGATCAAGGGTTAGTCTGAGCAGCGCGTTGGCAGTGGCGGACCGCTGTGCTAACTTTGAGTTTGCTCCAAGTCAGACCTTCCTGAGCAGGTGAACACACGGGCCTCCCTCTCTTTGGGGCAGTGATGTCCAACCTTGTCACCTTTTCAGAAGTGTCCCTGTCCCCCTGTGATGTGCCTGAGATTATGCGCATTCTCAGAAATCCTAGGTTTCTCTGCAGGGTTGTCTACCGCTCTGCATGGTTGTCTACCGCTCTGCGTACCGGCTGATAAAAAAAACTTCAGCACAGCTGGTCTTGTCCCTGTGCTGGGATGGCGTTGCTTTTCCTCTTTGATTCTTTCTCCTATTGCTTTGAAGGCAGGTTGACTTTATTTTATGTTTTTACCATGAGCAGTCTTCCACATGAAACTCCTAAGCAATTCTGTATATCATATCGGAAATCTTCACTAATGCACGGTAGAAATAAATATACAACAGTGGCTATTGCTAGCAATTGGAAAGAATAAGGAAACGCTTAAAGTTTTAAAAATTTATGTTACAAAGCCTCTTCATACTTTGCCTGTTTGGATTTTGTAATACTTTAGACAGAATGGCCTCTAAAGTATAACCTTCAGTCAACTGGAAACAAGATTTGTTACACAAATTAATCATGTAAACCAGCAGTTCTCAACTAGGTCTTTTCGTGAGCTAAGCAGAGGTGTTTGGATAGTAAAAAATGGAATTTTGGGGCATGTTCCCCAGTTTGTACTGGAAAATATTACAGTTTTAAACTTTTCCTCTGATACAGTTTTCTAGTCCATGGTGTGTCTCTATTAGAACTTTTTATAGGGTGAATTCTATTCACTCCCAAATTGTAAACTTACTTTAAGTTTGATGTCAATGCAGATGTCACTGTCACTTCTACGTGTTCTGCCACCTGGAAAGTTTGAGATCTGTTGGCACAGACAAGATTGCAAATTTAAAAGCATTAGGCTTCATTTTCGAAGGACTTTGCTGACACCGAAAACGTTGCTGTAGTTATGATTTCGAATCCGTGCCCCTGTCTACCTCTGTCACTCTTCCTTGTTACTGTAGCTCATCATCTCCCTTGTTACCTCCTCCAAATGCCCTCTCTCCCCTGTGGGCTCACTGAGCACCCTGCACAACCTCCATGTGTCACCTGTCACGTTTTATGGGTAGGTGCCCCTGGCTGCTCAGCTCTAGGTATCCACATAAACTCATTATCAAGGGTTGCAGAATATTTACCCTGAATGCCCTGTCTCAAAATGTTTACTGTGGACCATTTTATTAGGGTTTAAAGGTGAAAAAAACTACATTTGCCATATACTTCACACAATAGATGTTGACTATTCATACGTTTCAATTTCATTTTTGCTGTGTTGCTCAGGGTGGTCTCAAAACCCATTTAGTGCATGCATCCCAGTATGCAGAAGTCTGCAGGGGAGGTTGGGGAGAGGATTGTGAATCCTGGCCACCCTTCTGGCCAGATGCCAATTCAGGGTGCATGTGTCACCCGTGTGATTTGATGGTCTCGTGGAAGTGGGGGTTGAGGGTGAAGCTGAGGATGGGCCCTAATGCAGGCATGGTGGGTTCAGCATTGGCAGTTGGAGCCCAAACACGTAGCAGTTTATAATTTTTTTAAGGCAGAAATTTCAATGTAGTGGGACATGGGACTGGTGTGTGAGGGAGGCCTGTGACTCTCCTGCACCCCCATGGACCGGCCTCTGTCCTCCTTAGCCTTTGCATATACGCTGTGCATTTGCATAAGCATCAATAAAATCCTTCAGCCTGCTTCCTAAATACTAACTCTGGACATCCATGAGTCTGTGCTGATATGAATAAGTGACTGAATGAAAGGGAGAGAAGAGACGATCTCCTGCACAGAAGAATTCCAAGTAACTGATGTATGCAGTCTGTGCTCAAGGAGTGTGCTGTAAATCTCCACCCCTTAAGGATGGGCTGTGCATGGTGACCTCCTTCCAGAGAGCACAGTATGGAAAGCAGTGGGGAGTAACTCTGCAGTGTAGGCACCTGACAAGCACTGCCTTGGCCAGGTGATCAAGGTCAACATCAACAGTGATCAGTCTCCTCCATAGCTTGATACAATACAATGAAAAATGCACTTTGCCTCGGTGGTCTTCTTCCCAAAACCCACAACCCTAATCTGATCATGAGAAAAACAACAGGCAAAACCCAAATTGAGGGACATTCTGCAAAATACCTGAGCAGTACTCCTCAGAACTCTCAAGGTCATCAAAAACAAGGAAAGTCTGGGAAAGTGTCACAGGCAAAGAGGGGCCTAAGGAGGCAGGACGACTAAATGTGATGTGGTGTCCCGAATGGGACCCTGGAACAGGAAGAGAACATTAGGGGTAAACTAAGGAAACATGAACGCATGGCTCTAGTTAACAACATATCAATATTGGTTCATTAACAGCAATAAATGTCCCATTCTAACGTAAGATGTTCATCATCAGGGAAACTGAGATAAGTGGGAACTTTCAGTACTATCTCTGCAATTTTTTTTTTTTTTTGTAAATCAGAAAGTATTCTAAAATTAAAAGTTTATTTTAAAATCCCAAGAAGGAAGCTAACTGTTTTTGCTAGGGGTGGAAGGGAAGAGGTTTTATTATTTTATTTTAAGAGATAGGGTCTTGCTCTGTTGCCCAGGCTGGAGTGCAGTGGCACAATCATAGCTCACTGCAGCCTTGACTTCCTGAGCTCAAGCGATCATCCGGCCTCAGCCTCCCAAGTAGCTAGGACTACAGATGCGAAAAAGCTTTTTGTTGAAGAGACAGTGTCTTGCTGTGTTGCTCAAGGTGGTCTCAAACTCCTGGCCTCAACCGATCCTCCCACCTCGGCCTCCTGAAATGCTGGGATTATAGGCATGAGGCCACCATAGTCAGGCAAAAATACAAGTTTTATAGGAGAAAACATATGTCATGTTTGAATTTTGGAACTCTTAATGCTAGGAGAACATATTCCTCACAAAGATCACTGGTCTCCTTTACTTTGATTTTAAGTAAAGTGTATATGAAATATTAGGTCTCTATTGTAAATGTATTATACGTGTTAATGCCCATAAATACAGGCAAAAGATGTCAAAACATCGTTAGCCGTGACGGCAGAGGCAAAAGGAGTAATGTAATTAATGACTTTGCTAATTGATATTTCCTTTATTAATTGGCCTTCATTTTTTAGTTTGACAGGCACATGGTACGCAGTTTATTTTTATATCTGTTGTGAAAGAGAATGCACATAGTGACTTTTCTCCTCCACTGTTCCAGTTTTGAATTAGAACAAGGTGAAGTTCTGCTAGTGTTTTTGCGAGCTACCGGTTTTTAGAATATAGAACTACTACTATTTCCCCTGTCCTGAGTTTATTTTTGAATATGTAACATTCAGGTGAGGACTCTGTTTTCTGTAGCTCCCCAATTTTGATCAGATCATATTCATCTGAATCAGACCTTAGGCTTAATTCCAAAGTGAATATGTCCATAAGGGCCTTTAATTAGGTTGTTTCTGTGGTATGCTTGCTAAGAGTTTTTTTTTTTAAATAGGACTTTACTTATTTATAACTATGAAGTGAACCATAACAATCTTAAGAGGTTTTTTTTCTCTCCCTACTTGCTAATTAAAGTACTGGGGTTCCCCACCCTGTTTTCCAGAGGACTTTGATACATTGAAACTAAAGATACTCTTTGAATGCTCTGGTCTATTGAAGCTACCATAAAGGTATCTGGTGATATGAACAAAGTTTTAGGACCACGAGGACAACTTATGGTTCTAATATTAAGCTATAGATAAAATATAATCTGCTTATATTTCTTCCTTAGTTTACCCTCCAATTACTCCCGCCCTCACTCCTTGAAACACAGGCCTGAATTATTTTGTAAAAAGACCACAGCAAGTAATCTCATGGAAGGAGATGTAATTTACCAGATAACTTTGGGTTCCAGATTAAAAAATGAAATTGAAACGTATGAATAGTCAACATCTATTGTGTGAAGTATATGGCAAATGTAGTTTTTTTCACCTTTAAACCCTAATAAAATGGTCCACAGTTTCCCTTTTTCCTTGCTAACAGAGTAGTTTTGTTCAGGTGTCAGCGTGGGTGGGTTCGGCATCAGGGCTGGGGTCACCCTGGTGCGGAAGGGCATGTTTTGAGGTGTGAGAACACATCTAAGTCTTCTGGGGGCTTCTGGAAAGATGTTGTTTCCTGATAAGAGGTAGGCATTTAAGGAGAAGGAACTGAGCCTTCCTCCTCTTCCCATGCCCCCCGTCCCCACTGCTAGACGGGGTTTTCTACTCCTTGCAGCCAAAAGTATCCTAAACAGATGCTGCTGTATCATCCCAATTCTACATGGGGGAATAGGAAGCCTGTTACAGGGGAAGCCACTTTCCCAGGGTTGTGTGACTCTAAGTGACTTAGCTAGGACTCAAACACAGCTCCCACCCCTGGAGCAAACCTGATAATAAATGTAGCTGTTTCCAAAGTGCTTATGTGAGCCCCTGGGAAATTTCTTCCGGAACCTGAATTCTCTCCTGTCCAGAGCTGTGGCTTCAGCTTGTCCAAGTAATTATTATTCTGCTAACACAATGAATTGGTCTCCTCGGGCTGCCCTAACAAAAGACTACATACACACTGGGTGGCTTAAACTGCAGAAGTCCAAGATCAAGGTGGCAGCCAATTCAGTTCCTGGGGAGGACTCTCTTCCTGCCTTACAGACAGCCGTCTTCTCATGGGATGGAGAGGGAGGGAAGGAAAGAGAGAGGAATCTCTTTGTCTCTTCCTTTTCTTATAAGGCTGCAAATCCTATCTGATTAGGGCCCTAC
This sequence comes from Cheirogaleus medius, assembly GCA_008086735.1. Taxonomy (NCBI): domain Eukaryota; kingdom Metazoa; phylum Chordata; class Mammalia; order Primates; family Cheirogaleidae; genus Cheirogaleus; species Cheirogaleus medius. Next base: position 11,582,147 of record VBSM01003148.1, on the reverse strand, counting down.
CCATATGACCACATTTAACCTTAATTACCACCTAAAAGCCCTGTCACCAAATGCAGTCACATTGGTGGTTAGGGTTGCAGCATATTAACTTCGGGAAGACACAGTTCAGTCTTACAGCACATCGTCCTCTAATGCCCCAGGAGAAACAAAAGCTGTAAGAATTCCAGCCAGCCCTAGTGCTGGTGGGTTATCCCTCTGTTTAGTGCTCAGGAACCCAGCTGTGGTCCTGGTGCCCAGACTGGGACTGACTCAGAGTGGGACAGCTGCCTCTCCGGAGCATCCCTCCTCAAATTGCAAAGTGCTGATTGGGGAGCCAAGCTCTGAGGGTAGCCAGCTCACAGCTGCTACCGTTCCCAAATACATTTGGAGCTGGTGGAATTGGGGGCTTTGACAATTGTGTTCCCGGCCGGACACGGTGGCTCACAGATATAATCCCAGCACTTGTGGGAGGCCGAGGCGGGAGGATCGCTTGAGCTCGGGAGTTCGAAACCAGTCTGAGCAAGAGCAAGACCCCATCTCCACAAAAAATAGCAAAATTAGCCGGGCATGGTGGCACACACCTGTAGTCCCAGCTACCTTGGAAGCTGAGGCAGGAGGATCACTTGGGCCCAGGAGTTTGAGGTTGCTGTGAGCTATGATGACACCACTGCACTCTACCCAAGGCAACAAGGTGAGACTCTGTCTCAAAAAAGAAAAAAGAAAGTGTTCTTAAAAACTGAGGAGATTTCATTTTTACTATTAATTTCCTACCTTGTCCCTTGAGTATTGGTCTTGGGCCTTTAGAAGAGATATCCGAGGAAGGCTCTGCCACCTTGCTTTGCTCAGAACCGTGACCGGAGCTGAAAGGCATTATTATAGAAGTGAGAAGGCAGATGTGAGTCTGTCAGTTTCCAACACGTTTAGAAGATTCAGCCCCAGACAGTGATCCCCAAATCCTTGAATTGAAGAATCTATTTCTTACCGAAATCGTTTGTAGGTTGGTACCGCTATAGTCCTTGCACACGTAGTATCCTTTGGGAGGGACGTCTCTTAATGTTAGTCCAATGAGAAAATATGTTAGTCCTGTGATGACTGTACTAACACTTTTAAATGAAATTGACATTTTACTAACTAAAGCCATATTTCTGTAGAGCCGATGATAACAGGAGGGCATGTGTAATAATATTTCCTTGATTCTTAGGGAGCATTTCTGATCAGACACAACCTTATCATATGCCCATGTGGATTATAAAACATATCCCCATTTCAGAAATATTGAAAAGGGATAGAGGAGCCACATCTCAAAATCCAAGAAATGCATGTGACGCAGACTGCCGCAGTCCCGGGAGATGTTTCTGCATGTGGCTTTGTATTCTTGCAGGCTCCACAACCCCGATGTGTTGGCAACCAGTATTGAGAGTATTGGATCACAGCCTTTTGCATGTGGAGGGCAAATATATTTTACTGATAAAAGTGCTCTATTTAGTCCCTTTTTTGTTAACCTGGGTCTTTTTCAGTCCAACTATGCCTCAGGAGGGACATGCACAAAACACCACAACCCCAGTCCACCTGGGGGTGGCACATGCCACTCGGATGGTGGCCTCACATCCTGGTCTATCTCTGTACATTTCCCTTAACTCTATTTTTGAGGATACCATGCTCTGAAAAATATCCTTTTCGTTATTATTCCCTTTTTCCTCGGCATACAACGTTGTTGACTGGTGTATAGATCAAAGATTTCACAGTTGTCACTCACAAGAACCTCTGACACCAGATACTGTATTAAGTTCCTGATTGTTGGGTAGAAATCTGAGGGCAGTTGCAGAGATTAAAAGAATTCTTCTCCATCACTGGTCAAGGTAAATAACGAAAGCTTAAACAAGTCAGAAACTTGAGTCTCCGTAGAAGATAAAAAAGAACCTAATCTTTATTATCCATCGTAATAATTTATTCCTACTCTCTTTCACTTTTTAATCTATATTAGAGAAAACAGTGTATCTATATACACACACTTTTACTCCATTTCATGGAAACAAAGATAAAGTATGGTTGTACCTAGAGAAGGTACAGTTGTACACACGCAATTTGCTTTTACTGAAAAGTTAACCTGATGCACAAAGAATGCGTTCTAGAGTCTAGCCCCAGATATGTTGCTAAGAAGCTCAGCATAAAATACAAATGCCTCAAAATGCTAGTCTGAGTTTGTAGGTGCTCTAGGCCATACCTGAGCTCTTGAATCTTAATTGTATTTTTTAAAAAATACCACGGTCCTGTAATCAGCCTATGTTTGACTTTTGAGTGTGGGGTATTCCAAGTACTCACCAAAGCCTTGTGCCCTTGGGGAGAAGAAAAGGCTGCTGGAACCAGGAGGGTGGTGAATGAGTGAGTTTCTAGAGCTAATTATTAACGTTCAGATGTGGGTGGTTCAACTTTTAGATTGTCTAGAGTGCCTGTTTCTTAACTTCATGGCTCTCGTGCAATGTCTGAGGGGCACTGTTTTGGTGTCCGGAGATACACAGTGTATCTCTGCTCATCTGCCTTCAGAGGCAGAAAGTTCTTCCAGAACAATCTGGGAGAGGCCAGGTGGCATGGTAGAAGGTCCTTCGGACTTGAGTTAGAAGACCTGGGTCTTCCACCTTTGGGCTCCTCTAGCTTTTTAGTCCTGTGAACTCGAGGAAAACATTCAGCTTTTCCAAACCTCAGTTTTTTTCATTTGCAATTGCCTAATGACACCTCCCACTCCACAGGGATATTATTAGGCTCCAGGGAGGTCATTTGGCAAAACATGCCGCAGAGGCTTTAAAAGCTGCCCGGGGTTGTTAACGAGTGCTTTCCAGGCAGTGGTACAGAGGTTAACAAGAGACTGCCCATGGGTGGCATTTGCACTTGTGCCGGAGAGAATCAACTGAAAGCTTTTGAGTGACTGCACTGCTCTTGTTTTATTATTAGGGTGATCTTATTAATAATGACCAGAAGAAGTTCTATGCTAATCTGTGCACTGGATATCTGTCAGCTCTCTCCCCTTAGCTACCATGTAGAAGCTTTTCTGTGTTTTCTCTTTTACTTCTGTTTGCCTAGTCCATGGCTCCTCAAGAAACGGCTTTGTTTACCTTAAAAAATATTAGGGGTCTGGGCGTGGTGGCTCATGCTTGTAGTCCCAGCACTTTGGGAGGCTGAGGTGGGAGGATCGCTTGAGGCAAGGAGTTTGAGACCAGCCTGGGTGATGTAGCAAGACCCCGTCTCTACAAAAATATTAGAAAAATTAGCTGGATGTGGTGGCACACACCTGTGGTCCTAGCTACTGAGGAGGCTGAGGCAGGAGGATCGCTTGAGCCCAGGAACTGAAGGTTGTATTGTACCATGACCACGCCTGTGAATAGCCACTGCACTCCAGCCTGGGCAACAGAGCGAGACCCTGTCTCTTTAAAATAAATAAATAAAATTAGAGAATCATGATTTTGACAATATAGTAAAATAATTCAATCTAGAACAGATTGAAGCTAATCATTTATAACAGCCATTTCTGAGGGGGAAATGTTTAGCAAGTGGATTGAACTTGGATAATGTTCAGGGACTTGCATTGCCATCCTGTGCAAGGAAGAAAGTGCTCGTCTTAAATGACCCCACAACAGGACTCTGTTAGTAAGCAACATCCCTCAAAACTGGCTTAGATAATAAAGGGAGTGATGGTTTCTGAGACTAAAAAGGCACAGGTACAGTGCTGGTCTCAGGTGAAGCTTGATAGGGCTTGGCAGTGTCACGAGGATCCTGGTTTCTTCCTCTCTGTCTTTCTTCCCTGGTGACGCCACCTTTATTCTAAGGTTGGCTTGTTCCCCTTGGGTTGTGGATGTGGCTTCCAATAGGTCATGGGGCCATATGTATCCCGCATGGTCGCTGCAAAAGCTGTGCCATTCGCTCTTACTGGATCAGTTTGTGATTCTTAATGGATGTCACCTCTGCAGCCAGAGAGACCCCCAAGTGGAAACTGGTGACTCGCCCAACAGGTATCCCCTACAGCCTACATCCGCTCATGCTTGCTGGCTGGTCAGGGCTCCTGTTTGTAAACTATTAGTTTGTAGTTCAAGTTAGCGTATCTATTTGAAGCTTATAAATGAGTATCTGTTTGCAAAATATGTCGTGCATGGCTTTTCGTGTTCTTTACTCGGGCATGGGGATTCACAACCGTTTTCCCCACATCACGACACCTGAGGGCTTCCTTCTACCTGTGACCAGAATCTCCCAGCGGGGACCCAGCTCAGCAGAGGCTTCACCAGTACTGCTTACCCGTTGCAAGACCGAGGGTGAATTACTTAACCTCTGAGCCACAGGTTCTTGATGTCACTTACCATCTTCATGGAGTTGTGTTTCATGTTTGCAGGGATGATGCATCTGTGAAAAGAGGCCCAGTGATGGACCTGTGGCTTCTGATCTCTACCCTGATAGTCAGAGGCAGGAGGAAGGGTGACCAAGTGCATTGGTGCCCTGCAGACACCTGCATTTCCTGGGCACTCCAACTCCAGGTAGAGATGCTTGCCGGGGCCAGAGATACTTAAAAACCAGGTTACCAAATCCCTGGGGCCAGACAGGGATTGAAGTCAAACATAGGTGAGGAAATCAAGAAAGCTGATGCAAGAAGAGTAATGACATCAACCAAGTGGACGCAGCCAGGCATCTATACGCCTGCAGCTCAAGAAAACCCAAGATTACGCTAATTCTGGGAACCGAGCAAGTTACGTAAAGAGCACGCAGCGCCAGCAGTTCTTATGTGCATCGGTGTTGCCGTGCTTTCAGGGTCAAACAACAAGGCATCTTATTCAGAATAGTGCAGTTCCTGGTGAAAACTAAGAATTTAATATTTATTTTAAAAAAAATGTTTTTAAGGCTGCAAAAGTGCCTGGTGGATTTAAGCAATGAGTATGTCATTATTTCTGGATAGAATGTTCTTAGACAAGTTTACTTACTGCGATGGAGTGAATGGCCAATTAGGTAATCTATGATATTTTTATAGAAATAATAGTCGTCACTACCACCAAGTGAGCAATTAGCGCATGCCGGACACTGCTTTAAGCATCGATACGTTTATTCCCCTAAAATCTTGTCAGGTTGAGTGGCCTAGAGAGGAAGGTAACCTGCTCAGGGGTCCACAGCTGATACTGAGCAGAGCTGGTATTTGAACCCAAGTCTGGCTCCAAAGCCATCGACCACCATATTGTACTCCCTCCTAGCAATTTGATCTTGTTTAATTTTTTTAAAGCAATGCTTGATCTAAAGCTTAGAGCTTGCATTCATTTTTGATCAGCACTTGAGAGAAGAGAAAGATGATCGATCATTCATATATTATACAACAAATATATATAACATATATATATTTGTTGCCACATTTTGGTGGTGAAACTACCACATATGACTGCATTCTACTGATCAACCAAAAAAAAGAGAAAGAAAACAAGAATAGTGAAGCCCTTACTCTCACCAGAGGCTGTCGTTTGAGGCTTATTTTTAATTACTTACTGAGTCTGCTTCAACAAACGGAGGGAAATAGCAGATTACACAGGAGGCAGAGAGAACCTAAGTCAGCCCTCCCGTGACTCTTAGGAGCTATTCATAGAACATAAAATAGAAGAATCCAAATTTTTTCCAACAGATACATTAGAGGGTAATTAGCTGCAAAGGAAAATGATTCTTTCTTTTGCAGAACAGTTCAGCATTGATTTCCTAATCTCAAGCATCCTCGGGGTATTTACAGTGTGATTGGATATAGATGTGTTTAATCTGTACTAGGTGGAAGTCAGAAATGTGGTTTGAGAGTGGGAGTCTGAATTGTTTAAAGATGCGTGTGTGACGACTGAATGATGGGCTTGTCAGAGCACTTTCTATGTACCTTCTGTGTGAGTCATCGTCACCCAGGTCAGAGTGAAACAGCACTTCCCTACTGCGTGCATGCTTGGCAGGGCCCCCACCGCTCACTTCCTGGCCGGTTTGGACCGGGCAGCCAAGCGCTGCTGTGGGTGGACATGAGCATGTAATGTGCAGATAAGGGAAACAAACGGGATCTGCATCCCAGGGTGTAGGCAACATCCAAGCTTAATCCTACAGATGGCTCCCACCAAACACAGTAAGTTTTGGGGAAGCCCTGAGTTCCAGCACAATGTGAAAACCCCTGACATAGGCTAGAAGTGTTTGGGGTACACAGTGTTGGGGTGCACAGCATTGCCTGGAAAGGGGGCAAAGAAAAGGTGGAACTGAGGCAGGCCTTGAAGGGTGAAGGGTGGTGGGGTTTGGACCAATGGAGAGGAGGGGTGGACAGAGAGCTGGGGTCAGGACGCAGTCACACAGGGACAGTCAGGGAAGCTGGAGGTAGAGGTGGAGGTGAAGACGGGGGCTTATACCGAGAAGGGTGGGAGGCCAGGCTGGCTGGGTCAGAGCGCAGGGTCTGCAAGCCAAAGACAGCAGCGGAGACCAGTCAGCTGCTGCAGGTCTTGAGCAGAAAGGTGACCTGGTAAAATCTCTTGAAACAAATAAGATGCAGTTTGTGTTGTAAAACAGACAGTTATCGTTGGTTTGCCCCGTGGTAGTTTCACGTGTCATGAACACTCTGAACTTGCCAGATTCACCGGTGTCCCCAGGAGGTTGGTGCCCGTGAATGACCAAAGGCCCAGCCAGCAGGCTCCCCCAGTCCACAGGCTGCCCTGGAGAGAATCAGTTTTGTTCTCCAACTGTTATCACCAGTTGAACTTGTTGGCAATTAACTGCTTTAGTGAAATGTTAAATAAACCATATAAGTGCAAAAAGTGAGTTATCTTTTTGTGAAGACTAAATTAAAGTTTGGGAAAGATCCAATAAAGGACAACTACCAAAAAAAAGAAAGAAAAAGAAAAAGGCTTGGATGTGGGGTGTACCTACTATAAAAAGAGATTGGAAGGGGAGCAGTCATTCAGAGACAGAGGCTCCTACATGAGACTGCTTTGAAAGTGTCTGTACAAGTTCTCTGTCCACTTCAGAAACAGCAGCTGGAAATTGTAGACAGTACTTCCTGCGTGTAGATTTTGCAGGCACAGTGACATGGAACTCGACTAGCTGTCAGACAAGGAGGAAAGGAGCTCACCTCCTTATTTAGCTTTAGCAAGTTTATTGCGATTAGTCATTTATCATCAGACACGTGCATCATGTGATGTGCCTCTAACTTTGCTCAAGTCTTGTCACTTAGGTCGCTTTTTCTGTTTTGTTCGATGTCCCCAGGTGCAGGGTACAAGTGCCGGCTGCAGGGAGTCCGTCCAGATGTTTTTACTCAGTGTGATTCGAAGTGTAAAGGCCTTTATTTAGTATGAGTTGCTCTGCCTGCGATTCATTATTAAACCCATGACTAAGCTGTGGTTCCTGTCATGACAGCGAGGATATTGATGAGGGAGCTGGTTTGGTTTTTTGGTTCTTTTTTTTTTTTTTTTTTTGTGGACTCTTTTTTTTCCCCCTTGCCCTAGTGTCTAAGGCTTTTTAATTGCCACTGGTGGTTAAGTAGATTTTAAGACTGTCAATAGGAAACCTCTAAACATTCCTTGGGTGGATGTGTGTAATGTGAGTAAAGCCACCACTGAAGACAGACAGTAAATATCAGCTGGTTGTGCACGATGGTCCGAGAGTGCACGGGGCCAGAGGTTGGCTGGAGTTAATGCCACCAGACGTGCTTCAGTGCAGTCCAAAGATTGCTGATCGCCCAGAGAATGTGATTAAAATTTGGAATATTTGCAGTAGGTTATGCTATGGGAATAGAATATACTTGGTTATACTGCATATAAAGAATGTTTCACCCAAAGAAGAAATCAGATGGGCCTCTTTAAAGAGTGTATCATTTGAGGATGGATGGATGGGTCTATGTCACCTTGTGGCTGTGCCATTCTAGCCCTGCTTAGCGTGGACTTCTCTGCTTAAATCATCTTATCTCCTCTAAGGACGGAGAAAGTTGGGTCTCAGTGGGCGTGGGCCAAGTAGGTGCCTTGGTGTTAAATTTCCTGTTAATAAGAACCAGGCATTATGCATGTTAATTTCCATCTCAAATTTTATTCTTTTTGGGGTGGAGGTGAGACTCAGATTTATCTTGCTAAGGAGTGACTTTGCTTGCCATCTACTTACGAATTTCAGGAATGACAGCTAAAAGTTACATGATTGCACTGTTGCAAAATTGGCTAACCACCATCCTTTCCATTTTTGATGCTCCATTTTGAAATGGTTTATTATCCATGTGGACTTTTTCCACTGTTGTATTCTTAGTAGCACTGAAAGTAGAAGCTTTTCCTGGCAAGTAGATGGCTATTCCTTTTAAAGGGCACTGTGTTTAAGGATTTTTTTTTTTAATTGAAAGGAGACTAGGCACTGTGTCACTGTGTTCTTTCCTTCAAACTATATTACTTCTCACTTTAAGTAGAATCGTAACACAGAGGGTAGAAGATACTGTGGTCCCTTTCACAAAACTGTTCTGATTGTGCAGGTACATGCATTGGGTTATTTTAGCCTGATGCCATTACAATGCTTTTGCATCCCATAATTAGCTCCCGTTTTTCTAATTCTGTGTGCGCACCAAGTAAATCTCTGATGATAAGTTGGCTTCTTGGATGTATCTGGCCATCTGATGAGAGTATTGCCATCTTAAAAAGAGGCGTATTAATATTATTCACTGCAAATGAAGACTTTGGTATTTCGTTTTCATCCATCACTCTCTGACAGCCTGTTAAAGGTTAGATCCATCAGGGCTGGAGACCATACCCAGATACTGAGGCAGATTTTCCAGGGTGACCCCATTCTAGGGGGCGGCCTCTTGGTGGACAGCTTCCTTGCTGCATCTGGAAGACCCCTGCCATCCTTTGGGCTGTCTGTTTGAAACATTAGTAGTTACCATTAAGCGGTTTTGGTAATGGTGACTGGTACCAACAGGGCACTGAGTGCAATATGAATGAGTGCAGCATCCTGTTGGAGGTAACTCAAAAGATAAATTAGCTGTATCTCCTTGTGTGTCCAGCTAACAGTTTAGGTGAGTGGAATAGAAAACCTTAAGGCTACTTCCTTTAAATCTGCAGCCTGTTTTATCTAACGTGGATGGAGCGTGATGGAAAAGAACAGAAACAAAAATCATCTTTTTAAATACACTTAAGATACATAAGACTCGTTGGAGTGTTGGAAAGCATCCTGGAAAAGAAAACCTGGTCGTGAACCAAACAGAAATCCCCTGGCAGCTGACTCTCCCTCCAGCTGTAATCAGTTATTGAACAGCTGTCAAAGAAAGCAAAGCATTATTTGTCCATTTAGAACAATTTCAGAAAGCTGTTTTTAACCCCCAGTGGTATTTTTCTGCAGCCCTCTAATCTCCACAAAGGTTTTAAAAGATATAATAACCCATGCTTGTATCAGGCCTGAGGTTACCACCAGAGCATAAGGAGACACAGTTAGTGTTCATGTGAAAGGAATTATAACCATTAGAGTTTTATTTCCTGCAGAATTTTGCACCATGTTACATAATCATGTATGGCTGTCTTGGCCCAAAGTCAGCAACAGTATCTACTATTTGTTTCTCAACTACATGATAAATAATGTAAGATAAAAACCAGTGCTGTATATATTCCTTGCACAACTAAAGAGTTGGAAACCACTACCAGTTGAATTTCTCTCCTAAACACTTTATCTTATAGAGCGGCCGAGTCTATGTCGTTTTATGAGCTTTTATGAAGTACAGGCAACATGGTCTTTCTTTTTGACTTGATGTACAAACCATTTTGGTTTTGAAGCCTTGGGTTTTTTTGTTTGTTTGTTTGTTTGTTTGTTTTCTGTTTTCATTACAGGGTTTAGGTTTCTGCTTGGGAGTGCCAGTATTTGCATGTATAGAAATTTTAGAATTAGAAAAATTCAAAATGTTTGTGTTTTGGTTTTTCTTTGTGGTTCGTGTTTGCCCCCCCAAAAATTTAATTTTAGTGAAAGTTTTACAAAATTGTAAATCCATAATTTGACTGTGAAACCAGGTCATAGTTTTAGTTTTTAAAAAGGTTTAAAAAAATATTCGGTGGCTTCTAAGACCTAAGCTGAAGCTGTGGATTTTTCATTGATAAGTGTTTGTAAGAAGTGATTGTGAAAGGTACCCTTTTAGGAATGTAAGTGAGAGGACAGATGGCCCACCTGAGAGCAGAGCTTTTTTCTCAAGATGCCCCAACACAGATGTGTGTTTATTCCCAGTAAATCATGGCCCAGGGTCTACTGGAGTTTTTGTTTACCTTCATTTTCCTAACCAGAAATTCTCCCATAGGGAGATCATATGCACCACCTTACCTCTTGTTTAAGGGATAATATTTTTATTTTGAATATTCCAAAGAGCATACACTATATTCTCTTGATTACCTTTCCCAAGTAGCAAACTTGAACACATAAGGAAAATCTTTTCTGGTGTGGCCCTCTTGGGTCTAGCCACAAAATGACCAAATGTCAAATAAGCCAACATGCATGAGACAGCGATCCTGGCTTTGAATGCCAAGTTCAGCACAAAATTTACCCATGTTACATCCCCTATTAAACTGTCTTCAAATATAGTTCCTAGGCATCCTTTGATGTAGACAAAGTGAAAGCTGTCTGAATTACCTAAAATCTTTCATACTCTTCATTGATAATTTCCAGTATATCCACTGTACAATATTAGTATGACTATTTAGGCAGAACTAGATGAATAGTATGTACATACTTATTGTACGATCTAAAATGGTCACGCTAAGGTTTTCCATTTTATAGCTACATATTTTTACCTGCTATCCTCATTAAAAGCACTACAGATGGAGAAGAATTTTACGGAAACTTTTATATGTGTCCTGTACCTTCTCTGAGTTCTTGGATTAAGGGATAGTTTCTGTTTTTCCAGCTCCCTTTTGAGAAAGTCTTTCTCGTATGCATTCAAAATTCCTGGCTATGTCTCCCTTTTTAATTTGAAGGAATGGAGATGACATTCTTTTTCTTTTGCGGCAAACGTGAACTTTCTGCTGGAATGAACAACCGATGGAAAAGAGACAGATCCAGGGACTCAGTCCGGGGTATGGCACGTCACACACGCAGGTGTGTTGTAGAAATGGACATACCTGCGGTGTCTCCTTTCCGCACTTTGGAGTCCAGTTGTATCCCTCTCGACGTTGCCTGCATATTGGCACTCACTGTCTTTGTCCTTTGGACAGAAGGAGACGTCACATTGGTGACTTTGTTGTTCTTCTCCCCCTTTGGTCCCCTCTGAAGTATATATAAACCCTCTTGGGACCGCAGGCCTGAGTCGTCCTCTTGCAACTCTCGAAACCAGGGTGTCTCTCCTTGACAAGGAACAGTCTGGAACCGCCTCATCTAATCCTTTAGGGAGAGAGTTGGCACACGCATGATCCCCAAATAGTGAGGGTCTCTGCACCGCCAGCGCCCGGGCCAGGGTGCTCTGCTCGACAGTGGCCACGCTTCTAGATGTCTGTGAAGTCTCAGAGGGAGGGGTGAGAATTAAAATATTAAAGACACTTAAAGGGTAGGGAAGAAATAAAATGAAACACACTCCGACAGAGGAAACATAAGACTGCAGATGCTTCAAAAATCCCAAAGTGGACCACCCAAGGTGGTGATAGGAACCCGCTCCAGCGCTCATTCAGGGATTGGGCCAGAGATTCCTGTCTCCCAGGGTCCCCCGGGGCAATCTTGGGTGACACAGATTGCTTGGAGGAAGGTGCATGCATTTCTCTGCAAGAACCGCAGTGAATGGCCTTTTTCTGTTTAGACCCGCTGCACGCAGATACTTAGCAGCTTCCTGACCCCTTCTCAGGGCAGCGGTGGGGTTTGGTCCCTGAGCTGCGAAGCTATTCGCATCCCAGAGGGGCCGAGGTGGACCTCGACTCCGGCCACAAGAATTCTCTCATTTTTCTTTCTCCAGGTTTATGCACTCCGGGGGTTGGGGAGGAAGAATCCCTCACCCCTGCTGTTCTTCCTAAAAGCAGATCCCATCCCGCCACTCTCCGGCTGACCATGGGTCCAGTCCTCCTTATCGCTAAGGCCATGTGGCTGTCACGTTTGGTGACCATGTACCTCTACTAGTAAAATCGAGCACGGACCCCACTGGCTTTGTATTCATTTATAAATTACATGACGGCAGATGTGTCTGCATGACATGTCAGGACAACCAGACTTCTTGTTTGGATAACAACGTATATAAAAGTGGGTTTAGGCTTCACCTTAGTGTCCACTGGCCTGCAGGATATATCCAGCCCTTATCTTTGGCATTCAGGTCCCTGCAACTGACTGTGACC
>VBSM01003148.1:11504588-11569862 GCA_008086735.1 Cheirogaleus medius | reverse complement strand
ACCCACCTCTGGTCACAGCTTCCTGGCACTCTGCCTTCCCTAGAACCCTCCCACCCCCCAATATGCCTGCGCTTCCACACTCTTTCCTTTGTGTGGAGTCACCTCCCTCTGTCCTGCTTCCGTGACTGAGACAGGCTTGCATTTCTTCCCTGCACAACTGTCGCCACTTTGTGATTTTTTGTTTTCTCTTCAACATCCCCCAGAGAAGATCTGTTTGGACAGCTCTCCTACTAGACACAATGTCTAGTGGACCGGCCACGTGTGGCCCTCCCCATTCCCAAGTGTAGCCCCTCAAAAGATGGCACTCAAGGATCCAGAAGGCCACATGTGTCCCCAAGGCCATAGGTTGGAGACAACCTACCAGCCCCAAATAGGGAATAAGTACTTGATGTCTCCATAGGATGGAATGTTAGGTTATCTTTACCATGAGGTTTAGTGACTAGAGAAAATATTTATATGCTAAATTTAAGTTAAAAAATAAAAATGTACATGTGATAAAACCTTCCTGCTATGTAAAGAAAAGTTGTAAGAAAGAAAAAGGCCCAAAAAACCTGGGGGAAATATGCCTCCCAAACTTAGTGGCTTCTGGAAGGTGGAGTTGTGTATATGAGATTTTTTTTTCTTTCTGCTTCTTTATACTTTTTCTATATTAACTTTCTGCCTTACTTTGACGGTCACAGGGAAAAGGGTAAAAATCTTACCTCCCTCCAGCTCCCCTTTGTCCCCAATAAACAGGACATCAGAGCCTCTTAAGGCCTGAGCTTGGGACTTGGATACCAGCTGAGTCGCAGGGCAGTGAGGCAGGGGCTCGCCAGTGTGATCAGGGTCACCGCGGCCTTGATTAGTGAGACTACAGTGAACTCTTTTGGTTGAGAGGCATTTGCTGAGACCCTTGTGGATAAATCCGTATTGTGTAGGTGCCGAGTGTGTCAGAATAATGGGAAAATGCGGGATTACAAGGCGGTTTCCCTGGGGCACTACCACAAGCAGCTTCTGCAAAGGAGAAGGAAGCTGAGCCCTTTCTGCTGCTGGTGACAACAGCTGACACGGTGGACAAGGCTGGCCGTGTCCCTGCACAAACCTAAAGGTTCTGCACGTATCAAACCACGTAATTCACACAGTGCAATGTTTTAAGTGTTACTGCTGGTCCCATTTCACAGATGGAGAAACTGAGACAGATTAGATATCTTGCTCCAGTCACAAAGCCAGTAGATGACAACAGCTCAGCTCGTTCTGTTTTTCCATGCTAGAGGGATCTAACTGGCGGGGAAAAGTAGGCCAGGAGACAAGGGGAGTTTGGGGTGACAGGGGAACGTTCTCCATGTGAGTTCATTGTGGCGGTGGTTATGTGAGTGTACATGTTTGTTCAAATTCACTGAACTATAGACTTAAGATGGACAGGCTTTCTTATATACAAAATACACCTCCATAACGTTGGCTAAAAAAAAAAAAATAACAAAAAGGCCCAAGAGTGACCTCTTTCCCTAATTCCAAGGTGGAGTCTGAGACTTTACCATTCTGATATGGGGAAAGGCAAGGCTGAGCGAGAGCCTGCCTGCCCCTCCCAGGGGGACAGGGGAGAGACATTGCCCAGACAGAGCCGGCCAGTGTCCTCCCTGTGGATACAGGCCAGGCCTGGGTGGCGCCTCTGGCTGGGGGGTTACACCTGGCCCGTCTTCCTGGGCTCACAAGAGAGGAGAGAGGATGCATACAGCAGGTGCTCCCTGACCTTTCACCTGGGCACACTGGAATGTGGACCATTTAGGGACCATGTTGCCCATCTTAAGGGTTGGGATGAAATGCCTCAACCTGACCCGTGCATAAGGAGGGGTGCTGGGGCCCTCAAACTCTTTCCCCAGAAATAACTTGACACAGAGAAATGGCTGCTGAGTGAAGCCGGCCGGGGCGGATAGTTGACCATGTGGACCCAGGAACCCGCCTTCCTTACGCAGTGAGCACGAATCACACCCCAGACAAATGACAGTCTTCCCCAGATTGCCAGCCTTAAATAAAACACAGAGATAGACAAAACCACAAACATTAAAATCTGCAAGTGCCCAGGTCTACTGTGCTTAAAAAACGAATATTTGGTCAGTCAGCTTAAATGAGAGCTCTAAAATATGCCGAATGGATATATATTTTTTTCTTTTTTGCTGATAGCATTACTGATCTCCGTGATGATGATGGTGGCGTGCATTCGGGCCTCTGTTTTAATCACACTGTACGGGGCCTCCTGTTTTGAAATCCTTTCCCAGCCGTAGTAGGGTGGTGGCTTGTCCAACCGTCTAGCGTGCGACCGCTGCATGGCGTGCCACACTTCGAGTCCTGGTAGTGGGAAGTGGCTTCTCTGCGATCAATCAGGGAGGCTCGGTGTCAACAGGAAATATCTGGCAGGGAGACAGCAGACGGCAGGAAAGATAACGGGAGGAGAGGTCAGAACCCATGGCTGGGTTGGAGGACTCTGGACTGAGGAAGGACAGAGTGATTCCTACTTGCACAGAGCGTGGGCAAGTCTGTTCTGTCCTGGTAGGGAACGAATCCCCCTCTCCAAGGAAGATGGAACCTGGCCTTTCTCTGATCAGATGATCCTGCAGATCTTGAAGCGGTTTCCATCAACACGTTTTATTTTTTCCAAATTGAGGGTGACAGCGTCAATAGTGAACGGCATTATCCACCGCAGAGAGCTGTTTTTTTCTTCACCTATGGAATATTTATGTATGCATCTCAATTTCCCTTTGGGTTGGGTTGTGCTTTAAAGATTTGGAAATCTGCAAAAACTCAAAAGTTAGAATCTACACGTGCCCAGGGCTCCTGCATTTTATTTAAAAAGTAGTCAGTCCCTTTATTATAAGAAAGTTGACTTGTTAAAAGGCTTATACGTTTTCATCTTTTAATTCTCTCTAGGCTAATAGGAGGGAGGTTAAGTGTTAATCTTTGACTCCCGATGCCAGGATTAGGATAATGAGGAGAGAGAATTTCCAGGAACGGAAATTTTAGGTCAGGAAAAGGAAGAATTTTCTAATATCCAGAGCTGTCCAGTCGTGAAATAGGCTGGCTGCCCAGGCCAGGGGAGTGAGTGGCATTTCAGCCACGAGAGCTGGAGTCGAGGCCTCTTGTGGGGCTGGCGGGAACTCAGCTATTCCCCTGCTGCAGCTGCTGGGTCCTGGGACAGAGGACAGGAGAGGAGGTTGATGCTGCAAACTGGCAGGAGGAGGGTGCTTCTGCTCATCAGGGTAGGAATTCCCAGTGTGTTTGCACGGAGGGGGACACGTGTTCTGATCAAACGCCGCTGGACTCCACGTCTCTCTGAAGCTGGCTGCTGGACCGGCGCTCCGTTCCGGTCTTGCAGACTGGGATGCAAACCAGCGGTCTGCTTGCTTCGTCAACAACGCCTTGCTTGAAAGTAGAAAATAAAAAAGTGCTGAACTCAGTCCAGTAGTTGATTTACACTCTGGTGCCAAACTTTAAAAAGGAGCAATGGTTTCATTTGCAGAAGCGCACTTCTGGGAGCAGTGGAGGGACAGGGGAGGGCCCCTGAGAAGGGGGAGCCCACATGTGCACACCAAGCTGGCCCTACTGTCTCTAACCAGAGCAAGCAGCACTTTCACTTAGCACAGCATTTTCCCTTCGAGAAAGGGCTCGAAGGCTAAAGAATATTGGTAGCCTCCCCACAGAGCAGCCAGCTTCTTTCAGAGTTTAGTGAGGAGGCGGCAGGATGGCTTCGGGGTTGGAGTGACAGGTCAGAGCGAGTGTCACCCCCATCTCTAACCTTGCTGCTTTGTCTGGAATGTGGAGTCTGTTCTCCTTCCCATTTTCTTTCAAGCAGGGGGCTTTTTATCTTCTTTTCTGCTTACCTTCCAATCTGATCAGATTTGAAATGCAGTGCCTGGGACTTGAATCAGAGGCCACTTTGGTGTCATAGAAGTGCGCTGGATTTAGAAGATGCCAGCTGGAGTCTCAGCTCCGTGGAGTAGCAGCTGTGTGTGGTGGGCAGGTAGCTTAACCTCTCTGAGCTGGCTTCCTTGTCTGTAAAAATGGGGCGAATCTCTGATACCTCACCATAAAAGTGAGCGATGAAATGCAAAGACACGTGAGTATGCTGTGTACGCTGTAAAGCAACGCGACACATGTAGGATGATGCCTCCGGTTTCCTGGGAGCATCAGGGCCTCCCTTGGTCTGGGGCACTGTCCAGGCACCATTTTTCTCAGATGAACTGTCATCTAAGAAACAGCTATTATCCAAACCATATTGACTGCAAGCGAGAGAGAGGGTTGGAAGAAGGTCCCTTGCCACATGCCTGGGAAAGGGGAGGACAGAAGAAAGCTCTCCCTTGTTTCTTGGGCCTCGAGTGCTTCTGATCAAGGGGGAAAACATGGAGCCTCCTTCTTTAGGGTCATGACAGCAGCCACCTCCCTCTATCCCCTCCCAGTTGGGGGGTGCAGCTCACTGAGGGGGGCAATGGGGGAGAAAGAAACCAGTGCCCAGATTTGTCTAAGCCAGCGGTCCCCAACCTTTTCGGCACCAGGGACCATTTTCATGGAAGACAATCTTCCCACTGACTCGGGGGGAGAGGAGAATTCAAGTGCATTACATGTATTGCGCATTTGATTTCTGTTATTAATACACTGTAATATATAATGAAATAATTATACGACTCACCGTAGGTGGGGGACCCCTGGTCTAAGCCACCCAGACGAGCGAGCATCTTAGAGCTTATTTAAGGGGAATCCCAGGTTTTGTGGAGAGGAAGCCGTACTTACTACTCATTTTTTTTTTTTTTTTTTTTTTTAGAGACGGGGTCTCGCTCTTGGTCAGGCTGGTTTCGAACTCCTGACCTTGAGCTATCCACCCGCCTCGGCCTCCCAGAGTGCTAGGATTACAGGCGTGAGCCACCGCGCCCGGCCTCTTACTACTCATTTTTAATGCCAGGAAGGAGATCAGATCTGTTGCAAGGAGGAAACACAGGCATTTGCACAGCGGAGGCGAGGGCTACTACTTCATACAGGTTGAAGCCTTTAAACGCCACTCCTTGCTTTTGCAGCAAATGGATCAAAAATAATTCAAAAGGGGTTATGGGTTTAATCTTTTTTCCTACCTTGTCCTTCCACTCCAGGTCACTGAAATGTTAAATGCAAAAGGAGACTTTTGCGAGGATCGGTTGAGAATATACCTGAGCTGGCAGAAAGCTGCCCACGTGCTGTAATTGTGCTTATGAACATGCAAAAGCCTGCTCGGTCCCTGAGAACAGAAATGCTTAGGCTCTGAGTGTGAAATAGGAGGCCAGTTGTTGAAAAGAAAGGCAATAACTGTAAATGTGTATTTTGGGGGGAATAGGGAGCAGCCTGCGGGCCAGACTCTCAGGCTTGTGACGGTGTTAAGAGCAGGGCTAAGGCTTGGAACAGCAGGGGTGCACCCTGGCAGCCCTCCCTTCCTATGGCCCTCTGTCCCCTGTGCCCCGTGCTGGCCTGGAACCTGCCCCTCCTGTAGGACTGTCCCTCCACAATGCTCTGGAGCCTTCAGGCTTAAACTTTACGGATGTTTAGAAGAGAAGTCAGGCCATTTGGGGAGAGCTTTTCTTGCAGGATTACCAGGCTGGTCATAGCACTCTGCACCCATCGCTGGGGACTCGCAGTGGTTCAAAAGACCAGACCAGTTTGCATCTCAGCTCTGCCATTTGTAGGGCATTTTTAACCTTTTCTAAGTCACCCTTCCCCTTAAATAAACCTAAGACGTCACATGCTCTGTTGTGCCATGAGATGAGCATTAAGATCAGGTGAGAGAACCTGTGTGATGGTTATTGGAAACTACAATGTCCCATACATACGTAAGATGTTTTGTTTATTCATCCATTTTTTTTCTTCTTACCCACCAAATGTCTCCTTCACCAAATACTTTCCCTTAATCCACCCCCATGTATGCATGGCAACAGAACCTGGAAATTGGCTGTTCTTTTACATATTTGGTCTTTTAAGGCCAGAAAGAAAATTTCACTGTCAAATATCATTGGCTAGTTAATGACATTACTGTCATTTTACTCTCTTTTACTGTCAGGCTGATGAGTCCTAGACCCAAAGACCACTTACTTATATTTGTTGCTCAACAACAAACCCCAGAGACTGGCCAAAGTTAAAGATCAGAGTTTAGAAATTAAACATAACTTTCATGTTCTTTTTTTCCTCCTCATTGAAGATTCATCCAATCATTAAGTAAAAATAATTTAATGATCACTGAAAGTTCCCTACATTTAAATATTAGCAGCACGTTTACCTGTGGTTTTAATTAATAATTTGTTTTCCATAGTATAGAAAAGAAGTCATAGAAAATGCAGATTTCCTTCAAGTGCTAAAGCAAGCCTTTGTACCCCCATAATATACTGAAATAAAAAAATAAATAAATAAAATAAAATAAATTAAGTGTGATTAGATTCTTCACCTTCAAATATTTCATTTTCTTTGTGGATTCAAGTTCTCATACTATCGAGCATCTCATCTTAAACTTGGGGAATTGTCAGCCAAGACTGCATACTGTGGTTTGCTTTGCGTAGCTTTTAAATCATGCATCGTGAGCAAATGTTAAGCTTGTTGGTTATTTCAGTAAATATGTGCATTAGAAAGCAAACTTGGTTTCTGCTTGCTCCTAATTTGAATCACATTCATGTTTAAATTATGTATGTCTATTAATTTATTGCTTACAAATTACATAATAAGAAATGATCAAGAAAACTGACTGTTCAAAGTATAAAGTGGGACCAGGTTTGCAACAAGAAATTAGCTGTTCATGTTAAGATTTATATTTGTTTTTTTTTTAAGTTGAAAAACTAGCAGTTATCTGTGCAAATACTGATCAAAATAAACTTTATCAAGATAACATGTCCATGCTATTCTGTATCTTTAAAAACTTTCTGCTTGTAAAAACTAAATGTTAGCAGATGTTTGTCTATTTATATAAGACTTTCTCTTTAGAACCTCTTGCTAACATTTATGAATTTTCACAATGACATAGCAGTTTTGCTTTCTGGCATTACAGATTTTATCCTTTCTAAGTAAGTCCTACATACTCTGATTGTATACTTGGAAGTAGAGCATGATGTGTTGTATTTGCATTGTGTGCATAACAATCACTGATTTTGAAAAATTAATGTCTGAATATGGACAGCATGAGAATGACAAAATTGTGTAATATTTTCTAACAACTAGAAGTTTTCATTTCCTCATAATGCCTCCATGCTCCTAAATAAGCACTAAGGATTTATTGGTCAGTTGATTGGAAAGGAAACATCACAGTATCGGAAGAATATATTCATGTTTTTGTGGTGGTGGAATTGTTGTTTTGGGGTCTTCCTCAAATTGCTTTGCATTTTAAAGTGAAATCTTCACTGTTTAATCCAGTGTATGGCCCATGAGCTCAGCCTGTTAGAACCCCATCTGTGTCATGTCAGGAGTGGATTCAGCCCCCATATGGCTTGGGTATATGGCATCCAGTGGCACCATGCAAGCAAGTGGGCATTTGTAGGGTTTATGCTGATTCACAATTTCCTAGAAAACAAGTCAAAGCATTTTCCCTCTTGAGGGTGGGCTGGTGGTGTGGTCCTTACATTCATGGTAGAAGCAGGAAATCAGGTCACCCAATAGAGAGCATTTTGACAACACACAGGATCTAAAGTTAATATCCACACACATGAACTGTGATGACCCAGATCCCTGGAGAGGGTCCCAGTCTCACTCCAGAATTATCGAGTGTTTTTGAAAGGTCTTGTAGCATATTGGAAAGCCTTGCTCTAGGAAGCTTGATCTGGAAGGAGTGTTAGCCGTGATGGATGTCAGCTGGATTTAGTTCCAACACGACAGTGGATAGGGCCTAGTGGAGCAGAACAATCTGGAAGTAACTGCTGCTTCTCCGGGTGCAGATTGTTATATGAGATGCAGTTTTCTTTTCCTGCCCTTCCTAAGATTTTTCACCCTAAATCCAATGATCTTGACAGTCAATTTAAAAAGAACATCCCATCCCAAAAAAGCTAAATAAAAGACTCTAAATTGGCTGATATTGATGGCAGAATTATTTAAACATTTTTTCCTCTGCACAATGTAAATATTTTAATGTGAATTTTTCAAAAGCGAACCAAAAGTACGTTACCTGTCATAGCCTCAGTGAAACTCCCAAATTTAAATCCATAACTTAAAATCTTCTGAATCATGTTATTCAAATAAATGCACCGCTGAGTGTGTATTTATTTGAATGCACACTCAGATGGGGACCTGCCCCTGCAAGAAATGTGTAGTCGAGTTGCATTTGAAAGTGACGCCGGTGATGTATTTATCACATTCTATGTGGATGATGCTGGGCTGGTATGTTAATGTCCATGCGGTCAGACCCTTCCGTGTGATATTTTGGGAGCAGTTTCACCAGGAGCCGTGCCCAGGCCTCTCTCCTCACCTGTGCTAAGGAGGGGTCCCCAAAGTTCAAGTTTACTCTTCCTCCTATTTCTTCCCCCACCTCCATGTCCACACACAGAGGCACCAGCGAGCCTCTCTCCCATCCCAGTGGTGGTCTTCAGCTGTAATCCCCTAACTCTCCCATTGTCCCACGGAGCCCGTCTGTCGCAGCGCACTGTGTGTACCATATGTAAGAATAATCCTCCTCTGCTCAGAAATCTTCAATGCTCCTTTGCCATCAAAAGCCTGAAATTTTTCATTCACTGCCGGGACACAAATGTGTCTTCCATAGAGTCTGGAAGGTAACTTAAAGGTTCAGGTCCGGTGTTGTCTTCTGCTGTGCTTCCCTGACGGGACATTTTCCCCTCTCACTGCTTAAACATCTTCTGTGATCTAGAATTGACTGTTTATTCTTGCAACCTAAACTTTCAGAAAACTCTTCCTCGTAGCAGCAAGTATAACCGTGACTAGGTCTGTACCAGTACTCTGTCCACGGTGTATCCTCACCAGGAAAACCTCGAGTCACTTACTGTTCTAAAATATAGATTTTGTTATCATTCAGGTGTGGTGAGGCCAACAGATCAGGAGACAGTTGCCATTGAAATGATAGTTCATTGTTCTCACCGTTCCAAGAGGAGCAGGGGGGTGTGCCACACCAGGCAGGGCTACTTGGGGCAGTGCCAGGCGTGTCAGGAGGTGGAAGGAGGGAGGGAAGATGTGGGTGGGCCAGAGCCTTTATTGTGGTTTTCTCAGGAAGGAGTGGGAGAGGCAGGGTAGACAGGCTAGGCAGGTTTAGGATTGGCTGATTTGAATAATGCCCCAGTGGGTCAAGGCATTGGGGCTGTCCCTTCCCTATTTGCTTGGTATCTGATCCTGGGGTGATCAGGGCAGGGGAATGGTGGCCTGGAATGTACGAGTCCCTAAAGGAGGAGGTTGAGGGTGTGGGCTCTGAACTTGTAGGGGTTGCATATCAAAATCATGCCTACTGGTGAGTAGCCGACTTATCTCTAGGCATTAGCAGTCCCTGGGAGGGGCAGTCCCTGGGCTCAATGAAGCTCCAAGATCTCAAAGCATCAAAGACTTAAAAGACATGATGAATACACCTGCTCACCCTGACAGCCCCTCTCAGTGATGAGCTAGCTGTATAACCTTGAACGAGAACCTCAGGTTCCTCATCTGTAAAGTAGTTAAAGCTTACATCCAAGAGCTGACTGTTTTTTCCTTTGGGGACAATGCCTCTCTGACACCTCCTATAACTTTTCACCATTGCCACGTTCTTTGCGTTGGTTCCAGTGGGAAGCTTCTCCGTCAGCCCTGGGAACTGACCCCACGTGCCTGTGGCGTGGGCAGTGCATTTTCCATGTGGCCCGTGACCCGGGAGGGCGGGTCAGGAGTGGGCGCCCCAGGACATCACTTTAATCTCTTCCATATGTGGACTCTTCTGCCGGTGTTCGTATTCTTAACTCCTTAGACATATGGGCTCTTTTAGGGACATCATCATTGGCCCTGCAACTCTCGTAACTTTTGAGGTCTTAGACTAAGCCAAAATATTATTCAGTGTAGAGTATCTGTCTGTGACCCATTTGACAGGTGGCATTTAATAATGCCTTTGTGAAGGAGAGCTAAAAATGCCATCGATTTCCAAGGAAGACAAAATATGTCGAGACCTCCTGTGCTGCCACTTAGAAAACTAGACTTCCATTTTATGTTGCAGAACTGTTAACTGAAGTGGCAATGAAAGGGTGTGTGGAATTCTTATTTTTCAAAGCTAAGAGAGGAAAATAAAGCTCCTTTATTGACATCACTGCCAGGCCATGAGCTATAAAGGTTAAAAGGCGAAAGGTTAATCCATTTGGCGCAAACTAAGAACCATTCTATAAACTCAAACTGTGTGGAAAATATCGTATGTGTTAGTGTTCACTATGGAAAAAAAAAAATAACCAGAAACAGTACGTTGCTGTTCAGAATAGTCAGATTTTTCCCTCCATAGATGAAGCAGGAAATTTCGATTGTATTGTGAAAAGTTTTAAATTTCTTAGAAAACTCTCTAAATTGGAGTTTATAAATATTGGTGTTCATCGGGACGGTGTAAGGTTCTGTAACTGGTAGGAGTGAGAGCAAGTTTAAAGTGCTGTCTCAGGAATACAGAATTTATTCAAACAGATGTAAAAAGCAGAAATGGTATTTCACTAAACAAATGTACATTTTTGAATGTTAAATGAATAGCAACTGGCACCCTAATTAGCATATCATTTTAATTCTACTCTTCAGTTACTAGTTGGGATGACCTAAATGTGGCTTTGCAACTCTCTTAAGGTTTAAAAGGGAACTACAACGATCAGTGTTTTAAAAAACAAACAAAATACCCACTCATGCTTGGTGTAGGAAACCCTCAGATTCTGCTTCTGAGGAAGGCTGGACCTCTGTGGAACATTCTAGAACAACATGTTAAACTAGTGGAGCAGAGTGGCTGAGAGGTAGGAGAAAGTGTGGCGTGAGGAGTTGGGAATGGTTAGAATTTGCCAAGGGAAAAGGGCAACCTTGGCCATCCCTGAGAGAGAGTTATTTAAGAATTTGAAAATCTACTTCATAAACCAAAAGGCGTTACCTAAAACTTGGGACTATCTTGTGTTTGTTTTTTCTCTGACTTCCACATTCCTTTCCCTAGGACTCTAGGACTCTTGCCTACTATTTTACTGTCTTCACAATTCCTGGAGTTCCTTGGGTTCCTTAGTGACCCAAGAACTAGGAAGGGTTTGAGATTCTGCCCTAATTGGAAGCTTGTGAGTTAGCCTCTGTCTCTATCAGCTTCTATCAAACTAGAACTAGTTTGATAGAAGCTGGTAGAGACACGATACTTCTGGGTCAGAGACGAAGGACTGTTTATTACTCACAGCAGCAGTAGTAGCCAGAGTATCAGCATTCTTGCTTCAGTTCCCGGGCCCCATTTCCTGTAGGGACAACACAGAGAAGGTCAGATGATACCTGTGCACGCAGTGGGCTGCTTTACAGGAGAGAGAGCCTGAGCTCCAGAAACCCAAAGCTTTTCTGATGAGCAGTGAGCATGCCCACCCTTTGCTGTCTACTTGCATGACTGTTCACTAAACATTCTAGAAGTGAGAGCCCCAAACAGAGGGCAGAAGTACAAAAGACCCGTGGAGAGTTCTCATGCCAATGGCTTCTGCTTCTTCATGTCTTTGGGAATTGTCAGTGGTGGATATGAGAGAGAAAGAAGAATCTTCCAGATGTGGCCAGCTCCTTCCACGAACCTTTTCAGGAGGTCTTTTGTAAACTTCCTACAGACCCTCAGTAATCCTCCTTTAGGAGTCAAATGTTAGGAAACAATAAGCTAATTATATTAATAAAAATGGCTAAGAGTTATTAAGCCATACTATTTGAGGAGCAGTTTACACCTGTTTTGTGAGATGATTATGGGCAGGGGCATCACCCCCATTTTTTACAGATGAGAAAACTCTTCTTAAGAGCATTAAACTGGAAGTGGCAGAGACGACACTCAGAGCACAGGTTGTCAGAGTCCAAAGCCCTGCGCTCCGCATAGCAAACTGTCTTTCCTTTTTTAGCTTTCTTTCATTGAGGAGCTCTGCGGTGGGGAGGAGGGGTTCACAGTTCTGTGTCACCAGATAAAGTGAGTGGAATGCCTGCAAGTAGACAAGATCAGGAACACCCGTGTGCTAGCAGATGCTTTGCAGAGTCACCGCCAGTCAGCCCTCCAACAAATCTCATAATGCTTTCAACATACTTGGTGTCCCCATTTTAGGGACAAAGAGGTGGCAACTCAAGGAGGCTGTGAACTTGCCCAGGACACACAGCTGATCAAAGAGGAGCCAACCCTGGACTACGTGGCCGTAACATGTGCACTCTGTTTACACTCCCCAGTGGTCCGAACGTTCATAATATAAGACCTAAAAGTGCCCTAAAATATTTCAGCTTCATCTGAAATAGAAAAGAAAATTTTAATAATAGCTTCTCATCGGCTTGTTAAATACCTCTGTTTCTTTGCAAAGATAAGCCCTTATGTGCAATTTAATCACTGCATTGACTAAACTTGAGCTGCTCCAGCGACTTTTATCTTGTTTTATCTTGTTTCGTAATACCCATGCCAGAGAGCGTCACATACTTGGGCCACTCGCAGTCCCTCAGCAAGCCCCTTCAGCTCACCTTTTTTTGGTCCATTTTTTTAAAATTCCAAAAGCAATTAGTGAGTCAGTTTCCTCACTACTGCCTCCCACTTAGCGCTTTCTAACTGGGCTCTTCCCAGAGAGAAACGACTTGCTAAAAAAAATCATCATCATCTTCATCATCCTCTCAAAGCTTCTTTTTTCAAGCTATTATAAATGTCATGTAATTTTGCTCTTGTCCTAGACAGAAAAACTGTTCTAAATGTGTATGCGTAGATATAGATAGATCTGGAAGAGCACACACAGAATTTTTTCCCCCACCGAGTTGCCTTGGCAACCATCCCACTAGCATCTTCCAGCAGATCTTTGAAGCTCGGCTAAGGTGTGTACGCTAATTTCACAGATGTGCTTAATATTGGTCATTAACTTAGCAGTTCCCAGATTCTTCCAAATGCTCATCAGGGGACTTGGTGCCTTTGTGAAAATTTTAAAACACCCACAAAAACAGAAGCATTTTAACGTGGTTTATTGTGGGGATTTCCTTACAAATACTTGTGGGTCTTGGATCACCGCAATGTTGCATCATCTAATTGTCTTATTCAACAGGGCAGGATACTACGTGAAGCTTAGGCAACCCATTTAGTATTTATATTCCCATGTTATAGTCATTATATGCTGTACCAGATGTGACAAAAATGAGGAGACTGTTAGGTTTGTGTATATGCATTGATTTTTTTTATGGGAAAAAAAATCTTAAAAGATGGAACCACAGCTTTATTTTGATGTTGCTATTGTTTTAATGGAAATAGTTATTGAAAACCAAAATGGTGATTCTTATTTCTTTTGAACAGTCACATTCTTTTATTTTAAATTGGCTTGAATTTTTTGGAGAAGTTTCCCCCAAGATAAGTAATCATATTTTCATATAATACTCTAATGCTATGTCTAAGTGATTCCTGATATAACACATAAAGAAAATTGGATTTATGTCAATTTAGTTTGCTGTCAAATGTCTATCTGATGAGATAATATTTTTAGATGAGACCACAGGAACATTCTGGCATTAATTTTGCTTGTGAACACATAGCTATATATGTAAATTGTACAGTGAAAGCAGGTATGTCCAGCAGTAGTTTTGAGACTATCTTGGGATGTTTACCTGAATAACTCCTTGGTTAGTTGCAAGAAAGTAGCTACTTTATGGTTTCTCTTCTAGCATAACGTGCATATGGAAACACCTCCAGAAAACCTCGTTTTGTACCAGATACAATAACAGAGAATGGAATTCTGCTGTTTAATTTATTAGTGGATGGACAGACTTCATAGAATTCTCAGCCAAAAAGTTGTAGGAGGTTGTTGGTACTTGAGTATTAATTGTTGGTGTTTGAGTATTACATTTTCAGTTTCTATTACAGATTGTTTAAAGTGAGGGGGAGAAAGTGTACCACCACTTGAAAAAAGTAAAAAGTCAATATATGTCTCTACATATCATTTCTTTAATCGCCGTAGTTGTATGAATGTTTGTTATTGTGTATTTCAACATTCTTGGCAACTTGGTGTGATGTTGGTTAGAAAGTGCTGTTAATGGGATGATCCTCAGTTTGATCCTCATATAAATTTGTTATGATGGAAAGGGAGGAGCAAGGAACCCAGAGATTGATTGGCCAGAGATACCCTAGTAGCCCTGCCAAGACAGAAGTTTATGTGTTAGAAGGACAGAGGGATGAGGAGGTTGAGGTGAGAGAGTGTGTGTTGTCATGACAGCAAAGGAAGGCAAGCATCAAGACGATTTCTCTTCTGACGCTCATTTAATTCATGCGGTACCCATCTAACCTGTCAAGACTATGATGGCACAAAAAGCTCTAAGCACACGCCCTCCAGAGGGTGCGCAGCCTGTAGGAGCAGCCCATGGAAACTGCCCCCATCGGCTGCCTCCTGCCATCTCTTCTCTTTCTGGTCTAAACTGAAGCTGTAGCTGTTGAATCTACCACGTATCTGTCTTTTCACGAGGTTCAGAGTATGAGTCAGTTGCCAGAGACTGTAGAACACAAGAAAAAACACAGAATGGTATTGTAAGTTCCAGCAAACTTATTGCTTACGTGCCTCTGCAGTGAGTAGACATTCAGCGGATGTCTAGAGATCATGATCCTCCGCTGAAATTAAAGGAATGCATTTAAAAGGAGAACCCCACATAGGTGGGAATGCTGTATCAGACATTGTGACCACAGGTCACTAGGCAGGCTTAGGCCAGCTCTTGGTACAAAAGGTGTTTACAGGGAGAGACCAAGTACCCAGCAAATTGGTCTCTCTGAAGTGTGCCTGTATGGTCCTTTCTCTTCTGCAGACAGGACGGAAGTCTTGGTCTTTGCAGAAGAACATCTAGTTGAATATTGTTTTTGGAATTAAACACACACAAGGATTTCCAAATGAGATAGTGCAGCTGGAAATTGGATGTAAGGGAATCCTGAGATGTGCAAGTTGTACCAGAGTTTTATTGAGCTGTATTATATGTTATATTAATAAGTAATATGTTAAAATAACTAATATATTATGAGATATTGATATATAATATATACCATATATATGATGTAGGTCTTTTAAAATACATATATATCATTTTCTTGGAGGACATGACTTATTAAATTTTGAGGCAATAGTAAAATTGAGCAGTATAAGGTACATGTGCCTTATGTGAGACTGGAGAAAAATATTAAATATGAAATGTCTGATTTTGCATCAAAAGTGTAGTTTAATATATCTCAAAGAAGAAGCAGAACAATTAATCAAAACATGCGCCTAAACTATGAACAGAGTTTTGCCATCTTCACGGTAGCTTGTGTATGCCAGCAATGAAGAAGCCTGGAGAGCGAGTGGCAATGAAAGTGAGAAAGGCATTTTCTACAGTTAATTGAGAATTGAGTAGTTTTCCTTGCAATAAGTGGTCCAAAGCCTGGAAGAAGTGGGAGTCAGTTGGTGCAAGGTCTGGTGAATATGGTGGATAACAGAGAGTTTCCAAGCCTAGCCTCTGTACTTTGAGCAGAGTTGTTTGTGCGACATGTGGTTGAGCGCTGTCTTGCAAGAGGACTGTCCTGTCTCTATTGACCAATCTCAGCTGCTTAATCACAAGCATCCTCATCATTTCATCCAATTGGCTGCAGGAGACATCCGCTGTCATCGAGTGACCAGGTTTCATGAAGCTGTAGTGGATAATACCAGCACTGGACACCAAACAGACACCATTAGCCCTTTTGGATGAATATTTGGTTTTGGACTGTGTTTCAGCACTTCGTCTTTATCCAACCATTGTGCTGAATGCTTGTGATTGTCAAAAAGAATCCATTTTTCATCACATGTAATAATACAGAAATTGTTCACCTTTGTGTTGCAACAGCTAAGAAAGGCAAGCTTGGAGATGATGTCTCTTCTGATGCTGGTTTAATTCATGCATAACCCATCTATCCAGCTTCTTTACTCTGCACATTTGTTTCAAATGATCCAATATTGTTGGAATAGTAACATCCAACCTTGCTACTAATTCACACGTAGGTTAAGATGGATTCACTTCCACTACAGCTTTCAGATCATCATCTACCTTGGTCTCAGTCACCCACGTGGCTAATTTAAAATTAAATTAAAATCACCAGAACGGAACTTCTCAAACCATCAACGTACTGTGCATTCATTAGCCACACGCTTCCCAAACACTTGAGTGATATTTCGAACTGTGTATGCAGCATTGGTTCCAAGACAGAACTCATACTTGAAAATAACACAAATTTTTTGATTTATCCATGGTTTCACAAAAATTGCTCTAAAAAAAATTTGAAAGATAATCACAAGCCAAAACATGTGTTTGGAAGACTGAGGTTGTACCTTCTCAAAAAATAAAACAAGAAGGCTGGGTGCAATGGCACACACCTGCAATCCTAGCATTCTTGGAGACCGAGGCCGGAGGATTGCTTGAGCTCAGGAGTTCAAGAGCAGCCTGAGCAAGACTGTGACTCTGTCTTTACTAAAAATAGAAAAATTAGCTGGGCATCATGGTGTGCATCTGTAATCCCAGCTACTCGGGAGGCTGAGGCAAGAGGATAGCTTGAGCCCAGGAGTTTTGAGGTTGCAATAAGCTGCAATGTTGCCACTGCACTCTACCTGGGGTGATGGAGTGAGACTCTGTCTCAAAAAATAAATAAGTAAATAAACAAACAAATAATAAAAATAAAACAAGAAGTGTCAACGTGAAATGTCAGAAATATCAACTGTCAAACTTAGTACTTAGGGAAATCGGACATTTCATACTTAATAACCTAATAAAGTGTGACAACATGCATCCTAATGTCATCAGATTACAAAGTAAAACCTTTTATGTTTATAAAGGAAGTAAGATAAATAGACAGAAAGCTGCCCCTTGGCACATTAAGTGTCCTAGAACAGGCTATTTAATAAAGACGTGGAAATTCTGTCCATGTGCTGATATTGTAAAGTCAGAGCACCAAGTAACACGGGGCAGGGCAGAATCTCTTAGAGCAAAGGTCTGGTAACATTTTAAAAATAACCTCTCATTTGGAAAATGTTTTTAAGTGATCAAGTATAATCTTTTATTGTCTTATTTAAGAGATGAAAGGCCATTGTAACTCCCCTAAATTGGGGTTAAATATAGCTAATCATAGTGCTGGTGGCCAAGTGAGGTGATGTCCTTTTTAGCGGCTGTCCCTGGCGTGCGGGAGCTTGGGGCCACTTGGGGTGACAGCCTTTGCGGGGTCTGCCTGGCGGAAATAAGACTTTCTTTCTGTGGAGCCCCAGTCGCCAACCCAGAAAATACTGGGTTCCCAACTACTAGGGAGGGTTGCCATGGAAACCAACAGCTCTAAAAACCAAAAGGAAAGAAAAAATTAAAATCCCAGAACAAAGGCCAACTTTAGGAGATATAAAAGGGAACAAAAAGCAGTCCCAGGGAGCCAAAAACATCATAGAAACAAACAAAAAAAAAAAAAAGAAGAAGAAGAAGAAAGAAAGAAACAAGGGAAATCGAGTCCACAAATTTCACTTTCCCTTTTAAGATCAAGCCAGAGGTTGTTAGAGTAGATGTGAGAACTGAGAAGTATAGAATGTTCAAAAAGCAGGTGAAAGTTGTTCTCCGGTGAAAACCACAAGGGACTCTGTGTTCTGGAATATTCTGTGTTAGCCTGTTTTGGAGTTTGGATGAGAAGTTATAAAATAAATGTATCCCGTCATTCATAGAAAAATAACTAAAGATATACATTGTTATTCGATGATGAAGGGGGAAGGAAAACAAGATATACTTTCTATTAATACTTAGCCTCTCTGTGTTTTCAGGCAGTTTTGTCAAACACTGACTGGCGGAATCTTCCGTCTGCCTGTGAACTGTCTACCATAATTCCCTCCTCCTGTCCCTGCCACGATGTTTGCTCTTCACTTGCCACTTAGAGGTGGCTTCTCCCAAGCCAACAATTTGAAACGGCCGTGTTGCGTTTAGTTCTAAATCTGTGGCAGTTAGGAAGGAAATGACTAAAAGATAATGCTGGACTCGAAAGAAGATGTTTAGTTTTCTACCCACAGAGCAGATGCTTTTTGTACTACTTGGTTTGTGCCCACAGGGCCACACAGCCTCGTGTGCACCAAGAGCAGAGGGAGCTCTGAATCACGGTGCAGGGAGAGTTGCTGGGCGCTTGTTTCTTCCTTCTTGGCTCTGCCGCTGGCCGATGAAAATCTGAGAATGCTCTGGAGGCGACAGCTGCATTCCTGATGGCGAAGTAGCCGGCTGGGTAAGAGCGCGTAGTGAGAAGAGGCGTGAGCTCACGCTCCCAGGGTCGCCCACCTAGAGCCCACGGGGGTGCCCAGAAGGAGGACAGAGGACAGCCTGTGGGTGCGGTTTCAAGGAGACCATATAGCTGTGCCAGGACGACACAGAACCCGAGGGGGACAAAGAGCTCTGCCCGCTCTAGCTGGCTTAATGGGACATTTATTCAAGCTTTGGGGTAGCTCACGGAACTTCTGGAAGGATGAGGCTGACAGCCAGAACTGTGGCCAAGCCACGTGGTGTGACCATTCCAAGGACACCCCTGCTGCCCCCAAACCAGATGCCTGGAAGCTCAGACCTCCTCCAGGTCAGGGGACTGGTCTCCACCGTACACGCCCACAGTCTGCCTGCGATGTGACAGACGGAAGTAGAGGTAGAAGAGGGGCAGAGTCTGTGTGCAGGGAGAGCTTTTGGGGAGCAAAGGGCTGGCCAGTCACTCAGGAGCAGTTTCCCGAGCCAGCCTCACCTAGGACTTGTACGGAACAGGAATTAGCCACGTGAAAGGGGACTTGGAGAAAAGCGCTTCCTTCAAAGAGGAGCAGCAACAGCAGGAAGGAGCAGCCAGGGCAGGGCGAGGATCCAGGTGGCGCCGGCAGGTGGAGGACCAGGGTGCCTGGCATGGGTGCCGCCCCTCAGCGGTGGCACCTTTTTCTTCAAAGGGCCCAAAATACCGAGTTGAGGCCTCGCAGGCCATATGGCCTCTGTGACAGCTCGTGAACGCCACCTTTGCAAGGCACAGCCAGCCCACAGACAGCGTGCAAGTGACCGGGTGTGGCTGTGTCCTAATAAAACTTTATTTAGGGGCACCGAAATGGAATTCCAGGTAATTTTCAGGGACTGTACAAAAGCAGGCGGCAGGCCCCATTTGGCCTAAGGGCTGGGCTGCACTTGCCAGCCCTGGTACGTGTGACAGGGCCACTAAAAGGCTCCAGGGAGAGGTCCGCTGAGTGTTTTATTAATAGATAGCTCCCTCTGGCTTCAGTGGTATTTCAGAGCTCAGGTCCGAAGAAGGTGACAGTTTTTGTGAAAAGGCCAAGTGGCAGTTCGGGTGATGGATGGCGAGGGCCTGACAATAGGGCAGTGTTGACAAGGATGCAGAGGAAAGGGCTGCTCTGAGATGTAGAGTTTGGAATGAAAATGAGCAGAATTTGTGATGGACGTGCAGGGGTGGGAGTGAAAGCATCACGTGCCAGTTTCGGATTATAACGGTATTCAGGCCCCCAAGTCACCCACCAGCAAAGAGACGTGGTGCATCTTCATGCACATTTGGGTCTAGGACCAATTAGGGGTCTTCCTGTAAATGAGAGCAGTGTTAGTAACTAGTGTTTCACCTAGTCATAAGATCACTCCCCTGGTTGTCATTCAGTGGGAATAGTTTTGTTTGCTGTTGAAGAGAGCGTCTCATTTGAAGTGTTACTCTATAAAAGTGGTACCCCAGTGCTCTGTAAGAATTACTCAACCATATTGACATTTTGTCCTACCTCATCACACCGAAAGAAGGAACTAAGTAATGCCTTGCGAAGTACATTGCAGACTATAAACTAGGCTTCCCGTATTAGAAGAAACTCAAGTGGTAGAATCTGAGACGTTGATTAGAGTGGAGCTCCCTCTTTCTCCGTTGATTCATAAACCTTTTTTCCCCAAATATCAGCAGCTTTTGCCTTCTCAGCAAACCGTGAAGAGAGAACAGAAACCTTGTAATCCCAATTGTTGGTAAATGTTACATTACCATAAAATTACATAAATCATCAATGCAGAATTTCTGCTATGTGAATGTTAATGAAAGCTGGGTTAATTTATGTCATAATTCAGCCTACTACTTGCGGATGAGGAAGACCAAGTTAAATAAGAAAATGTGTGTGTGAACAGAAGAAAACTATAGGCCAGTATCTCCGGTGAACATAGATGCAAATATCCTCAACAAAAATACTATCAAAGCAAATTCAGCAACACATTGAATAGATTATTCATCAGGATCAAGTGGGACTCTTCCCAGGTATGCAAGGATGGTTCAACATATACAAACCAATGAATGTGATGCATCGTATCAACAAAACAAAGGACAAAAACCGTATGATCATTTCAATTGATGCTAAAAAGCATTTGATAAAATTCAACATCCCTTCATGTTAAAAATTCTCCAAAAACTGGGTATAGAAGGAACTTACCTCAAGCAATAAAAGCCATATATGGCAGACCCACAGCAAGTATCATACTGAATGGGGAAAAACTAAACCCTTTCCTCTAAGAGATAGAACAAGACAAGATGCCCACTTTGACCACTGTTATTCCACATAATACTGGAAGTTCTAGCTAGAGCAATCAGACAAGAGAAATAAATAAAGGGCATCCAAATATTGGAAAGGAAGAAGTCGAATTATCCTTGTTTGTAGATGATATGATGTTGTATGTAGAGAAACCTAAAGACTCCACACACAAAAAAACTGCTAGAACTGATTGTCAAATTCAGTGAAGTTACAGAATACAAAATCAACATACAAAAATCAGTAGCATTTCTATATGCCAACAGTGGACAATCTGAAAAAGAAATCAGAAACATAACCCCATTTACAGTAGCTCCAAGTAAAATAAAATACCTAAGAATAAACGTAATCAAAGAAGCGAAAGATCTCTATCATGAAAACTATAAAACATTGATGAAAGAAAGTGGAGAGGGCACAAAAAAATTAAAAGATATTCCATGCTCATGGATTAGAATAATCAACATTGTTAAAATGTCCGCGCCACCCAAAGCAATCTACAGATTCAATACAATCCTCATCAAAACATCAATGACATTCTTCGCAGAAATTGAAAAAATAATCGTAAAATTTATATGGGACCACAAAAGACCCAGAATAGCTGAAACCATCCTGAGCAAAAAGAACAGAACTGGAGGAGATGGTCTTCTAGGCACAGAAAGACAAATCTCGCATGTTCTCACTCCTATGTGGGAACTAAAAATTAAAACCATTTGATCTCCTGGAGACACAAGTAGAATGATGGTTACCAGAGGCTGGGAAGGGAAGTGGGGAGGGATGGGTAAAGTGGGAATGGTTAATGGATGCAGAAATATAGTTAGATAGAAGGAATAATATTTCATAGAACAACAGAGTGACTATAATCAATAATACTTCTACTTTAAAATAACTAAAAGAGTGGAATTAGAATGTTTCTAACACAAAGAAATGATAAATGCCTGAGGTGATGGATACCCCAGTTACCCTGATTTCATTGATTCACATTGTATGCCTGTATCAAAACATCACACGTGTCCTATAAAGAGATACAACTATTATGTACCCATAGTAATTTAAAAAAAAAAAAAAGAAAATGTGTGTGTGGTGTCCTACAGGTCTGCATTAAGATAACTAAGATTGGAGTTCAGTGGTTAACTGTGCTTTGTAATATCACATCCTTGATTTTCATGATGTTGGTTTATCCCTTGTTTGCTACTAGTTTCCTCCTCCTGTGGTATGAAGTAGCCAAGTTTACTTTCTGTAGCATGAATTTTTTTTCTTTCTAAAAGGTTTTGAGAGACTTGTTTGGTGCAATCTATAGTTCCACAGTCTGGGATTCTTTAGCTGTTCTCTGTGGTCATCTCAAGAAATGTATTAAATCAGTGTGTGAAAAAATGGATGAGAAAATGACTAACTGAAATCTGTGATATTGAAAAGGCTGCTTTAAATATGACAAATAGTTGGCAAGTTACCAAGGTGGAGATTCTCAACCCAAAAGACATTGTCAGTGTGGTTGCCCCGGTGTAGGGCAGAACTTTGGATATAAAGGAATTAATATTCCCAGAGAGGCCTGTCTCCCCCCTCTTGTGTTACACTTTTCTCCCCTCTGACGCCTTCCTCTGAGCTCCTCTCCTGGCACCCTTGAACCCTGACACAGAACGCTTGCAAGCATCATGATCAGAATAATCTCAGGGCAGTAGCTTGCATTGGTGCTCACTCCGCCAGGCATTATGCTAAATGTTCCCACCTATATGTTGAGATACGCATTGTTATCATTCCCAGTTTACAGATGGGAACACTGAGGCCTGGAGAGAGGATAAACAATTGCCAACCCAACTCTTGGGGTTCTCTCTTTTAAAGATAGTTCTCACTGATTTTCACTCTTGTCTCCGCAATGGCCAGCAGCACAGTCCCGAGTGACTTCTATCCACGTGTACCAGTATGTTGCACACGGCTGCAAATCCCGCAGCCTGCCGGTCCCCCCTGCTGCAGCACGAACCTGTTGAAAGAGTGTTGTGTTTGTCGCCCGCTGTCTTAAAGGGATAGAATTTTTCTCTCAATTATTTCTTGGTGAGAGCAGGAAGGAGCAAAGACGGAAGCGGTTTGGGACGGCTTTGACGGTAATAGGAAATCGTGTGATGTAAAAAGAGACCTCCAAGGAGAGAATGTCCCAGATTAAAATCATTCCTATTTCCGGTGTGGATCTAGGTTTTCTTAGCATGCCCAACCTTCAGCCTCCCGCCACAATCGTAGCAGAGCCGCTGAGGATGTTTCGCGATTCATGGCAGCTCTTCTTTGTCGCTTTCTCCTGTGTCCAGAGGTCACGCTGAAGGTGCATGTCAGCGACGCCAGCACCCACCAGCCGGTGGCGGATGCCCTCATCGAGGTCTTCACCAACCAGGTCTCCATCGCCTCCGGCACCTCGGGGACAGATGGCGTCGCCTTCATCAAGTTCCAGTACAAGCTAGGCAGTCAGCTGATTGTCACGGCCACCAAGCATGCCTACGTGCCCAACTCTGCCCCGTGGAAGCCGATCCGGTTACCCGGTAAGGTTGTCCCCACCTTTCTCTAACACGGGGGGCACAGGGTGATGGAGTCTCACATGGAAACAGTTTTGAAAGTACAGTGAAATAAGCTTGTTTCTTCTCTGCTTTACTTTTTGGGGTTCCCTCACGCAAGGGACAGTTGGGGACAAGGCACAAAGCTGGTTGCGTGAGAGCAAGGATGTCCACAGAGGTGGGATTGTTTTCCTCCTTCTGCCCCTTCCCGCCGTTGACCACGTTAGAGCAGTCTGTCGCCACACGGGGTGACGATGGTGCCTGACACAGGTCAGCTTGGGGGTGAGAATGGGGGGTGGGCGACATAGGCTTTGGAAACGGACTGACCTGGGTTCTAACCTGCAGTCTGTGATCACGCCCTGGCTTCAGTGCCCATCTCTGTAAACTGCAACCAAGACGACCTTGTAGAGTCGTTCTGATTGAAAATCAGTTCACATACGTAAACTAACCTACAGCGCTGAAGCACAGTAGGTGCTCAATAAATGTGCAGCACTGAGTATGGTTCCATGTTATTGCTCAACTCTGTCCCACAGCACAAGGAGGTACCTTCCCTCCCTCGAGGACCCTGCTGCCTCAGGGGACACGTGGCCATCCCTGGAACTGTTTGTTCCATCTGTAAAGCCCCAGCGTCTACCTTAATTCCCAGAATTTCCTTCAGTTCTATTTACACTGATTAAGTACCTACTGTGTACCAGGCACTGCCCCGGGCACCCAGGATACAGATAAGGGACACAGATCGTGCCCCAGAGAGTTTATAGTGTCTTTGGGAAGTCAGCCCCAGAAGCGATTTCTGTCTGATAGACTTACGCACAGACGTGCCCATGGGATGCTGGGTGCAGCGTGGGTGACCAGCCCAGGGGAGTGGG
Source organism: Cheirogaleus medius (assembly GCA_008086735.1). Lineage (NCBI taxonomy): Eukaryota > Metazoa > Chordata > Mammalia > Primates > Cheirogaleidae > Cheirogaleus > Cheirogaleus medius. Next base: position 11,545,808 of record VBSM01003148.1, on the reverse strand, counting down.
TGGAGGCTTCCTGGGGGCAGCGAGAGGAGAGCTGAGTCTCGAGGATTCATTGTCATCGGCATCTGAAGGTGATTATACAAACATGCAGATCCCAGGACTCAGCCACGCACTCTCGGGAAGTTGTTCAGGAATCTGCATTTTAACAAGCAACCTCCCTGCCCTACCAGTTTACAGAGACGGGCACTGAAGCCAGGGCGTGATCACAGAACCCAGGTCAGTCGGTTTCCAAAGCCTATGTCACTCACCCTCCACTCCCACCCCCAAGCTGACGTGTGTCAGGCACCATCGTCACCCCGTGTGGCGACAGACTGCTCTAACATGGTCAACGGCGGGAAGGAGCAGAAGGAGAAAAACAATCTCTCAACCAGCGCCAGATAATCACAGATAAAAATGTTTGCCAAAGTTTGCGACCCCGGCTTCATGAGCTGGAAAGTGGATTTCGTACAGATGAAATGGAGGCGATGATTCGGGAAGGTTTTAGAGGAAAGGGGGTAAACCTGAGAATGATTTAGCAGGCGAAGTCCAGACGGCCTTGGAGGATGGCAGGAGAAAGGTGAGGAAGAGGACGGGATGGAGGGAATGTGAGTGGGGCCTCGGGTGTCCGGCTGGCAGCAGAGAGGATGGTACGTGCAGGGGCAGGTTCTGGAGTCGGGGGACCAGCCACACGTTTCCCTGAAGTTGATTCAAATAACAGATGGGGTTAGACAAGTCCCCTCCCCTCTCCTGCTGCGTGTATCCCTCGCCCCCCAAGCTCCAGGCTGGGTCAGGGATGGGTGGAGGTTGGCAAATGGGGGCAGAGGGGCAGGTGTTGGGGTCATAGTTAGTTGATGACAAGCTTAGTTTAGGGTATATTGGGTTTCAGTTGCCTCTGGGACACCAAGTGAGCATATTTGGCCTCTAGTTTGGAATGAATTAGGGGTTCAGGAGAGACGTCTGGGCTGGAGGTTTAGTTTGGGTCACACGTGTTAAGGGGAGAGTCAGAACTATGAGCTCACCCAGAGAGTGGAGGGCAGGGGACCTGGGACAGGACCCTGGGAAGGCCCCAAAATAGGTAAGGTGGTCTTGACTAGATGACATCTAAAAGAAACATGTGACCTCCCCTGTTCTCCATACTGAGAAGGCTCTGGAAATAAGCCGGGGAAGTTTGGACAGTATCTGTCTTTTTGAGAGAACAGGTGCACAAAGTACAGTCGATTTTCATCATTGGCAGGAGGTATGGTCCATAATCTTGCCCCCATCACGGAGTTTGCCAACACTGAGCCACCGCCCCAACGAGGGAACTACAGGGCTAGGTTCCTGCCAGCCCCTGATCACAAAACTTTCATGAGCCGATCAGTACATACCTTTGTTTTGTGTGTGTTTCTGTTTAAAGAAACCTTGTTTGATACAGTTGATTGATTAGCGTTGAACTCAACGGCCCACAGTCCTATAACTGGTGCCCAAATGAAGCTCATGGAACACACCTTATTGTCTCTGTAAGGCACATCACAGCCCTCTTGTGCTTGGGAACACCAGATAGAACTTCAGTATCATGCTTGGGGGCCGTGTCACTTATTTATCTACTATTTGTATAAATTCAAGGGGTACAAGTGCAGTTTTGAGACACAGAGCGCGTAGTGGTGAAGTCTGGGCTTTTAGTGCAGTGGTCACCTGAATAGTGCGTGTTGCACGCGTTAAGTAATTTCTCACCCCACTCCCACCCTCCCGTCCTTCCAAATGTGCAGTGTCTGTCATTGCACTTTGTCCATGTGTGCACATTATTTAGCTCCCCATTATAAATGAGAACACGGGGTATGTGACTTTATGGATCTGAGTTGTTTCGCTTAAGATAACAGCCTCCAGTCCTATCCGTGTTGCTACGAAAGACATGATTTCATCCCTTTTTATGGCTGAATCATATTCCACTGCATATATCTACCGCATCTTCTTCACCCAGTCGCCCGCGGTGGGCACTTAGGTTGATTCCGTATCTTGGCGGTTGTGAATAGTGCCGCGACAAAGGCACAACTGCAAGTACCTTTTTGATAGAATGATTTCTTTTCCTTTGGGTGGATACCCGGTAGTAGGATTGCTGAATTGAATGGTAGTTCTGTGCTTTTAGTGCTTTGAGAAATAATTGCCAAACCATTTTCCATTTTAAGTAACGAATCCCCCAACAAAAAGCCTGTCCCCGAATAGAGACACGGGATGAGAGCCGACACGGAAGGCAGAGTGTCATCCCCTGAACCTCAGCTGCAGCGCGCACGGCGGGGGTCTCCTTTGGCCACTCCGTGCGTGTGCACGTAAAACGCCATGAGCGTCGACGTGGGGGTTACAAAGAAATTCTAGCAAGTAGACGCATTTGCAAATACAGAATTACTCTCATTACATTCATTTGACGCTGTTGACATGATCATTTGAGAAAAAGAAACCATTTCCGTAACATCCATTTTCTTAAATGAGTCAAGTAATGGGAATGACGTCATCTGATTGAAAGTTTTGGGCGAGGCAGGAAGACACCCGCGTCCCTGCCTGCCCACCCATGCCCAGCTGGCCCCGCACGCGTGGGCCCATCAGCACTTTCTGAGCCTGGGCTTCTTATTTCTAAAATTAAATTAATAAGCCCAGATAATTTCTAAGGACCTGCCTGTGTCTTTGCTTATTTCACTCTGCTTGCCTTTTTAATACAATAAAGGGACTCTTAACTAGAATCTAACGGGAAACGTGAGCAAAATCTAGGGTGCCCTGTGTGAGAAACAGAGTAAACTGTTGTTCTCCTGCAAGTTTTTGGAGGTCAAGACTAACACTCTCGGTATTCCAGATAACTGGGCAAGGAAGAGAGGAGAGCTGGGAGCCTCTTCTAAAACAGGCTGAAAATCTGAAACTAAAAAAATGCATTCTTTTTTTAAAAATTTTTTGTATTTCAGCATATTACAGGGGTACACATGTTTAGATTCTTTACGACTCATGTGTCATACAGCATTTATGTTTGCATGAGCATTCTTGTGAGCTCTTGGAATGCATTTCCTTTTGCATCCTTAACAGTGGCAGTTCCTGGAGGATGTGTTAGTTTTTTCCCTTTCATGGAAGTCATGCACTTAGGTTATACGTCTGCCTGCAATCCTTTGGTGGCCTCAGGATGAAGTGAAGGTGACATACGCCTCCTCCCCCGACCACCTCTGCCTCCCAGATCTCGTGGTCTGGCCAACTTGTCATGCTCTGAAGGAGTCTGGTGTTTCTCTCTCTCTGTGTGTGCATGTGCCGCCATTCCTTGACCCCTGTCCACTCTGCACGCTTGTCTTCTAGCCTGTAAAGCCCAGCTGGGCTGTTTGCTGCTCCAAGAAGTCTTCCTGCCTCTCCCAGGTAGACTGAGATGTTCCTTTCTTTCTGCGTATCAAAAAACAAACATGTACTTGGGTGTGAAGACAACCTCTGGGCATCACTCAGCATCTGTTCTAGAATGGGTAAAAATACCACATGCTTGCTGAACTCAGGGCCTCTACTGCCTCTCACCTACCTGGGCACTTGGTTGACTGGGCCCGTGGGCCCTGCTCTCTGCTCTGGGAAGCACCTGGTGGTGCCTCTGCTGCAAGCTCTTTGCAAGAAATCATTTTTCCCCTTTAAGAAATGAGGTTTGAGGCCGGGCGCGGTTGCTCACTCTTGTAATCCTAGCACTCTGGAAGGCCGAGGCGGGAGGATCACTCAAGGTCAGCAGTTTGAAACCAGCCTGAGCAAGATCGAGACCCCGTCTCTACTAAAAATAGAAAGTAATTAATTGGCCAACTAAAAATATATAGAAAAATTAGCCGGGCATGGTGGCACATGCCTGTAGTCCCAGCTACTCGGGAGGCTGAGGCAGGAGGATCACTTGAGCCCAGGAATTTGAGGTTGCTGTGAGCTAGGCTGACACCACGACACTCTAGCCCAGGCAACAGAGTGAGACTCTGTCTCAAAAAAAAAAAGAAAATGAAGAAACGAGGTTTGAGAAACAGTTTGGCAGGGCAGCTGCCTTATATATGGACGTACCAAATATTTTAGGGGAGAAGAGTTTTTCAAACACTGCAGTGGTCACGTCTCTCTCCGAGATGATCACAGGTGTCTTCAGAGCTCAGAGCCCCCCATACCAGCCCACACGGAAGTGTTTGGGGCCTGGTGAATGCCTGCAGGCTCTGAGGTAGTTCTGGAAAGGGGTGGGAGGACCCAAGCATCAGCATTTCGAACAGCATGGAGGGGAGCTCTAGCCTGCCTTGAGAGCTGAGCTGCTTCCTGCAGGCAGCATCTGCCACAATAGTCCTGGCCTTTTCTCCCGGCCACGGAATGCCCAGGGCCATTAGGTGAAAGGGTCACAGATAACAGGTTTACCTTTGACATCATGCAGGATTTCTCAAAGTTAGGATTCCTCCCTTTAGGCCTGGCTTACCTGTGGGATCAACAGTAACTAATTCCAGAATATTTCATCACCCCCCAAAAACCTGATGCCCAGTGGTACTGACTCACTATTTCCCACCCCTCCCATCCCTGGCCTCCACTCATCTCCTCTCTGTCTTTCCGGATTTGCCTATTCTGTGTGCATGTAAAGGGAATCCTACAACACATGGCCCTTTGTGTCTGGTGTCTTTCAGTTAGCATGTTTTCAAGGTTCATCCATGTTGTAGCATGTGTCAGTACTGCATTCCCTCTTATGGATAAATAATATTCCACTGCATGGATATACCACACTGTGTCCATTCATCCATTGGTAGACATTTATTTGGGTCGTTTTCACATTGGAGCTATTATAGATAAAGCTACAGCAAACATTCGCATGTAAGTTTCCGTGTATGTTTTTGGTTCTGTTGGGTTAATACCTAGGAGTGGAATTGCTGGGTCATGAGGTCACTCTCTGTTTAATGTTTGAGGAACTGCCAGACTGTTTTCTGCAGCTCCAAGGTGTGTTCTTATCTTTCTCCTGGTACTTGCCACAGTCTGCTTGTCCTACAACTATTGTGAGTCTAGTCGTCTTCTAATGCGTGACCCTTGAAGGCACAGGCTACCTCCAGCATTTATCTGTTGCACCCTGGGATCTGGCCCTGGGCCTTGCATAGAGTAACAGCTAAATAAATTGCCTGGGTGGAGGGCAAGTGAAAAGAGAGGTCACTTCCAAAGCCAGCTCCCCAGTCTGGTCCCCTGTAGCATTATTAAGCATCAGCACTAAAGGCAAAGGAATTGATCTTCTTAGCACTAGAACTTTCTAGTTCCTGATACTTCCCCAGAAAGTCACTTTACCTCTCTGGGTCCCATTTCCATGTTGCATAGGGGTGGAGGGCAGATTCCAGAGTTCAAATCCTGTTTCCAGCATTTATCAACTGCTGAATATTAAGCAAGTTACTTCCTCATATATAAACCTATTTCCTTACCTGTAAAATGGGCATATTAACTTCATAGAGCTGTTTTGAGAATTAAATAAAATATCACAATTAAAGCACTTAGAATAATGTCTGGCATGTTAGTAAGGGGTTTGATAATATTAGCAATTATTATCATTCCATAATGTATTTATTTGTTTTTTCTCTTAAATTCATATGTCCCACCCAGAAACTTGCAGGCTTTGTGAAATTTTTAGTTGGAAGGTCAGGTACTTAAGCAAGAGGTTTAAAGCACAATTTCTATCATGTTATTCCTTCTCAGGGTTGGGGGCAATATTCTTTTACCATGAGGCAGACATTAACCTAACCACGCATTTTTAAAGTCTCTCTTAAATGCTGACACTTGACACTGTATATTCTATGCTCATATAGTATTTACATTATAACTTTTGATATACTTAATGTGAACAGGCACAGTTACTTTGCTAGAAACTCCTAACAAACAAAAACAATTGACTCTTACAGAGCAAACAGTTTGTTATATGAGAAATTGCAATACTTCTGTGGTGTTTTGAAGGTATTTTGCTAACCATACTAAAAATCGATATTATTGATAAATTTGAAATCAGAGGATACAAAGAATGCAGAGTACCCAAAAAATGAGCATGGGCATTTAGGTTTAAATGCCAGAATTCCCTCATGTCCACTTTTTCCCTGCAGTGTTTTCCTCGCTGAGCCTTGGCCTGCTCCCAGAACGATCCGCCACTCTGATGGTGTACGAAGATATTGTCCAGATAGTATCAGGATTCCAAGGTATGTTTAATAGTTGTTTTATTTTTTATCATTATTAATATTATTTTTGCTTGATGCATCATAATTGCATACACTTATGGGGCACAGTGGGATGTTGTATGTATACAATGTGGAATGATTAAATCAACCTAATTAACGAATCCGTTGCCTCTTTAACCATGGGGAGACATTGGAAATGTATCCTCTTAGTTATTTTGGTATGTTTAATATTTAAAAAGGAAACTGATGGTCACTTTTGGGCCAACCACTAAAATCTTATGTGGGACCCACTTATTGTCATATGGAGATGACAATGGATTTATCCACAGCCAGGACATACTGTCTATTGACTGGTAGTTGGCTATATATAGTCCTATTTCCTTTAGGACCGTGGTTTAAGTGTATGAGACAAAAGAAGGGGCTGCCCAGATCTGCCCACCCTCTCTTTCCTCCCCCCAAGGAGACACTGCCCATGGATCTTGTTTGGGTCCGAGTCAAGCCATTGCCTCTAAAGGCTGATCCGCATGCAGTGTGGCCTCTCCTCTCTTCTTTCCCCTTGTTTTTTGAATCTGTGTCTTGTGTCCTGATGTCTGTAAGTGTGACCGCACCCCTTTCTGGCTCCTGCTGCTCCCACAGAGAAGCTCACACAGAAGGTTCCAGGGACTTGTGCTTTGCTCAGTGATGGGGGTTAGAACTGGGAACGCTTATGTGAGATGCGACTCTGTGCTGAGAGCATCATTTTATTCCATCTTAATCATGGGCCAGGGGATGATGTTTCCTGACTTTGAATGTTCCATCAGATTCGTTTTTTATTTACTCTGTTCTTTACATTAATACCACTGTGTACCCATCATTCTCTATGGAACCAAACTCGTGTGCCGTTTGCCAGCCAGGCAACCACGTCCGCGCTCTTGTGACCGAGTAGCTGCGGGGTGACAGCAGGATCCCGGCGTGCAGCCACTGCCCTTCGAGAATGTATTTGAAGAGAAAATAAGTAGAAGCATCTGGCAGCATTTCTGACTCAAGTTTGGGAGGAGAGAAAACAGGAATAGCAGTACAGATTTGGGTGTCGTCTGCACAGTAAAAGCCATAAGTTTTTATTTGTCCCCTCTGGGAGAGCAAAGCTGGCCCTTTTCCGGTAGAGCCGCACCATGTCCTGTGCCCATCAGCCTCGGGAGCCTCCTGGTTTTCTTTTCTTAGCTTTGCAATTGGCAGAGTCACTTACAGCCCTATGTTGTCCCACTCTAGGGACATTTCTGTCTCCATCCCCTTTGATCCCTCCGCTGCATTGAACAGAGACACCCGCCACCACTCCCTTCCCTCTCTGCCACGACATCGTGCCTGGATTTGCTTTCTTCCATCCCTTGGTCACCTCTTCTCAGGGACTCCAGTGCCTGTCCTGGGCCCACATGTCTTTCTAGTTCTTTCTCTCCATCTCATTGAGACTTCTGGCTTCTGATGCCCTGGAGATGCTGATTGCACCCAGTTCCATGTCTCCAGCCCAGACCCTCCCCCCGGAGATGGGGCTCCCACCAGTTGCTAATTTGACATCTGCACCTGGGAGTCTAACAGGTGTCTCATATTTGACATGTACACACAGATCCCGTGGTGGGTTTTGCTGTCTGTTGCGAAAAACGGTGTGAACGTTGACCTGAGTCAATCAAGTCGAAACTCCGGGAACTACCAATGGTGATTCTTCTCTCCTCCAATCGCATTCTTTTGCTGAGGCTCTTCTCCCCATCTGTGTGGCCACCTCACGGTCCAGGACACCACCGTGTCACCAAACGGCACTGCCGCAGGTTTTCCTTTACTGGCTGCCCCACTGACGCTCCGCCAAAGCCATCATCACAAGTGAAAGCAATCGAGTCGCCTACCTTCAGTTCTGCAGTGATTTGTCCCACTGTACTTGGAATAAAATCCACCTCCTCACACTCACAGCTGCACGGCGCCCTGGCGCTGGCCTCGGTGGCTGCTGCGGTTATCTGGGAGGTGACCGTAGGCAAAGCAGGGGCGAGGTTGCCAAGTTTGTGCACAGGGGGCTTCCCATGGGGCTGGTTCCCTGCGTCCCCTCCCCACCTGCACGTGGCCTTTAGGCCATGCGTCCTGGTTGTCAGCGGCTTCCCCATCACAGCCGCCTTTGACATCCATTGTGCCTGCATTTCCCTTTACTAAGATGCGAAAGGAGACAATGTAAAATCTCTTCCTGTCCCTCTCTTCCTGGGAGCGGCACTGTCCTCGGCGTGGTGTCTATGACAAGGGCTCAAACTGCAGGGGCCGGAGCCTCGAGCACACTTTATTCCGGAGCCCAACACCCTCCTCACTGCCTGCTCTGCTCCCAGCCCTGACACCTGGCAGTGTCCTCTCGTGGCTCGGAGGGGGTTTGTGAAGGATCCCAGCATCGTGTCAGGTACCCTCTGTGAGCAGTCACTTGCCCACGTAGCAGTGCGTGCAACCTTGGTCTTCCCTTCTTATACCTCTGTGAGTCGAGTACAGTTGCAGTGAGCCTGGCCTTGCAGCCCAGGTCGCTGCACGGTCACCTCCTTGTGCCTGTGTGCGCTGGCATTCTTCCCTGCTGCCCATGCCCCGAGTCAGGGCCTGGTGGTTTCTGCCCGGACCATTGCAGTAGCCCCTGGGCTGTTCCTCCTGGTCTCTGTTGTGGCTGGAGCTGGGCTGTCCTTCCTAACACGCCAGGCACTTGACTGCCACGTGAGTCTTCCCAGGCAGAGTTCCAGCCCTTTCTGTCCCTTGATGGCCGTCCTCGGCCTGTAAAATAAAATCCAGTCTCCTTCCTGGGCACTCTCTCTGTGGTCTGGCCTCCCCGTCCCTTCCAAGTGTTCCGTTCCTTCACGGGCTATATTCTAGCCGAGCTGAACTTCTTTGTCTGTTTTCCACCTGAGATGTCCCACTCCATTGTCTGGTCTATCTTCAGAGGCCCCCAGACAAGAATGCCAGCCTGCATGCATGTGCGCCAGGGGTCTTCCCTGAATGTCCACTGGAGGTGGGAGTCATCTACTGCCTTGCCCTCAACCCCAGCTGCTGGGGGACTCACTCGTCCTTCCAGCCCATGGCTCTTGGGTCTGGAGCGGGTGGGTCCCAGGCCCAGGGGTAACCAGTCCATGGCGTGGCCAGGGCGTGGGACCTGGCTGGGAGAAATGGGCTGGAGCCAGCAGCTCTTGATCTAAGGGCCCAGAAGAAGAAAGAATCATGGCTGAGTGGTCACCAGATACAGGCTGGGCCTGGGCTTGTGCCAGGAAGAAGAGAACACAGAGGATGCGTAAGCAGAGAAAGATGCTTGGCAACAGGTCAGCAAGGAGCAGACTGGGCACAGCACTGGAGTGAAACCCACACGCTCCTGCCATGTGTCACCCGAGAGCCACCCTGAGCCCAGGGCGGTTCCACCTCATGTGCCTTTGACACACTCCAGCTCTAGTCCTTGGATTCCATCTCCCTATGGCCCCTCACGTCCTTAGCAGCAAGGGACAGTAGCAGCTGGGGGTCTGGCTCATCCTGTGATACCCCTCTTGTTACCATATTTGGTGGTACACCTTACCTCCCAACGACATTTAAAACCCAGAAGGGCAAGGGCTGTGTTGGTATCATCTCGGTACCCCCGGGGCCTGGCCCTATGTCTTCCTCATGGTAGGCACCCAGGGAGTAATTCATCAAATGAGTAAACAAACACAAAATCCACCTGCTTCGTGCACTTCCTATATAGACTACTTACACTGCGGTCAATTATTTTCTATATTGTGAATGCTAAGATAAGTGTAGTATCCATACACACACACACACACACACACACACAAACACACACACACTGAGTAGTTGAATAGCTCTTTCTCTAAGGAGCAAGAAAAATGATCATATTATAAATATGACCAAGAAAAGGTAGTTTTTGTTAACGGTTAATTTATTCAGTCTATTCTGTCATTGCCTCCTTTATATAACCAGAAACTAGCTGAGCACCATTTCTTCCTTTTTATTATCTCATTTCCATGCCAGCTTTTTAAAATTACATTTTGTTAATTTTTTAACTTACCCAACTTCATGAGTTCAATAATGTTGAATTGTACTGATTCCCTTTCTCAGCAGAGTCGAGGCATGACAGTAATAATAATAGATCCTTTTATTACTTTCAAGTTTTCCTACTTGTTGGAAGGAAAGCCACATGCAGGTCTTTGCCACCATTTAATTCATGCAGCTCTTTTCTATCTACAAAACCAATATAATACTGAATTTATAAGTGATACATTACATTTTTATTCTCAAACTGCTCGTGTTTAGTTGCTTTTGTTATTTTTTTTAATAGATTCAGAGGAGAAAGACAATAAATTCCCGCCTGCTTAGACATGCATGTGCTGTAAGCCATTTAGGTTTTAGTGTGTTGCTCAGATGGTGTAACGTTGTCAGACAGTCCCAGAAAAAGCAGTAGGTAGTACGAAGACAGTTTAGTTAGGAAGCTTCCCACGTATTCTACATGGTGTTAGATGATGCCTCCTTGTTTGGTTTTACATCATGCAAAAGTAAAAGCTTTGAAGAATGAAACCCATGGGGTGTGCGAGGTGGGGACAAGGTGAGAGAGGAGGGAAGGGGGCCTATTGTCCTCCTCAGCGGGACACTTCATGCTTCTGTTGAGGTTTTTGCTTTAAAATGTTTCCAGCCAAATAAAATAGAGGGTAAACTTGTGGTGACTTTGAGTTTTCCTTAAAAATACAAAGACTGCCTGCTTGTGTTCTGCTCTGCAGATAGACCGTGTGGTATCTATGTACATTCTGACTGTAAACACCAATGAAACGGTTCTCTCATCTGACCAGGCGGGGTTCTGCAGCATGTTTGCAGACGGGCTGATCATTGCGCAATAAATGCATGTTTTGGTGGGATCGGCCTTAGCGGTCAACATCCCTTGCATTTTGAAAGTGAGGAAAGTGATTGTATTGTTATTGCCAACAGTTGTTGTATAAAGAAAGCCTGAACCCTCTTAGGATAACGGTTCAACAGAGCCAGAGTTCCCAGCCCCCCGGAGCCTTCTAAGCCCTCTTTTTCCTTCCCAGAGCTCCCGACCTCCTGGTTTACGTCCCCACCTGGTCCAGCTCCCTCGAGTCTCTTTCCTCCTCTGCCGCTCTCTCCTCTTACCCCCAAAATAGCTTTCAGCTTCTGTGCAGACCTTAGAGCCACTGTCTTTATCTGGAACCTTATCCTGTCTCGCTTGAACCATTTCATAGCAGCCTCCTGGCCGATTGCTCTGACACTAGAGTCTCCACCCACGGCCATTCGCCACGTGTTCTCAGAATTGGGCGAAAACAAACCAATAACTGCTCCCAACTCTCCCCCGCAGGCACGAGGCCAGACTCTTGAGCCGGCCTCGCCACGCCCTTCCCCAGCCTCCTGCCCGTCCCCCGGTCCCCACGCAGCCCACACGTGGCTCACACGGACTTGCTCAGCTCCCCGCGCACGCTTGACCTTCCCCCCTCTCTGCACTTTTGTGTCTGCTGTCACCCCTCACCCGCCCCTCACAGATGCCACCGAGGGACCTGCTTTTCTCCTGGGCAGTGGGTCACTCTCTTGAATTTTATTTTATTTATTTTTTTTTTATCATTTCTCTCTTATTCTGGCACTTAAAACGCTAAGATAGGCCGGGTGTGATGGCTCACAGCTCTAGTCCCAGCTACTCGGGAGGCTGAGGCAGGAGGATCGCTTGAGTCCAGGAGTTAGAGGCTACAGTGAGCTGTGATGACATTACTGCACTCTAGCTGGGGTGACAGAGCAAGACCTGTCTCAAAAAAAAACAAAACACTATGATAATTAAGCCATTTCCATGGCTGCTGCCTTCTCCACTTTTTTTCCCCACAGTGATGGTTTTTATTGATGTTTTTAGGGAGTTAAACGTTTAAGAAAAAGAGGGTGATGTGATAAACTCATCAAGAGGTGATGAGAGCTCTATGAAGAGATTCCTTTGACTCGGATTCAAGGAGAAGAAAAAAGGACCAGTTATCCCCAAGATTAATGGCTGACGTCTGCACTGATCCATTTAAGAGGCCTAAATGGCATCTTGGAAGGGAGCCCTGGGGCAGAAAAGAGAAAACCCCTGCAACCCTCAGACTTCACTCCCTTCTCACATGGCAACCTCAGTTTTCTTTAAACTTCAACTTCTGAAATTGACTTGGACGTCTTCATCCTGCCCTGCGAAAACTGAGTATTGGCATCTTTTTAAGCGTATTTGTTCATCTGATAGGTTGAGAGAAAGACAGAGAAAGATTCAGGGGGAGAGACAGACAGAGACAGAAAGAGGCAGAGAGAAATGCCTTCTCTACTCTTGAGTTCCAGAAAAATAACAGCTTTTTCCTTTTCCCTTCACCTATCCAGTACCCATTACAGAGAGGTTGCTCAGTACGTGGTGTTTGGATTATTGTAAGGTTGCTCAAAATGTACAGTGCAGTGGTTCCCAATTGGGGGGTGATTTTGTCCCCCAGAGACCTTTAGCTGTGTCTGGAGATGGCCTGGCTGTCACAACTTGGGGGCTGCTACTGACATCTAGTGGGTAGAGGGCAGGGATGCAATGGAGCATACTGCAAGGCACAGGGCAGCCCACACCCCGGCAAAGAATCTCCTGGCCCAAAATGTAGAGTGCCGAGACTGAGGAACGGTGATCTAGTTGCAGTTAAGACAGTTCCTTCTTCACAGGGTTGTTATATGTGTTAAATAACATATATAAGAACTTTGTAAATTGCAAAGTGCTGATCTATACGTCTCCCTTAGAGGAGAGATGTAACTGTAGTAGTCTGGGTCGGTGGTGGTCTACGCATTTTTGTTGTTGTTCTTGTCATCGTTGTCACTTTGATAAGCGGTAGAGATCCACTGGCGGTTTCCAGGCAGGGAATGGTCATGGTCACCATGGTGTCTTAGGACAGTCAAGGTGTCGGTAGATGCAAAGCAGGAAAGGGAAAGACTGAAGCAGAGGGGCATTTGGGAGACTTCCATGACAGTCGAGACAGGGGTGATGTAAGGTCACGTAGGCTGCTGGGTGCTGAGTGGGAGGGAAAGGTGATGCAAGAAATGCGGGTAAGGGAAGACTGGCCAGTCCTGGCACTTGAGCAAACGTGCAAGATAATAGGGAACATGATGGTGGCGGCTTGGAATCAGAACTGGGTGTTGGGGAGAATGGGGGGTTGTTAAGTCCGAGGGAAATGCATGAAACGCTTGCTCTGCTGGGGAACAAATGGGGAGAGGGACATGGGGGAGGGTCAGGATGAGACACGGGGGCCCCGAGAACGGGGAGAGCAGCCTTGGCTCGTGGTTCTCTGGGTCCCAGGTCAGTCCCCGCCAGGCCTGGCTGGGCTGCGTGTCCTGGGTTCCGCACAAGCTGCCTCTCGTCGGTCAGCAGCCCCTGTGTGTCGCACAGGGGGGTCTTCCTGAGGCCCAAAGGGTTCATGGATCCCCCCTATTCTGGGATAACCAGCCCTGATTCTGCTTTCTGCCTTGTCCCTCCTGAACACAAGCTCCCGCTTCGCCCTGTCACATTCAGACACGCCCTTCTTTTCTTGGTATTCATAGAGTTCTGTGCTTTTCTACTGTGTGAAACCCAGGCCCCTACAGAGCAGGTGTTAACTGAATAACACCAGTCAGAGAACATGCGTTTCTCGATCATTGAGAAAAATAATAATAGAAGCAACGGGTGTCGTTATGTCATCGGGGGTGAGGGTGAAAAAAGACAGGCCTGACGTTGACTTTCAGTCTCAGAGGACAGGAGACCAAAGGAAGCCAGTGGCGTGCGTGGCCACGTGGGGGAGAGGGGCTGGAAACGGGGCTCCCGGCGGGGCACAGGGCACTCGTGGGGACCTCTCTGCAGATGAGGAGGTGGCGGGAGTGAGACGTCAGTATTCCGTCAAACTGAAGGAAAAGGGCAGACGAAGAAGAACGACAAAGATACTGATCCCCAGAGGCGAGTGCATCACTACACGGTTGTTTTAGGGATAAAGAAAGGGCACCGATGGTCTGGAACCGGACTGACACCTGCGTCCAGTTAGTTTCAGCGGAGGTGACCAGAGTTAGCTGGGACCGTCATGACTTTGGGCACCTCCTCTCACGGGCTCCAAACCCGGGCTCGTGTTTCACAGAGTGGAGAACCAGCCACTGGACAAGCCTCTCCGGTGACTTTTAGCAGGTAGATGGCGGCTGGTTCATAGCCGGGACAGCCTCCCCCAGACTTAAGTGTGTGTACGTCCTTTGGGCTTCCTTAGCTGTAGCAAGAGAGACCTGGACAACTTGATTCTTTGAGCTCTGAAACTCCCCTTATTCTAGAACATGTCTGGACAGGCTTATTATTCTCCCCTTACAAGTTCTCTGATCCAGGGTTAAAAGGAACCCAAGAGTGGGCGTAAAGGCCACTGGCTCTGGGACAGGACCGTCGCACCAGGACGGTTGTGGGCTGGGGAGGAGGCGCCTTCGGCCAAGTACAAGCAGGACATGGACTGTCTCAAACCTGAGATGGAATCTGCGATTTCTGTCTTGATGTTTTTGCTGGGTTTGTGCAACATTACGTAGCACCTTTGCGTCTTGTGACTGTCCCTGTAGCCTTAGGTAAGAACAAGTTCAGGTTTGACCATGAAAAACAACACCTGGGGGCAAAGTTAAACCGAAGATGACAGCACAAACACGGGGGGGGGGGCCAGGGACGGGGAGCCTCTTGGCTAAACGCATCCTTGTGCACAAAGGAATTGAGTTTGGTGGAGGAGTGTCATTTTGCATCATTTCAAAAGTCTTATCGTAAAATCTGCGACATAATCTGTCACAAGGAGGAAGCACTCCTCCGGAATAGACTGGGTGCCCAGTGGCAGGTTCTGCAGAAAGGAAAGGGTTCGTGGCTGGTGGATTCTTGTTTACGGTTCTTTTCAAGTCTACATGTTTAATCCCCTTGCTCTGCTTCCGTTTGGTCTGTGGCATTAAGCCCGATGTCACCAGGGAGATTAAGGATGGGTTTGTAGCAGTATCACAGAGCGTCTCTCACATTGTTTGTGTAAAGAGACTAATTGTCACCTACTCAGTTCAGTTACTCGGACTTTCCCAAAACGTCACCCCAATCCACAGGCAGCGAAAAGGCTGCTCGACAATTAGAACTTGGAAAAAAGCTTTTTGTTCAAAACCTAAATAACATCCTGTGTCAAAACAAATGCGACAATGGGCTATTATTCCTCCGCCATAATAGCATGTTGTCACATCGCTGTGTCCTGCGTGGAGGGGGATGGGGGACTCTGTGGGAAGGGCTGGGGTGGGAAGGCGTGCTGAAACCTGAGAGCCGCACTTCCTGGTTTTGCATTTTCTAAAAACAGAAACTGCTCCTTGGGGAGGTAACTCAGAGGTTCATCTCTGCAGGTGCCCGGCCGCAGCCCCGAGTTCATTTCCAGAGAAGGGCCCTGCGGTTGCCAGAGAACACCAGCTACAGTGACCTGACCGCGTTTCTCACGGCCGCCAGCTCCCCCTCGGAGGTGGACAGTTTTCCTTATTTGCGAGGATTAGACGGGAATGGAACAGGTAATTTGAGTCTCTTCTCTTTTTCAGGTGGGGCTTCTGTGTTGTAATCATTGTGCATGGATTTCAGATATGACTGAGAGTGTTTGCATTACGTGCGAGAATGGCAGCAAAGTTGCAAAAGGAAAACTGTTTCTGCAAGCTCAGGTGCGCTGCCGTACGCCGGTGCATTTAGGGACTCAAGTCTGCACCCAGGCAGAACTGCATTTGAGTGCATTGATCTCCTGGAACCTTTCTGCTTTTACCAATTTCCCCAAGCACTTTCTCTGGGCTCTCTTTTGGAGGACGAAACATATTCAATTCAGAGAGATTCTTATAGTCGAAACTGTAACATTTTTTATTTTTTTTACAAAGCATAAGATCAGAGTTGTGGGGTTTTGCCCTCTGCCCTCTGCCTTGTCCCACGTGGAATGTATGGTTGGGGGAGTGGCTGGCCCGGCTGCCCCGGCAGAGATACACGACCCTACCCATCCATGCGCTGTAGCCGAGAGGGACAGGGTGGCCCTCCACCTCCACCCCACGGGCACAGGGAGCACTCAGGATGAGGAGCACTCAGGATGGGGGACGCTGCTCTCTGCCAACCACGCCTTCCAGCTTTGCTCATGTGGTTTCTCTCTCTGTGCCTTGCTCTCCCTGCCTTCAAAGCGGCCAGGCTTTTCTGATGTGGCTCTGGAATCCTCTTCTGGCAGATCTCTAAATCATCTCAGTCATTCTCACCATTCTGACATGACACAGGCAGCTCAAAGATCGGAGACATCCAAAGCTACCAGCCAGAAAATACATAACAATTCCTTATCAGAGAAAGGCTAGAGGCGTGAGCCTGCACCCCCATTCCCATGCGACGGTACCACCCTCCGCGCTAGGGTGGCCCCAGTCCAGTCGTCCTGGTGGAAAAGGTGCCAGGATTCTGGGGTCCTCAATTATTTTATGTCTCCCTCCCCTCCTTTCTCCCACACTTTAGTCACAGCATAAAATCCAAAATCGGAGGCTGTTCTGGGTTCAATCCTGCTAAGTAAGTTAATGCATTTCCTAGGGATACTTTTCTTGAATTACAGTTAATTTTCCGATACTGTACATAAACCGGTTATTCTGAAACAGGTTCTAAACCTGAAACCTCTGATCCCTTTTATAGCATGTTAGTAAGTTTCTGTTTACACATGAAGGTGACCTGGTGATTTTCGAATCCCTTTTCTGCCTTCCGTGGCACCATTTTCTGAAATGTTTCTTCTTCCTATTTTTGTGTGCAGATGATGTGATTAATGTGTCAGAGATTTGTCAACAGACAGATGCATAGTAGTCATCTTAAGTGAACATTATTGGGAAAAAATATTGACTTTTACCTGAACTGTGCAGGCCTGGGAGAAAAGTGTCTTTCCAGGGAGCGTGAAGAAGTCCCCATTCAAAATCCTGTAACCTCTATCCAGTCTCCCAGACAAAATGCAGCAAGACCCGTAAAACCCTAACTTGGAGGGACAACCTCCGTCCTCGGAGCTCATTAATTTTTTCTGTGCCCCACTTCCAATAGCTCTTGCATAAGTCATGCAACCTGAGAAGACTGGAGCAAGAAGGACACAAAGATACAGGAATATTGATTTTAGAGGGTTTGTTTTATTTAAAAATCATTCCGTTATTTCAGAGAGAAGAGAGAAGGTCTTTGGAAGGTGATGTTAAACTTCTTTTCCACTGACAGATTGACCTAGAAAGGATCAGAGCATCTCCGAGACTGAGCAGGGAAGGGTTCCAGCCCAGAGTGCTCCCCATGTGCCCCTGGGGTCTGGGGCGTGGGCTCCCTGGAGCGCAGACACCCCACTGGCTCACCAGCTCGGCACCCACCTCCAGTGTCAGTTTGTCTTTCGCCCGGTTACTTGCCTCCTGTTTTATAAAAGGCATGTAAGAGATTTCAGCCTAGAGGGAGAGTCTGGCCCGGATGTGTCTTTGTGAGATGACAGGTCGTGGCTGGAGTTCACTGAAGGTGGCAGAAACAGAGCGGGCTGCCAAGGGGAACAGAAGGGTCTCCGGAGGGGGTTTTCCTTGTATTGTCATAAAGGCTGTGATGTCCAGTTTAGAGGGATGTTCCAGAGTTGTAAGGAGAGAAAGGCAGCCACGTGGAGATTTCAGTACTTCCCTCCTCTTCTCGGTCCGTCTGCTCCGTAGCTTCCTGGCATTGCAGAGGGGCGCCCTCCTCGCATGCAGGCCAGAGAGCATCACGCTGTTTTCCCCATGTTGCTAAGAAAGCACAACTGTTCTGTGACATTTCAAAGGGGTTTTGAAAACACGACTTACACTGATAACCCCAGGAAGACACAGAGGTGTCAACAAAATGACTAAGGTGCGGAGTTTTCTTGCAATCCCAAAAAGTTGGTACTAGAATGCAAAGCCAGACAGAACCCTAGATGTGAGCTGAGCAGGACCTCCCATGATGCGAGAGACCACATGGGAGGCACAAGACGGCGCGGCTCGTCCCCTCCTGTGGTCCAGCGGTGTTTCCCCCTCGTCCTGCTGCTCTTGCCTGACACCTGTCTTGATCCGGACGTAACAGGAGCCAGGTAACATCCAGGTGGAACAGGAAGGAAAGCCTTGTTAGATATAGAACTTGGTATTTTGTGCAAAATTGAAGTCTCATAACAAAGAATGGAAGGAAAATAATGTAGCCCTTCAAAGTATGAATCGTTGCACGATAAAGAATGCGAGAGGGTAAAGGGAGAGTTGTTGGGAAGGTACAGAGGAGGAACAGGCATTTAACGGAGCCCAGAGGAAGGAGAGAAGCCTCCAGAAAGCAGATGTAATTGTCCGCAGTGTCTTACGACAGCTAGCTAGAGAACTTTTAAAGGAACATGACATTACATGAACCTAATGCATACTGCTTCCCATTAATATGCCCGACTCTGCAATGTTGTACCTACTTCTACATGTTTCTACCTGAGCATACTTATTTCCATAGTCTCAGGAAGACATCCACCCCACCCTCCTTAGTTTCGAGGATGAAAAATACAGACCCCAGAGGAGTGAAGTCACTTGCTAGAGGCTATGCAGGCAGTTAGTGGCAGATCTGATACTGGAAGCTCATCTTCCTGGGCCAGGAATGTGCAGGATTGTGGGAAGGAAGATTCCATTTCTGGGGCTTGTCTACTCTAACTACCTGCTGCCGCCCTATTCAGGCATCCTGCCTAGGTAAGATGGGAGAAAACAGCACTCCTAATGGAAAGCATCATCTCTAAGTTGTTTATGCAAAGTCTAATAAGTTACTGAATGTCTCTGTAGCTTTAAGTTCTACCTCGCTGAGAGGTTCTAACAGAAGCCAGAGTGTCACCTTGTACTCCTGGCTTTGCTGCTGCGTCTCCTTTAAGCAATTGGCATGTTCATATCTCTATGTCTCTCTCTCTCTCTCTTTTTTTTTGGAGACAGAGACTCGCTCTGTTGCCCTGGTTAGAGTGCCGTGGTGTCAGCCTAGCTCACAGCAACCTCCAACTCCTGGGCTCAAGTGATCCTCCTGTCCCAGCCTCCCAAGTAGCTGAGACTACAGGCACATGCCACCGTACCCAGCTAATTTTTACTATTTAGCTACTAATTAGCCATATCTGGGTGATTTTTCCTGAAGTCAAGTGATCCTCCTGCCTCGGCCTCCCAGAGTGCTGGGATTACAGGCATGATCCACTACACCCGGCCTGTTTATGTCTCAATCCACAAGATACATTGACCAGAAATACGGTAAATACTGGGTGTGGATTTTCTTTACCCTAAAATGAAATGGCCAAACTAAAGGATTTCAGAACTTGAATCTATGATTACAACTTAGACCTTTCAACGAAATGTCCGTTCCTGTACCTTTGCCTTCATTGAAAAACAGAGATGGGTGTGAATGTTAAAAGGTAACGATGTTCTTAGCTGTGTAGAAATTGCTCTATGAAGATTTAACTATAACTCATTGCTGAGACTCTGAAATTCACTAGGTTTGCTTTCAAGGTTTAAACTTAGTACAAATTGGAGGTTTGCATTAGTTCAAGTAGGTTGGTAGGTAAGTAGGTAAGTAGCTGAATAGGAAATCCTATAGATTGTGTTCTAATATAGCTTAAATTTTTTTAGCACCATGTTTTTGTCATTCTGTTCAATGAAAGGTATAAAATTATGGCAGAATACCTTTTGTGTGATACAGCATTTCAATGGAGAAAGATCTGAAATGGATCGCTTAAGTGCATAAATATCGCTCTCATAAGCATTGTCTAATTTATCTGTAGACAGTCATTAAAGCTTTGGCTTGGACAAAAGGCCTCTAATGGAGAATAATTGGTATATTAAATTCCTTTTAAACAGACCAAAATAACAATGGCAACTAAAATAACTCATAAATATTTCAAGTCCAAGTTTCAATAGGATACTTTTGAGCAGAATGAAGTTAATAGTTTGACGCAATTCCTTGAAGAAATTCACTATTTAGAAAAAAAAAAAAAGCACTCTCTACTCTAAAACATTTGGTTTCACATGGTAATATGCCAAGTAATTAACACGTGCACTGGGCTCACTTAGTGTGGAAGTTATTTTCAGTGATCTTCTCATACACTTTCATCTCCCATTATAGAAAAGTCCTTCCCTTTTGAGATCCCTTTTGAAAGCAAAGCACAATAATGTAATAGGAATGGGCAAACTTGAGCTTGACCACTAACTAGCACATGCCCTTAGGCCAGCTACCATTACTACTGCCTCCGAGCCTGTTTACGTGTAAAATGGGGATTTTACCTGCCTTATTGGGTCGTGGTGAAGATGATACATCTAAAGTGCTTCATACGGTTTCTGGCCTGTAGGAGGTGCTGTGCTCAGTAAACGGCAGCTGCGACAGTTTGTTCCCAGTATCCCCGCGTGGGTACTTTGTGCATGTGACGGAGAATGCCTCTTCCTTCTAGGAAACAGCAGCAGGCACGACCTGACCCCGGTCACAGCTGTCAGCGTCCACCTGCTCAGCAGTAATGGAACGCCGGTGCTGGTGGATGGTCCCATCTATGTCACCGTGCCCCTGGCCACACAGAGCAGCCTGAGGCACAATGCCTATGTCGCGGCGTGGCGGTTTGACCAGAAGCTGGGTAAGCACGAGTTCTGTGCGGACGACTGGCTGTCAGATGAGTTCATTACTGTTCGGTTTCCTTCTAAGAAGCCCGTGCAAATCTGCTTTCCTTGAAGTTGGTGAAGACTGCTGCTCACGGCACATTGCGTGGTTACTAGTGGGCAGAGCTACCCCCATTGTGCGTTCAGGTCCTCTCTTTGGAGTTCATTTTTGTTGTTGGTTTTTTTGCTTCTGTTTTGCACATTTAAGCTACTATACTTGAATCATTAAGGGCTATCAGAGCTAAAAGTGGCTCTCCTAATCTTTATCCTTTTATTCTTCAGAAGCTCATATGATCGCTCTTGGTCATGTGGTTTTCTTTTTCTGTTTTCTGAAAAAGGAAAAATATTTGCTGGTACTGTACAAAACAAAGAAAATAAAAATCACCCATAAATCCCACCACCTAGAGAAAACTGCTAGTATATTTGGAACTCTGTCCTTCTAGGCATTTCACGATACACATATGTATTCGTTATCAACTGCTGCGTAACGAATTGCCCTCAAACTTAGCAGCTTAAAACAGCAATGCAATCTACTGTCGCACGGTTTCTGGGGGTGAGACATCCAGGCACAACTGAACTGGGTGGGTGGGGCTCGGGGGCTCTTGCAAGGTGGCCATGAAGCTGTCAGCCAAGGCCCAGGTCATCGCGAGCCTGGTTCAGCGAGGGCTAGCCAGCTCTCTTCCACACCCGTTGCATGGTTTTGGGGCAGGCCTTGGTTCTTCCTCCACGGCTCTTGGCCAGAGGGTTCAGGTGGGCCCCTCTGTAGAGCTTCTAACAATACAGCAGCTTGCTTTCCCCTGAGCAAGTGATTCAAGAGAAAATGAAAAACGCAATAAAAATTCAAAAGCACAAGTGCCCAGGATGGAAGTCATCATCTTTTATAATCTCAAAAGCGGCATGCCACCATTTCTTTCCACGTGCTGTTGACCACACAGACCAATGCCGGTACAGACGAGCCCCAAGAGGTGGGGGGTCATTTGGGGCCATCTTAGAGATTGCCTTCCATAAGCCGTGTTTGGCAAAAATGGGATTATATGCTCGGTATTGTTCTATAACATGATTTTAAAAATCATGAGTATAGCATAAACATCTCTCCGTCGCATTATTATTCCGCAAGAGCAATTTTAATGAATAGATAGTATCCCATTCTATAGATAGATGATAGTTCAGTTCATCAATCTTCTACAATCAGAAAAGAAAATGTTACCATTCTAACCAATGCTTTAACAAATAACCTTTGTAGCTAAATCTTTATGCACAGCCGTGATTATTTCCTGGGGAGAAAATGGAATTATTGGGTTACAAAATATACAGAGGTATAAAACTTTTAAAAGGCATTTCTAAGACAATTTCATCAGCTTCCACTCAGGGCAGCAGCGTGGGAGCACGTGCTCGTGATGAGGATTTTGATAGCATGGGGGTTCCAACTCCACCCTGCTGCCCCGG
Source organism: Cheirogaleus medius (assembly GCA_008086735.1). Taxonomy (NCBI): domain Eukaryota; kingdom Metazoa; phylum Chordata; class Mammalia; order Primates; family Cheirogaleidae; genus Cheirogaleus; species Cheirogaleus medius. Next base: position 11,523,624 of record VBSM01003148.1, on the reverse strand, counting down.
CCCCTGAAAGTCAAGCTTTGAAAATATCAGTTTTCAAGTAACCCAATGGAGAGTTTAAAACCATGAGATCATGCATAAAGATAACTGGGAGATATCTTTTGTATCAATTTATCTTTTCAGAGGTACCTAGAAGGTAGGTACCACAGAGGGTGATCTGCTATACTCAAAGCCTATTGATTGAAATGTTCATCTCACCTAAAAAATTGCCTCCCCCGCAAATATTTGGGGACTGTGGCCTTTAGCCACGTTGACACACAAAATTAATCATCACAAGAGTAAATGAATTAATATTTGTATGAAGTTCAGTGCAGCACCTGGAACATAGCAAGGGCTCCCCAAGTGTTCAGTAAGTAAACGCAGGTCTCCCCGCTGTACCGCACACAGCACGTTTGTTGTACATGCTGTGCTGGTCCTAGGGGCGTGGCTGGGCACAGCTGTGCAGTTCCTGGTTACCTCCTGTGCCCTCGCAGAGTCTCATATATCTTTGAACCCCTGTGATCAAGAACAGTTCTTGGCATGATGCTAAGTGCCCAACTAAAATGTTGCGGCCGGGCGTGGTGGCTCACGCCCGTAATCCCAGCACTCTGGGAGGCCGAGATGGGAAGATCGCTCAAGGTCAGGAGTTCGAAACCAGCCCAAGCAAGAGCCAGACCCAGGCTCTACTAAAAATAGAAAGAAATTAATTGGCCAACTAAAAATATATAGAAAAAGTTAGCCGGGCATGGTGGCGCATGTCTGTAGTCTCAGCTACTCGGGAGGCTGAGGCAGGAGGATCGCTTGAGCCCAGGAGTTTGAGGTTGCTGTGAGCTTGCCATGGCACTGTAGCCCAGGCAACAGAGTGAGACTCTGTCACAAAATAAATAAATAAATAAATAAAAATAAAATGTCTGTTGCATGGTCAAATCAGATGAGATAACTTATATGTTTTTAAAAGCCAGAAGTTTAAGATATTCCGATATAATATCTGTACTTAAGATGACTATATACATAGAATTTACCTTTACTTGTATATGTATTAATACAGTGGTCCCCAACCTTTTTGGCACCAGGGACCGGTTTCATGGAAGACAATCTTTGGCACTCGGGGAGGCAGGGGGCGGCAGAAAGGGGGTGGTTTCAGGATGATTCAAGCACATTACCTATATTGCGCAGTCCAACCTCTCTGCTAATGATAATCAGTATTTGCAGCCGCTCCCCAGCGCTAGCATCACCGCCTCAGCTCCACCTCAGATCATCAGGCATTAGATTTTCATAAGGAGCACACAACCTAGATCCCTCGCATGCGCAGTTTACAGTAGGGTCTGCACTCCTATGAGAATCTAATGCCGCTGCTGATCTGATGGGAGGCGGAGCTTATGCGGTGATGCGAGCGATGGGGAGTAGCTGTAAATACAGATGAAGCTTCCCTCATTTTCCCACCACTCACCTCGTGCTGTGCAGCCTGGTTTTTAACAAGCCCTGGACTGGTACCAGTCTGTGGCCTGAGAATTGCGGACTGCAGTATTAATATATATGCTTACTAAAAGGATGATGCTTTGAGCTCTTTTTTAGAGAGAAAAACACATTGGATTTTTCTCTGTCCTAGAACTTTCATCCTGCTGTTTTTATTTTCTTCCTCCTTCCTGCCTTCTCTTTTTTGAATGAATATATTTGCATATGTATGAGTAGAGCCAGAGGTATAAAAGATCATGCTCCTAATAGGATGAAGCTTTCTCTAGAGATTTATATGTAGGTTATATGTGCCGTAAGCATATGGCACAGGTGTATAAATCAGCATCCTTGCTCTTGTTAGTATATTTTGTATATAGTTCACAAATGAAAAGTTATTTATTTTTTGAGACAGGGTCTTGCTCTGTTGGGAGGACTAGAGTGCAATGGTGTCATCGTAGCTCACTGCAACCTCCGACTCCTGGGCTCAAGTGATCCTTTTGCCTCAGCCTCCTGAGTAGCTGGGACTAAAGGTGTGCACCACCACACCCGGCTAATTTTTTAAACTTTTTGTAGAGGTGAGGTCTCACTATGTTGCCCAGGCTGGTCTCAAACTCCTGGGCTCAGGTGATCCTCCTGCCTCAGCCTCCCAAAGTGCTAGGATTACAAGTGTGAGATACCATGCCGGGCCCAAAAATTTATTTAAAGAAATTTTTGATATGTGTATCAGACTGAACCATCTCCACATCCTGACCCCTGGACCCTGTGGATATTACCTTATATGATAAAGGGACTTTGCAGATATGATTAAGAATCTTGAGTTGGGGTGATCCGGGGTTATTCGGGTGGGCCACTGTCATCGCAATGGTCCTTATGAGAGGGGCGTGAAAGGAGGCAGAGTCAGCAGAGATGGCACTGTGAGGACGGGAGCAGAGATTGGAGTGATGCTCTTTGACAGTGGGGAAAGAGGCCAAGGAATTCCGGAATTCTGGAATCTGCATAAAGCAAGGAAAAGGATTCTCCCTTCCGAGCCTCCAGAAGGAATCAGTCCTGCCAACACCCTGGCTTGAGCCCAGAGAAACTGGTTTTGGACTTCTGACCACCAGAAGTATAAGAGAATAAATCTGTGGTGTTTTAAGCCCCTGGGTTTGTGCTAATTTGTTATAGCAGCAATAGGAAACTGATACAATGTAGAACTCAGTGAAAACAAAGAAATGTGCATTGTTCTGAAGCCTCTGAAATATAAGTTATCTGATTCTCTTGTTTCCTGTCTGGGAAAAAATCCCCAGGATACATTGAGTTGTTTTTCATTGCATATCTTTATTGTGTAGTTGATCTATTTCCATTTAAATGGTCTTTTTAACTTAGCATCTACTGTGAAAAATACAACTGCCAAATTCCTGGCTGTAACAGATTGCATGTGCACAGAGAAAAGCCAACGTGTGGATAGTCATTCAAAAAGAATAAAATGAATTAAAATATGCTTTCTGAAAACTTCAAGATTAGGTGGACATTTCAAAGAAACCATAGGTCTTTTTAACTTACTAAATTCAATAGAAAAAACTCGTATTTCAAAAGGTCTTTGTGACTATTATATTTAATCAATAATTTTATCTAAGTAGAAATTAAAATATTTAAGTTAAATAAAATTCTGCAGATAGTATTATCAAATCAGGAAAAAATTTAGGAATACATCAAACACATCTTAAGCACATAATACAATTTACTAATTAGTTGCTATTTATGATTATGATAATCACTTCAAGTCGGTTAATACTTTAAATTTTTAGATACATCAAAATAATTATCAATTCCAAATTGTTTAACAGCCAGAAATAGCAACTTGTGAATCCATTGGGAATTTTTCATCTAAATCAGGGCTGGCCACCTATGGCCTGAACGCTAGGAATAGCTTTTACATCTTTAAATGTTCAGAGAAAAATACAAAAGAAGAAGGAGGGGAAATGGGAAGATGTTGGTCTAGGGATACAAAGTTTCAGTTATGTAGGATGAATACGTTCTGGAAATCTAATGTACAGAGTGGTGACGATACTTAACAATATTGTATTGCATACTTGAAATTTACTAAGAGGGTAGGTTCTAAGTGTTCTCACCACCAAAAAAAGAAGAAGAGGAAGAGGAAGAAGAAGAAGAAGAGAGAATGGTAACTGTGAGGTGATAGATATGTTAATAGCTTAATACATATATCAAGACATTGGTTCATACACTCTATATAAAATTTGTATTCATCAATTACACCTCAATAAAGATGGAAGGAATAAAGAACCAAAAGAGGAAGAATATCTCATGAGACATGAAAATGGTATGAAATTCATACGTAAGCATCCCTAAATAAAGTTTCACTGGAGCCCGGCCATGCCCATCTGGTGACATATTGTCTGTGAGTGCTTTTGCACTGCAACGACAGAGTTGAGTCATTGCAACAGAGATTTATGTCTCCACAAAACAAAAATATTTACTATCTGGCCTTTTATAGAAAAAGTTTGTGACCCCTATTCTAAATGCCTTCCAAGGGGAAGCTCTTAGAAAGCTCCATTCGAATATTGCAATGCAAGTATATTCTATACTCTGCAGGATCAAACTTTGGGTGTTGATATAACCACTACTTTCATATTTCCTGTTAACCAGACAGCCCTCCTACATGTTGCCAGAGGTGACAATGGGTGCTCAGAGTGACAGTACCTTCATTGTAGGGCCAGACTTCAAACTCTGGAAAGAAAGATGGAATTCTTTGTAGTTCAATGGGAACTTCTGTTTCAATGATAAAATGACGTTTTAACACTAACTCAGTAAACCCGTGTTTTAACTCTAACTAGAATACTTTAATCCATGACTGCCAGAGATAATTGAAAGTGGACTAAAAAGGAGAGAGACTTTGAGATGTTCCTTTTCAAACACCGTGAGAGTGGGGTCAGTATTTGATGCTGCTGTTTATCACATGTCTTTTTTTTTTAAATGGCTACAGTTGTCTTTTCATTTTTTCTTTTGGAACAGGTGAAGAATTTTTCATTATAGAAATTAGCATCACCATATTTCAACCTATGCATTCATCAGAGAGTGACCTAATAGATTAACACTATCTTAGAATACAAATAGCATTGAATTTTGTTTAGTATGTTACAACAGTGTCAGTTGGCTAATTGCTGTATACCCTCAATAAAAATGATTGTTTTTAAGAAGCACAATTTGTGTATACAGGTTGGCATTGGAACATTCAAAGTCCAAAGTGTCCCCAAATCTGAAACTTTTAAAGCACCAACATGCCATGCAAAAGAAATGCTCATTGGAGCATTTCAGAATTCAGATTTTTGGATTAAATATGATGCAAATATTCCAAAATCCAAAAAAAATGTGAAATGCAAAAACACTTCAGTTCTCAAGAACTTCAGATAAGGGGTACCCCACCTGTACTAGAATTGAAGCTTTTGCCACATTTACATGCTTTGCTGAAGCTATTGTGTTAAAATGCCACTTGATTTATAGAGCAAAAGAAGACTCTATTTAGTGGATGTCTTTTCCTTTGAAAAATTTAGCAAAATATTTTAATTTATGATCTAATTTCTGCTCTCTCCCTCTATCTTAGGGTGTCAAGGTCTATGAGAGGGTGAGATAAAGTGAATATACACACCGTGTTATCAGTCATGTACAGGGGAAAGTTTGACCTTTGAAAGAAGAGTTTTCCTTCCCAGGTCTGGCAAAGGAAGTATATTATTGATCGTAGTGGATGCCTCTTAGCTGAGCCTTTCTGGACAGTGAGAGATGATTTTGTCAGCTCGATTTCACAGACATTTACCCTTCCTTCAGCCTGTAACTGGGACAGCAGATGGCCGTCTCATGTACAGGTTGTCAGACTGAGCTCTCACTTGTTGCCCTGGGGAAATGGTCATTTATGGACAAAAAAAAACAGGTCAGTGGTTTGACTTTAACGTGACTGACATAGAGTGACAAAGAAATCGAGATTTAAGATTCTGTTTTTGCTGTGTTTCTGCTGTTCAGTGGTAACTTAGGATGCTTGATTTGGATACTCTCCTTCTAAAGAGATGACAGAAATAAAAGCATATTCTAAGAGGGAAGCTGCATTGTAGAAAATCCAGTTTGAACTGCCCTCCTCAAGCACAGCACGCGGAGTGTGTGTGGGTTGCTATAGAAATGGTGGTTACTGAACCAGCTTCTTATCATGTATGATGCGTACGTAGCAGGCACTCAGGAATACCCCGTCATAATTGGCCTGTAGTAGATTTGTCTCCGCTTCAGATGGTGAACATTACTGCCGAAACTGTTCTCGTTCACTTAATTAGTCCTTTTAGGTAAGTCGTGGCCATCTGGCCCTTGAAGGTGGAGCTCGATTTGAAATACAGATCTGAGATTTGCTTTTTCCATTTCATTGGGGTTGGTGTGTGTGTGTGTGTGTGTGTGTGTGTGTGTGTATGTGTGTGTGAGATCAGGTGCAGAGGGTGGGAGTTCTTACAAGCACTAGATTATGTTTATAACTTTAAGAAAATGAAAATCATGTTCCTGAACATGTAAGTTATGGACTTTGGGTGACAAGGATGTGTCTAGGTAGGGTCTTCAGTTGTAGCCAATGTTCCACTCTGATTCCAGATGTTGATAATGGGGGAGGCTGTCTGGGGAAGGGGCCAGGGGGTCTATGGGAAATCTCTGTACCTTCCTTTCAATTTTGCTGTGAACCTAAAACTGCTCTTAAAACAATTGTCTTTAATAATAATAATTATTATTATTATATTATACTGGCTTATCTTTTTCTCTACGTATCATAAACCACATGTCCAGAGGGAAGAACTCAGATTGGAATACTGAGGTGTAGGGATTGAATTTTAAGGATGGACTGTGTTCTACTGTGTGGGCAAAAGTTAGAACTCAAAAAGGGCCCATTTCTCTAACAGTGAAGTATGTACATAGATGTGTGATATTCATTTATAGAACCTTACTCATCGTCTTCTATTTTTTTCAAAAAGAACAGACACGGTATTAAACAAAGGAAGAATCTGACTTACCTCTGTGTAATATCAATCTATCCTTAAGAAATCTGTTATGAAATAGATCTTTTCACAGGGAAGACTATTGCTTAGAAACAAAGAATAACTCTCAGGAAAAGAGTCTCTACTTTGCTAGATATTAAAATCGCCCTTAGGAGGGAATCAGGCTTTCATGAGACATGTAGGAGCCAAAGGGCAGTTTACCTGCAAAGAAAGCAGATGGAAGTGATCGCAGGTAGCAAAGAACACGGAGGGGCATGTGACTTCATTTGGGTAATGATGACAGTCCAGGGGATACTTTCTCTTGCCAAAGATCTTGGCAACCAGGTGGTCAGTTGTCATTTCTCTTTTGAGGTCCAGTTCGGTGTCTTTTGCCACGACGGTCCCTCAGCAACCCAGTGGCCGTGATCTGCTCCTGCTGTCTGGGTGGAGGGGAGAAAGGCCGGGAACACTTGCCCTGCCCCTTGGGAGAAGCCCCACGCAGAGTGATCTCAGAACATGGACATTTGTTTTTCAGTGTTGCCTAGCAACCCAAAAAACAATCTTGCAGTCAATCCATTCCTAAGAATTTGTTAAGCCTTTGGTGTTTATATCCCCCGCCCCCGCCTAAAATTAAGAATTTTCAGAAAATAATACCATCACAGCAGCGCTAGTGTAGTTGTGGTTCAGGGGCTCTTTTGTTTTAAAACCCTATTCTGAGCGATTCAGTTTTCTTAAAGTATCATTTCTCGTAGAAATAGAATTTCCAATGTTTGGTGTCACCTGCCTTTCTGGTCTTAGATTATGAAGAGCAATATGTTCCCCCTGAAAGAAAACATATCATATTTTACAATCAACTCATAATTACCACTTACGGAGTATCCACTCTGCGGATTGTTGGCAAATTTGCGTCTTCCTGCTGTCTCTACCCATCACCTAGAAGCCTCAACGCCCTCTTAGTTTGCGGCTCTTTGGCCTGGATTTTAAGTACGCATCTAGCACACTCATTCTAATATGAGCCTGAGTAAAGAATGGTTAGGAAGGTAATGATGCCATCATTGATTTCAGAACCAAATATCTTTAGAATGTCTTCTGTTTTCAGTTACCTCGACTTGAACGGTGGCAATATTAAAAGGTGGCAATATTTTTGATAGATTGGAATATTGCATTGGATGAGATAGAGCCATCAGCATCCGAGTGGCATAGTGGCAGCATCCCGCCCAGCAGCCGAGGCGGCTTGGACTTGAATCCTGGCTCCTCCTCAGGGTTACGAGTTGTGTGATCTTGATCAAGTCCTTTTATCTCTCTGGGAGTCAGTTTTCTCATCTATAAAACAGGAATAATGATAGTCCCTGACTCACAGAATTACTGTGAATGGAGAAGACTTACAATGGAGCCTCCTCACCCTTGGTAAAAAGGCTCTGCATGTGCTAGCTGTTATTATTATCATAATCATTGCTATTATTTAGCCCATATATAGTTTGTGATATTTTTTTTTGAAGCATGATAGAAGACGATAGGTATGGTAAAGCCTTAATGTCCTTAAATTTAACATCCCAGTCTCACCCAAAGCTGTTATTGAGCTGCGATGCCCCGGCCATCCAGTCTGATTGGTTGGTCCCATATTCTACCAGCTCTTCTGTATTTGGAAATATCATCGTTTGGGACTGAACTTCCAAATGACCCTTAAAGTTCAGAAGAGGTGGTGCCTTTTCATCTGAGTAAAGCATGAACGAAGGTCTCCCGGCGTGCAGAGCGAGTGTCTCACCCATGGGTCGCCAGCTCTGCTCTCTCCTTCATTGCAGTAGAGCAGCCTTTGCGGCAGCCTGTGCTGTCCTCACTTCGCAGATGGGGACACTGAGGGTGGTCACTGGGGAGAGATGAAGACCCCAGATGCCTGGGGTTTCCTGAACAAGCTTCGGTGTTTCCCAAACTGGAGCCCGAAGACCCAGAGGACTTCTTGGGTCTTCTTGTCCATAAGGGTTTTCAAATTTGGAGTTTGATCACGATCTTTTAAAAAACTTAACGTGGAAATATTCTGCATCGTCTGGATTCAGTTCAGGATTTTAAACTATCAGGTACTGTTAGTGCCTGGATTTGCATTTATGAGCAGACTATTTGATAGAGTAGGACTCATGAGAACTGAACAGTGGGAGACGTAGGATATAAATGGTGCAACCCCAACACATGAAGGAAAAGTGGAATCAAAGTATGAGAAAGAAAGAAGGAAAGTTTTGCAGTAAGTTCAGCTTGAGAAGGGTGGGAGGGAATCGAATCATAGTTGTGCCAAGCTCAACAGAAGCCCCACCTAACTATCTTTGTCATGTTCACCTGGCAAGTGACAAGTTCAGTTGTATGTCATCAGGTACTGCATTAAATTGGTGTTTTTAATTTGAATTTCATTTGATACTATAGCCTTGCTTCTGTTTCTGTTTCTGAATTTGTTTTGGTTTTATACTTTTGTATGAGCTGTAAGCCTTTTTATATTAACATTAGCACATATGTAATGCATATTATGATTTTTAAAATAAGGACAACACTTGGCATGAGAATTCTTTTTTCTTTTGAAAGCGGTTTTGTGCATTCATCAGGTGTGAAAACTCTCAAGTTCTGCAAACGTTAGGAGTGGGCCTGTCCTTGGGCAGATTACCGACTTCTCTGCACCTAATGTTTCTGGCCTCAAAAACGAGATCTGTAAAACCTACCTTGCAGGTCAGGCGCGGTGGCTCACGCTTGTAATCCTAGCACTCTGGGAGGCTGAGGCGGGCGGATCGCTCAAGGTCAGGAGTTCGAAACAAACCTGAGCAAGAGCGAGACCCCATCTCTACCAAAAATAGAAAGAAGTTATTTGGACAGCTAAAAATATATACAAAAAATTAGCCGGGCATGGTAGCGCATGCCTGCAGTCTCAGCTACTCGGGAGGCTGAGGCAGGAGGATCGCCTGAGCCCAGGAGACTGAGGTTTGCTGTGAGCTAGGCTGACGCCACGGCACTCTAGCCCAGGTGACAGAGTGAGACTCTGTCTCAAAAAAAAAAAAACCTACCTTGCGAGGTTGTATGAGACTTAAATGTGATAATACACACACATAAAGCACCTAGCACATGGCCAGCTACATGCTACATTCTTAATATGGTGGTTCTTTCCACCCCTTCCCTTGAATCGCCCCTTTAAAATGATGTGTGTGCACACACTTGCACACGCACACACCCCGAACAAACTCGGCAGGTACAGAACGCGCTTCATTAGCGGTTTCTGCAGAAGCACCCTGGCTTGCTCTACAGAGTGACACACAGGTGCAGTCGTGCGTGGCAGTCTCGCCATTTCCAACATGCAGTTTGAAGTTTGCCTGAAAGGAACAGAAAGAAAAATAGGATCACAACTCAGATCATTCAGAAGAAAAAAAAAAAAATTTTTAATCAATTCATTCTTAGCTGAGCTTATCCATTAGAAAAACAGGTATCACTATAAAGCAACATTTTTCATCGTACTCAAAACAACCCTGCCGTTGTCAGGAGCTGCTCTTTCTGTATCAGAAAGAAGCCAAAGCCCAGCCCGGGTGAGTGTGCCACGCACTTGAGGGACATCTTGGGAACAGAGAAGGGGAGACATAAAACGTGATCCTTCAGACTCCACATCCCCCTTGCTTTTCCAGAATATCAGATTGTCGTGGATTCCTGCTTCAACGCCAAGACTTGCTGTGGCTTAATAGAATGATGGACCGATCTGGGAATGCAAAAGAGCAACCCATTCCCAGATATATTTTGTTTGGCCCATACAGTTGGTGTGGGGATGTTTGTTTGTTTGTCGTGTTTGTATTTTCTGCCAACATTTGCAAATGGAGAGATTTCCTATGCATTTCTATTCCTGGCTTCTTTGGGGGAAAAAAAAATCGAACGATTCATTCGGTCAGCAGATATTTATTGAACATCTTCGTGCCAGACATTATTCCATTGTAGACTCCTAGGATAAAGCAATGGCAACACAAATCAGGGAAGAACCCTATAATTATGAAGCCATTGTTCTAGAAGGAGGAGACAGTGAACCAGTTGGCTTAGGTACCACAAGACAATTTAAGCAGAGGGATGTCAGAGAAAGTGATCAGCTGGTCAGAGCCTTTGGAGACGTGACATTTGAGCTGAGATCCTAAAGACACTCAGAAGCCCAGCATGGGAGTATCTTGGGGGCAGGGAGAGGTCTTAAGCTTGGAGCCATTTGGCCAGAGATGCAGCGGCCAGGTCACTAAGCAGCACTTCCCCTCTAAGCAGGGACATGGTGGCGCCTGTAGGCATTTGAATTTGCTGACCCCTGGCCTGTAGTCTGACATACATCTGAAGTTGCTTCAAGCACTGGCCGCCCCATCGATGTGCTGTAGCCACATTGCGGGAAATGGCATCAGGGATTCCTGAAAGAGCAAATAATTTGGAGCATTGCCACTCGTGGTGGCAGCAGCAGTGTCACCTGGGAGCTCACTGGAACTGCCCTCCTTGGACTTTTCCTCCGGACTCGCCGGATCAGAATCTGCATCTAACAAGATCCCCAAGCTCTTTAGCAAGCACTGCCTGAGTGCATCCTACCACATCTCTGCAGATGTTTGCAAATTTTTGGTTATGCGATCCTTCGTTTTGAGGATTTTTCTAATGCAAGGGATTCATAGCTGTGCCACCCACAATCCGCTTCCCCCTTCCAGTCGCTTCTGACATGTAATTGCAAGATGGGTATTGGCCACTAGTGGTTAATGAACAAAATTTCTCTACAGATGGGGCTAATTAGGTCATATTCTCACAATCCTTTCTGGAAATGTATATATACCTTTTTGTAAATTCAAAATTCTCTCATTAAATTTTATTAACGCTATTATGCACCCTAATACTTTTGGCTGTCTATTTAAGGCATAGCCTGTCTCTAAGTCTGCCAGAATCTTTATGGTTTCCCATAACTGCTTCTTTCCCGAAACTTATTTCAGTAAGTCTCGTGATAGCTCAGCTAAAGCTTAAAGGGAAAAAAAAAAACCAGTTGCTTAGATTAAATTTATTTTTAAAAATCTCTTTCTCAAAAACGACCCTAAAAATACCCTGGGAACATGTTGCAGCTGAATTCAGTGTCGTTGTTTTTAATTTCTAATATTCAACATACCTGTGATTTTATGCTGAGTACAGAAGGTCGTTGGTTAGAGTGAGTTGCCCTTCATTTTATTCTTGTTTAAACCAGTCCTGAAATGTACTTGCCCAGAGCTATAAGAATCCAACCATCTGCACATAACTCTTGCTCTTCGGTTTGATTGCTTTCAGCAAGAATGATTAGATAATTGACCACCAGGCAAATACTTTGCTATGTAATTAACAAGGAATGTTTACTCCTCACCGATTTCATGGAAAAATAATTCCAGAGAAGGAAACCAAGCCATTCAAAGTCATAGACTTTAATTTGGGAGAAAAAAAAGGCTACTGTACAATATCGTAAGTGTAACATTGTCGCTGTTTCTGCCATACTGATGAATGGTGGTTTAAGGGCTGATGGATTTTTATATTTTGGTTTTAGTGGGATACTGTGCCAGTTTTGTTAAAGCACGCAATAAAGTAGACTTAGATTTTGATAATTCTATTTGTAAAGATGGTAGAAAATGATAGTAGATGTTAATAGCTTAAGAGAATGCAGATGAAAGCCCTGAAAAGTAAATCATGTGGTTTTTAGAGAAATACAACATATTCAGTGATCTGGAAAGGCTCGATGATGATGATGATGATGATGATGATGAGTGTTTGCCATGGATCTGACAGGTACACACCTGAAGATGCTTGTTCCTCGAGTGAGCTGATGATCACTGCATGCAAGTTACTCATCCAGAGCTGTCAGAGCCCAGGGAGGAGAAGCAGGTTCCTCCATCTGAATCCATGCCTGCACCAGCTCAGATGTGACCTCACTTCTCATCCTAAATGTTCCCAGATACTTTACTGACAATTTAGGTGCAGGAATAGAAACGGCTATATTTCACAGTGTGTAGTGCGAATAATCACCTTTTAATTGATAGAACTTTTTCAAAGTGGATTTTTGAGTGGCTGTGAAATTGCTTCCTAAGTCCCAGGTCATAGACCGAGTAGAACTCACTCCAGCCTCTTGTAGGAAAAAATACATCTGCTAAAATACCTTAGCTGTGAGAGGTAGAACACCCACCCACCAGTGTTGCAATGACGAGGCCGTTTATTGTTCACATGACAAAACAAACATGAAGTGGGTAGGTCCAGGATCCCTGCAGTGGCTCGTTGACATCACAGACGACGCCCAAGTCCTCTTCTGTGTCATCTTCAGCTCGCACAGCTAGGAAGTGGCAAAGTGGAAATTTGCACCTGGGAAGTCATCCGTGCGGTCCGTTGACTCTTTATAGTGCTAGGCGTTTATCTGCCCAGTGTTCCGAGGTCTCACATGGTGACGTGTCTCAGTGTAAAGCCACGACTTGTGTTCCTGTACGCTGGCTAAAGTGCAAGATGTCGACATCAATGTATAGTCTGCTAAAATGTGCGTTTTTCACTTTATCAGTTTTCTTTTCAAAATCAACAATGCTCATAATACCAGGTCTTTCGGTTCGTTACCAAATGTTGAGAAAGGTAACATGGCTGCCACTGAGGGGTTTCTGGACAGAATAAACGTGCTTGCCAAGGACAGCAGGATAAATCCGATCTCTTTAGGTTGCATTCAAATCAGACATTGTGTTGTGGGCCCTTTTTTGTAAATTTTTGAACTCATTTTTCTGGATATTTTGCAAATAAAAGCTAATTTCATTATTGCTTGGTAACCCAGCATGAAAGCGGCACTCTTGGTGATTGCTGGAAGACCCCACCAGATCTCCCAGGCAAGTATAAGGCGTATCTTTTCCTGCCTGTCAATTAATACTCGTAATAATCATTGTCGTTAAACGTAGCTTCCAAATTAAGAACCCATGGCACTTTACACACAGTGAGCCTTGCCAGCTGAATACGTAACTAATTCATTTCCAAAAAATTAGGATGCTATTTCAACAAACTGTTGATTCTTGAAAAGATCTCTGAATCTTTCCATGGCGTAAGGTTGAATTCTAAAGAATGACAATTCAGGCAAAAACTGATCGGAAGGTGTGGCGTTGAAGAAAAACAATGCTGAATTTGGATTCAGAGTATTAGTGTTCCAGATCTGGTTTTGTTCTCCCATCTGTCACTCTGCCCACGTATGTTTTTGCAGACAGTTGGAATAAGGAAAGTTGTCTGTCTTCCTGTAGCACCCTGCCCCGGGTGGGAAGTTGGGGGGTTGTTGCTGATGCGGGGACAGAGATTGTAACAGGGAAATATACATGAATGTAGGTAGGGTCATTTAGCAGAACAACTCTGTAATTCCCAGCTCTTTATTCCTAAGGGCATCCATGTGTTAGAACCCTGCTTATTATTTCCTTGGCTGTACAATGCACACTATCTTGGTGATGGGCACACATATAACTTGGACTCAAACTGCACAAAAGCAAATCATGTAACCAAAAACGTTTGTACCCCCGTAATATTCTGAAATTAGAAAAACAAAACAAAAAAAGAAAGCAAAAATATGTTAGAAGCTAGCATTCTAGTTGATTATAATCATGGCCCTGGGTTATCAAGAAAAATCAAAATTGTATACCCTTTTGTAAGGTGGGAGTAAATGATACTTTTTAGAATTTTTATAAATTGCCTTTTCATATACTGGCAAATAAGACTGAAGTTATATAGAAGAGTAACTTCCAGACTGTGTTCAGTGGGTGTCTTGGGGTTGCTGTTGGGGGTTGGGGGGAGGGGGACTGGACCCTCATGCAGAGAAGCTTACCTTTTATCTGTTTCATATATTAGTTTCTGCTTAAGATCCCATTAAGGAGAAAAATTCCAAAGGCGTTAAAAACTATTTGAAAACCAATGATCTAGAAACATTAGTCATGCAGAATTGTGTTCCTTGGTGCTGCCCAACATAGAGAAAACTGCAAACCGGAGTATGCACGGCCCGTTCCCGGCGGGTGCAGGGATACGACAGCGGCACTGTCTGGGTGGGTGTGTGCACTTTAGGATGTGGATCTGAATTGAGCGTCCTGGGGCTGCTGCCGGTTGGCTCTCCCGCCTTCCCCCTGTAGTGTGGGCGGTGGTGGGAGCAGAGGAGGGGCTGCCGGGGAGGCATCACTACAGGCACCTTTCCTTCCACCCACTGCATCTGACTGTTGCCATGGCAACCAGTCAGGCCTCCAAGCAGCCCAAGTGGTTGTTTCTTTCTTTGCAGGGGGCAGGGGTGGGGAGCCACCCTTGCCACCTCCGTGATGTGCGTAGCTGGGAAAGGCAAGCATTTGCAGACCTGGGGGTAGAAGACAGTTGTGCATCCCATGATGATGTTTGGGTCAACAGCAGGCTGCATATACAACGTTGGTCCCATGAGATTACAATTCCGTATTTTTATTATGCCTTTTCGATGTTTAGATTTGTTTAGCTACACAAATATTTATTATACCGTGGTGTGATAATTGCCTGCGGTTTTCAGCACAGCAACCTGCTGTGCATGTTTGTAGCCTGGGAGCAATAGGCCATACCATGCAGCCTTAGGTGCACTACCTAGATTCACATAAGGACACTCTGTGATGTTCACACAGCGACAATGCATTTCTCCCAATGTATTCCCATCGTTAAATGACACATGGCTGGATTTGGTGCACGGTTGGTCGGTTTAGACTTTGAGTGCCACAGGGTCACCCACATGTCCATTTCAGGTGGAGATGACCTTAGGAGCCAGGTGAGCTGTGCAGAGCCCTGGTGTAGGCAGCGATGTCTCCGTGGAGGCGGGTGGGTCAGGGTAGGTGCTCGTGCCCTTTCCTTCTGCCCACAGCTTCCTCACAGACCTCAGTGCAGGGCTCTCTGTAGGTAAGCAGCTCAGCCCAGCAAGAGGCATTCGTTTTTGACTGGGAAACCGCCCAGCAACCTTAAGCAAGTTAATCTTCTTCAACGGGACTGCTCCTAGAAACTTCACAAAGTTAAAATACAATCAGACGCTGAGAAGGTTTGTAGGAAACACAGCGTGGTCCAGCAGAGGCCAGACGGCCCTAGGTTCCGTTCCTGCCCTGCTCTCTGCAACCCGGAGCCCTCGGAAAAGTTTTACAACTCACCGGTCTTCAGTGTCTTCATCCAAAAAGGGAAAATAAGTCTTACTCTGTAGGGTTGTTGTGAGAATTCTAGATAATGAGTATAAAACGTACTGTGACCAGCTCGTATGCAGCAGGTGCTCATTGATGTTAAATACTAACGTGGTGATTGGAAGATGGAGCACAGACCTTGATCTATTCAATATTTCCCTGCATCAAAACAAACTGGGAGCTTTTAAAAATACTCACTTAAGCCAGGGTTACTGGGTCAGAATCTGCCAAGATAGGATCAAGGAATCTATGTGTGTATATATATATGTATTTTTTTAAAAACTTCCCTAAGTAATTTTGATGTAGGCAATCTGCAGTTTGGGATGGGAAGTTTGCTTATTTGCTTGAGGATGAAGAGCATAAACAGCTGGATTTTCCTCGTCCTTGCCCCTCCCCACCAACCCCATCATGCTGCCTTTATTCTACTTCTGAACTCCGAAGGCTTCTTGCTAAAATTATCTGTGTTTGGGAGGAGAGATGTTTGATAAAGTGGTTTCAAAGGAATTCAACTGAGAATGCAAAGTAAAGCTAAAATTGTTCACCTTGTCCCTGGAGGGAAGTTGAAAAGAATTTCTGCTAGAAGCTGTGTGTGGTCCCAAGGTGACAGTTTGGCCATCTTGGTCACCTTCTGGGTTATAAACATGACATTTAAGGCGCCTTTTACAATGGGCTTAAGACTTCAATAGGAGTTTAACGTGCATGTCGCTAAAGTTCCTTTCTCCATCCCCCAGGAACGTGGCTGAAGAGTGGTCTGGGCCTCGTGCACCAGGAAGGCAGCCAGCCGACGTGGACATACATTGCCCCCCAGTTGGGGTACTGGGTGGCAGCTATGTCCCCTCCTGTGCCAGGTAACATGAGGCCAACACTTGCCATGATGCGGATTGATTTGTCTGGTCTTTGAGGGTTCTGGCTAAGCATGCTCTTGAAAATAACTTCAGGAGGGAGATCACATCTTGCTCAAAAATGGTCAGAAGTCTGCAAGGGAAGTGATGACAATAAGGTATTTCGAGGGGGTGGGAGAGTTCTGGTTGGAACTCTCCCATCTAGGATAAGAATAATGCATGGAAAATAGTCTTGTCTCGTGTCCCTGATTTGCTCAGACAGCTGCCTTGGGGAATTCTTAATCAAAAGCCCACAGAGGCGGGTAAGACCTCCTCCCTAATTCCTGAAACAGCTGTGGTCTGGTGTGAGTGAACGAGTAGGGAAAAGCAGAGGGCACTAGAGGAAAGTCACCACTGGGAGAAAAAAGGTTGGTTGGGCATTTCCAAAAGGCCTAAAAGCAAATCAATCGCTTCGTGTCTAAAAGAATATTCACCTCTGTTGAGGATATGTGCATTAACTCATATCTTTCAGAATGTGATGAATAGTTTATTTTTTAACCTTTCTTATCCCGAGTGAGTATTTCAGAATTGTTCTTTTTCAAAATGGTCATCTTGGGGGAATTATTTCCAGGTGATGGCTTTCTTTGCTGAAGGTGCCTTTAGCATCCGCATTATTTGGGCTGTTTTCATTAGCAAATCTCTTCATTGGTGGCAAATCTTTATGCCCAGAGGGTGCCTTTGATGTTTTCTTCTACACATCCGAAAGTCATTCACGTCCAAAACTGGTGAATAGAGTAGGTGATTGAGCTAGGTCGAAATGTGCTATGAATTAGAAAGTTATCTCTTGTAAATTAACCATGAAGGCAGTTCCGCAAGGAAAGTTCAAAATATTTTGGCAATGGAATTATCACTGGAATTAGCACTTAGACTCCCAAAGTAACTGATTTGTTGGAGAGTGTTGAAAGATAGGTCACATTGACTTTATTTTCTCACACTAAGAGAATTTAAACTTCACATCTGTGTTTTAAGAGTAATGTGTTTCCCTTGATGACATTGTTTCTGTAGCAATATAAGCATGAACCAGGTGTAGAAATGCCCCATTCTCCAAATGTAAAATATCTAAAATATGATTGAAGAGGGAAGAAGGAAAAGAAGCTCCTTCCTTCCAAAGGAGAAGCTACAAAGTCCATGCATTAAAGTGAACTTTTATTTTAGATATATTTCAGATAAACTTGGCTATCAGTTTTCCCAGCATGCAGCAGATTTATACGTGCTTTTGTAAGGAGGGAAGCAGGAACTGCCACCCATAGATCCCCCGGGAGCTTCCTAGCAGGGAAGGAGGAGACACAAAGCTATAAAAAGTATTTAGCACGGGAATGTGTATGTTGTCCATCACTTCCATTAAAACAAATTACAGTGATGCTGTGCTTTCACGAGCCCAAAACTAAAATGAAAATAATTGAGGTTTTCTTCATTAATCCTCTATTTAGGAAGGAAGTGGAGTATGGCTTTGGGTTTTATAAAGAATTCCACTGGCAGAGATTAAGACAGTAACACCCTGAGTACTTAAAGCACCAAGCTGCAGTTACTTGGTAAATGATCTTTAAGTGTGCTCCAGGTCTCTTGGTGACTTCTGACAAAGCTTTGCCCATGTCCGTGGAAGTTGTCTTTGTATAAAAAGTTGTTTCCCTGAATAAGTCAGGCAGTACAGAAGTGTCAGCTATTTCAAAAATTTTTGTTAACTTTAACCTCATCTTCCCACACCATTGAAGGAAATTACATTTGAAAGAGAGTGGGTTATCTCTTGAACTTAAGTAATGTCACTATTTTCAAAAACTGGGAACCCTTGAGTTTATCTAGCTTTTAAATGAAGAGATTTGTCTCCATTAAACAGATTTTTTTAAAAATCCACTTCTTAGAAGATGAAAAATAAAAAATAAGTGAATGATTGTTTGTGATGTTTAGTAATTATAACCATGCTACTCTGAAGTCATGTGAAAAGCACAGTTTGTTCCTTCCCATATATTGGTATACTGTCAGGGTGCCTGGACATTGATAAATGCCCAAATAGTATCATTTGGGGCGGTTGTGTTTATCGATCCGTTGTCAATAACATTAGGATAAATTTATACTACCATTGAACATGAAGAGTGTGAGTTAAACTATCTCTTGGTATTCTTTACAATGTGAATTCAAAAGAAAATATTTTTATCTCTGGTAACCTTATCTGTAAGTTCTAAGGTCTGTAGCCTTGTAAGGTTTGCTATTTTGAAAAGGCATTGCAGAGGAAGATTTTATTTTTAAAGATGGAAACCATCTTAGTCACCCTTGACACCCTGTAATAAGTTGCTGATTAAGTCATAGAAAATTAATTTCATACATTTAAACTAATTCATTTAGGCAAAGATCGCTCTACACAATAATAATTGACTACCCAGAAAAAATGAGACTAAAATTGTATGATTTTTTTTTCTTACAATATAAAATTCCAGATACTCAGGCTATCTTTCTGAATGTGAGAGTCCCACTCGTAACGTTATCCTCCATTCATTTTCTTTGATTAAAAGAACACGTAGGCCGGGCGCGGTGGCTCACGCCTGTAATCCTAGCACTCTGGGAGGCCAAG
>VBSM01003148.1:11472531-11504488 GCA_008086735.1 Cheirogaleus medius | reverse complement strand
AAAAAAAAAAAAAAGAGCATGTATTTAGAATGTTGCACATGCTACCAAGAGAGGCTCACTCCTTGGCTAAGCAGGGTCCCTTGACACAACCACATTTCATATGTGAGTATTCCAAGTGCCACCGGCCACAGAAGCTCCCATAATAGTCGTGTTAATTGTTGAATGAAGAGATGGTAGAACCGCAAGCACATCATCCCAAGGGTGTTTTCCACTGGCCACTGCTCTGTGCCCCCAGCCAGGAAAAATAAGAAGATGTTACACTCTCGATGAATGATCCCTCTTTTTATTTTCAAGGTATTCTAAAATCTAAAATGCCATTTTCTGACCTTCTAGGTCCCGTTGTAACACAGGACATTACCACGTATCACACGGTGTTTCTTTTGGCCATTTTAGGAGGAATGGCTTTCATACTTTTGGTTTTGCTGTGTCTGCTTTTGTATTATTGCAGGTAAAGTGTTACCATTTTGGCACTATCTCTTTTAATCTAGAATTTCTTGTGCAATTGATATTTGGAAGCCTTGTTATGGAGGGGTATGTTTTCTTTTGTTTTTCTAAATCGAGGTACTTTTTCTTCTTGTGAAAATGTACCTAAGAACTCAAATGTGTGATCTAATGAGCAAATGAACAAACGAGATGTGCAAGGCATGCTGTGGATAACGTTGCTTGGAAGGGGAGTTATTTTTTTAAAAGTTTAACAATTGTCATATGCTTCATTCAGAATATTCCTAAATGCTGGTTGCAAGATGATAGTCTCAAGGGCAAAGCAGAACTATTCTTATTTTGATGCCACATCTGTTTAGTTTGCAAGAATGTTTATTATCGATCCTTGGGTAGCCCCTTTTGAATTAATAACTTGGCTTATAAAAGCCTAAAGATGAAATCCCGAGATTCTGCTGCTCTGGGTTAAAATAAGGATAGAGTGAGGGGTGAGAAGGCTTCTTCTGGCTGTCCATTTAGTTGTTTGATTTCTCCCTGTGGAAATTGAGAGTTAGGATTTGATGGGAAACTTGACACTTTTCCACCATGAGAATCTCTGATCTTTGGGTTTGACTTGTGTCTCTTGGCCACAGGAGGAAGTGCTTGAAACCCCGTCAGCACCACAGAAAACTGCAGCTCCCTGCAGCCCTGGAGAGCTCCAAAAGAGATCAGTCCACTTCGATGTCACACATCAACTTGCTGTTTTCACGCCGGGCGTCAGAATTCCCCGGCCCGCTGTCTGTCACCGGCCACGGCCGCCCCGAGGCCCAGGGTGCAAAGGAACTGATGAGCGGAGTGCATTTAGAAATGATGTCCCCCAGCGCAGAGGGGGACCTGCACACCCCCATGCTGAAGCTCTCCTACAGCACCTCCCAAGAGTTCAGCTCTCGGGAGGAGCTCCTCTCTCATAAGGAAGAAGATAAAAGTCAAATCTCCTTTGATAACTTGACGCCCAGCGGGACGCTGGGGAAAGACTACCATAAATCCGTGGAGATTTTTCCCTTAAAGGCAAGAAAGTCTGCAGACAGGGAAGGCTACGAGTCCCCTGGCAACGATGACTACAGGGGCAGTTACAATGCTGTGCTGTCCCAGCCTCTGTTTGACAAGCAGGACAGAGAAGATCCGACAACCACGGGGAGTAAACTCACCATCCAAGAACATCTGTATCCTGCGCCTTCATCTCCCGAGAAAGAGCAGCTGCTGGACCGCAGACCCACTGAATGTATGATGTCGCGGTCGGTCGATCACCTCGAGAGACCCACGTCTTTCCCAAGGCCCGGCCAGCTGATCTGCTGCAGTTCCGTGGACCAGGTCAATGACAGCGTTTACAGGAAAGTGCTCCCCGCCTTGGTGATCCCCGCCCATTACATGAAACTCCCAGGGGACCACTCCTACGTCAGCCAGCCTCTCGTGGTCCCAGCCGACCAACAGCTTGACATAGAAAGACTCCAGGCTGAGCTCGCCAACCCCCACGCGGGGATCTTCCCGCACCCATCGGGGCAGATGCAGCCCCAGCCCCTGTCGTCCCAGGCCATCTCTCAGCAGCACTTGCAGGACGCGGGCACGCGGGAGTGGAGCCCCCAGACCGCGTCCATGTCCGAGTCCCTCTCCATCCCGGCGTCCCTGAACGACGCGGCCCTGGCACAGATGAACAGCGAGGTGCAGCTCCTGACAGAAAAGGCGCTGATGGAACTTGGGGGCGGGAAGCCTCTTCCGCACCCCCGGGCGTGGTTCGTGTCCCTGGACGGAAGGTCCAACGCTCACGTTAGACATTCGTACATCGATCTCCAAAGAGCTGGGAGGAATGGAAGTAATGACGCCAGTTTGGACTCCGGCGTGGATATGAATGAACCAAAATCTGCCCGGAAGGGAAGGGGCGACCCTTTGTCTCTGCAGCAGAACCACCCACCGGTCCAGGAGCACCAGCAGAAAGAGCCCAGAGCCCCGGACGGCACGGCCTACACGCAGCTCGTGTACCTGGACGACATGGACCAGAGCAGCGGCGAGTGCGGGACCACGGTCTGCACCCCCGAGGACAGTGCCCTGCGATGCCTGCTGGAAGGGACAGGCCGGAGGAGCGGCGGCCAGCTGCCCAGCCTGCAGGAGGAGACAACCAGACGGACTGCAGACGTCCCCGCGGAGCCCCCGGCCAGTCCCCACCAGAGACGATCTGCCCACGAGGAAGACGAAGACGAAGACGACGACGACGACCAAGGAGAAGACAAGAAGAGCCCCTGGCAGAAACGGGAGGAGAGACCCCTGATGGCATTCAACATTAAATGAGCTGTCGCGGAGCCGCCCGCCTGTGGAATGATATGAAGTTGCCAAATATCCTTTCTTAGGGAAGTGCGTACCCGTCGATGGAGGAAATGGAACAGCGGTCACCGTGGGAAAAGTGGACGTTCGCTGCACTACCGTTTGCTCTGCACCTGTTGGAGCTGAATCACGGTGACTTCTCAGACTGGAGGATGACTCTGGTGGACGCCACCCCTCCGGGGAGGTGGCCGAGAGCAGTGTCCGGTTGTCCACGGACTTGACGTGTCCCACTGCTGGGGACGCTGAGAAAACCGCGCGTGATGTCGCTACACTCCAACGATCACCTCAGTTCTCCCTCAGATTCTGGAAACAGATGAAACTCTCTTTTGCATTGCTTGAATCCATTTTATCCCAATAATGCTACTGTGAAGCTATTATTGAGAAATTCAGTGGGCACTTAGTGTCTCAAGGAATGCGTTATCTCAAAGGAAAGCTATGCATTGCTGCTTCGTCGCTTAGATCTCTGCTTTCGTTAGGTTTTGTTTTGGGTTTTGCCTTTTCTTTTTCTTTCTTTTTTATTTCAAATATAATTTCGTTGTAAAAATTTCATTCCTGTGTTTTAATGTGTTCTCCTTCTCAGTGGTTTATTTCAGCGTCTCCCTTCGGGAACTCCTGAGTGTCATCTCTTGACATCCAAGCCTTTTAAATGAAATCGTACTGAGATTTTTTTATCAGCTAAATATCCTTCAATTCTGGTCCCATTAACTCCAAGTGCCTTTTTTACAGTGACAACAGACAGTCCCTCGCTTTTGTTGGTTTTCTGAACCCGTTTAATTGAACTGCCTGGATTTTATAAAGTTACTCAATGATAATCCCTGTCTGTAAACTGCATGCGGCCAAGTGCCATGGGGCCCAGCATCGTCCTCTCAGCACAGTGTACTCTCTAGTTATCATGTGTAACGTGGGTTCTGTTTAGCTAAGATAGACTAGAGGACACTTTAGAGATGCCCTTCCCCACCCTGTCCCTTTGGCCACTAGCCACCATTATGGTTTTATTGGCTGTTTGTATATATACGGTGACGTATTAACTCTGGAATCCTATGGGCTGATCTTGTTCACCAAACATGGGCGTATGGACTGAGCAAGTGGGCTGAATGTGACTATTACAAAAAAAAAAAATCTTATGTACTATCCTAAAGTGCCAGAATGACCCTTCTGTGCATTCTCCTTAAAGAGCTGCTTGGTTATCCAAAAATGAAAATTCAAAATAAACTCTGAAGAAGAAAAAAAAAAATGACTGTTTTTGTGGTCCTTTGAATTCACTCTGAGCCATTTCCTGTTTCCAAATTGTTAGTAAGACTTTGTCACTCATTCCTTGGCAATCTGAAATGTAGTTGTGGGACTCGTATTTCAAGACCACCACATAGACTCCTGGGAATTTCCACTGTGGTTAAAATCCTTAAAATCCATCTTTGTCTTTGGTGTCATTCAAGAACACAAAGTAACATTTGAATGTGTTTCAGGTGAAGAGAGATGTCTGCACTTTACAAGAAACTCATGTTTTATGTTCAGTATTGATCCGTCTTGGAAGAGCTTCAAGAAGATATTGTTAGAATGGCCAGAATCATCCCAGATGTGTAAAACTATTCATCAAAATCATTAATGGGGGTGTCGGAACATAGGACAGAGTGGCGGAAATGAATTAAGCCAGCCACACTTACAGTCAATGGCTTCCCTACAGAATCTTTATTTGTCAATTCCATGCAGGGAGAAAACTAATCAAGGTGGTTTTTATTATTTTCATTCTCAAATGTCGATGTTTAGTATTTGGCTTTTTAAGGAGGAAAATGGTTGAGAGAGTCCCCACCAGTGGGGACAGCTAAACAGATGGGAGCCTGGGAGTTTAACAAGTGAGGTCCCCTTTGCCTAGGAGTGGCAGGCTTCGCTGAGACACTAGGGAGGAGTCACTGGTCAACTCCCCTCAAAAGAAAAAGTAAGTTGCTCCTCCAGGAATAGCCAGGGCCAGACCTAGGTGACAGGGTGGGGGTTAGGGGGAGATGCTGGAAGACCTCCCTGCTGTCATTGATCTAGCTCTTTGCAGCCTTGGTCAAGGTTGCCACCAATGGAATCGCCACCTTCAAGCATCGGTTTCCAGAAGAGCCTGATTTAATGCACATTCCCCTGTGAAAAGCAGGTAACATAGAAACTGTGGATGCTTGTCTTGTCTTGAATGATATGGCTGGAAGATGGGGTGCGGGAGGAGGGGTGCTTTCCTGACTGCTCCTCCTTACGTGAGACCTGCCTTTGCAGATCACGATGATGGGCATTACTGAGCAGCCAGCAGCAGTCACAGCACACCGTGTGCCTAGGAAGACAGGGCAGATGGAAGATGAAGTTTAACTTGTTTTATAGTTATCGAAAATGGGGCTCAGAGGTTAACATTTTTCCTCCAGGGTGCCAACACTGATCACCAGACTAGAATTCTCTGGACACAGCACTGTGACTGCAGACTTCAAACATTCATCTTCTCTCTAGTCTGGTAAGGGTTGGGAGGTAACATGTCACATTACTCCAAATCTGTGGTACTGTCGAAAGAACCAAAGCCATCAAAGGCATCTTGCTCACGCCCCCTAGTGGTGAGTTTTCACCTGCCTGTAAAGAAGCCTGTTTGGCCCAGACATGCAGCTCCCCAGGCTACGCTGGGAAGGCAGGGTGAGTGGGCTGGGATGAGTCAGTCACTGGTTCTGTCCTCCAGGTGAGGTGGGCGAGGAGAAGGGGACTGAGCTTCGTGGAGTCCCTACTTGGAAACAATGTATTGAGAAAATAATGCATTCAGTTCTCAAAATCGTGCAAGGAAGGAATGTTTATTCTTCTTTGTTTTACACCTAGCTAAAACTGAGGTTTGGTGGTTAAGTAATTGTAATTAGTAATCACTCAGCTAGAAGCAGTGGTGTTCTGCTTAGGCAACCAGCTACCTGGAAGTGAATGCACTGAAATTATAAATATCCTTGATAAAGGACACAACTTAACAATAATAATACCTAATACTGTGTTGTAAATTCCTTTTGACAATTGATTCTCACAGAACTCTTTCTTTGATTTTTATCATAGCCAACCTGTTGTTGCAATTGACAAAAGAGTGTAGTTCTCAGGTTAGGTGCAGTGATGCACGCCTGTAATCATAGCACTTTGGGAGGCCGAGGTGGGAGGATCACTTGAAGCCAGGAGTTCAAGAACAGCCTGGGCAATTAGCAAGACCCCATCTCTACAAAAAATGCAAAAATTAACCAGCCATGGTGGTGTGTACCTATAGTCCCAGCTACTTGGGAGGCTGAGGCAGGAGGATCGCTAGAGCTCAGGAGTTTGAGGTTGCAGTGAACTATAATCATGCCACTGCACTCTAGCCTAGGTGACAGAGCAAGACTCTGTCTCTAAAGAAAAATTAAGAAAAAAAAGTTCTGGCATGAATGTTGTAGTTTTATTGCAGTATTAATTAAGTTGAATTTGAAACGGTGATATATGTCAGAATGTCACTTGTTCATCAATCATTAAGTGACTACTTTGCTGAATCAGACAGTATTAGGCAGTGTATAAGCAGTCTATGATTCAAGACTATAGTTTTTGAAAATGGCAAGAATACTTCCTCAATTTTTTGTACTATTCGCAATATAATGGCTCCAGATACTAGAGTTTTAAGTTTAATCTACATTTTCTCCATCACTTTCTTAAATCCAGACAATCAACAAATCAAGGCCAGATTTATAGCATTTGCCAATTTCTGTGGTGTAAATGCTGCTACTGTGGCCAGTTTCAAGCAACTAGGGTGATGTCACTGCACATGAGAATTGGGAAGAGATCCACGGTGACATAATAGTATCTTATTTCCACTAAACAGATACAATGGAGGTGAACAACCTCAAGCACGTGGATAATAGTAAACCATACAGTTGATCCCTATTTATTCATGGGTGCCATATTTGCAAAATCCTCTCCTTGCTAAAATTTGCAACCCCCAAATCAATACCACTGTGTTTTCATGGTCATTCATGGAGATTGTCATACCGGTGAAAAAGTAAAGTTGCCCAACGTGCATGTTTTCAGCTGAGGTCAAACAAGGCAACCCTCTGCCTTCTTGTTTCAGCTCATATTGTAAGTACCCCTTTCACGGTTTATTTATTGCCACGTTTTCTGCATTTCTGTGCTTTTTTTTTTTTTTTGCTATCTTGATGTTTAAAATGACCCCCAAGCATAGTGCTAAAGTGCTGTCTGGTGTTCCTAAGTCGGAGAAGGCTGTGATGTGCCTTATGGGCAAAACAGGTGTCAATAAACTTCCTTCAGACACAGGTTATAGTGCTGTGTGGGACCTGAGTTCAATGTTAATGAACCAGCAATATATATTAAAGGAGGCGTCTGTAAACAGAAACATATAAAACAAGGTTACAATTGATCAGTTGATGGGAATGTCAACAGAGGCTCGTAGGAACCTGCATGTCCCCTCGGTTACTGTACCCACTAATTCAGTGTGTGCATTGACTTTATAGAACATAACTACCCTGGGTAACAAGAATTGACTTTAGTAAATAATTACAAAATGAGGAGTTTTAAGAAATTACTACCTTTTTAAAAAATTAATTTGTAAACTGGTAAAATTTAATTTTTAATAATATCTGTGTCTAACAGCTGACCTGCAACATCCCTGAAGTTGGAAGTCATCTCTCCTAAGTCCACTCCGGCACGCCACCAGCTAGAAGGTCTGAATAGCATATGAACAAAGCTCTATCTGATTCCAAAACCTAGTCACTTTTTATTTTTTTAATTTTATGTTTAAGCATTTTTATTCTGAGATAATCTTAGATTTACAGAGAGGTCACAAAAATAGTACAGAGCATTCCTATACCCTTCATCCAGCTTTCCTGATGTCAACATCTTACGGAAACTATGGAACATTTGTCAAAACTAAGAAACCAGGCTGGATGCCGTGGCTCACACCTGTAATCCTAGCACTCTGGGAGGCCGAGGCAAGTGGATGGCTCAAGGTCAGGAGTTAGAAACCAGCCTGAGCAAGAGCGAGACCCCGTCTCTACTAAAAATAGAAAGATATTAATTGGCCAACTAAAAAATATATAGAAAAATTTAGCCAGGCATGGTGGCGCATGCCTGTAGTCCCAGCTACTCAGGAGGCTGATGCAGGAGGATCGCTTGAGCCCAGGAGTTTGAGTTTGCTGTGAGGTAGCCTGATGCCACGGCACTCACTCTAGCCTGGGCAACAGAGCAAGACTCTGTCTCAAAAAACAAACAAACAAACAAACAAAAAACTAAGAAATCAGCATTGGTACAAGACCATTAACTGAACTACAAACTTTATTCCATTTCAACAGTTTTTCTACTAATATACAAAAAAGTGGATCTATTAGTTCCACATGCCTACGCCCATCATTCTTTTAAAAGCTAGAAAGAACAAGTATAAGAAGAGAAAAAAATCACAGTCCCTGAAACTACCATCCAGACCCAGCTAGAGCTGCCATTTAGTAGTTTCTCCTGCAGTGTTTTAGTCATATAAAAATAAATTTCTACAAAAAGTACTCACCTTGCCCTGCCATTTGCTTCTCCTACTAAATACTCTATGGTAAATGGCCTTCCATGTTAGCAATGATAGCTCCAGCTCATTTTTAGTTCATTAGGATCATTTAGACTTGCTGTAACACATAGGACCTTCCCATTCTCTTCCCGAAGATGATTTGTTTCTGTTAGAAAGTTCAGGTTTCTCACCCTGAAAGTTCAGGTTTCTCGCCCTCTGTCTATGCAATAGTTCCTATACAAGGTAAGATTCATACTTCGGAGGTTTCTGAAATCCAATGCATTGAGGGTCTGAATAGAACAAAAGACAGGGGAAGGAGGAATTTGTGCTGACTCTTCTTACTTCCTACCTCACTGCTTGAGCAGGATGATCTCTCATCTTCTCCTGCCCTTGGGCTGGGACTCACACCATTGGTCCCCTGAGTTCTGGGACCTCCTGACTCAGCCCAAGTTACACCACCAGGTTTCGTGGGGCTCACCTTGCAGATGCCAGATCATAGGATTCTCAAACTCTGTAATCTTTTGTAAGCAAATGCTTCATAATCTTCTTTTATATAATATATACACACCTATTGGTTCTGTTTCTCTGAAGAACTCTAATACATCTGAGGAATGAAACCAGGGAACCAACTGTAAGAGACAAAGTGCAGAAAGAACTTCATGAATGGCTTCATATTTACAAGCTACTTTCATAATGCATCCTCTTGTTATGATTCTTACCATTGCCCTGTTCTATAGCGAAGGCAGGTGATGTTAATCCACATTGGCATCCAAAGACATCGAAATGAAGTCTGTTACCAAAACAGTGGCAAAGACCCAGGTTTTTGAACTGGAACCAGATGCTTTGCCCAAAAGTGTGATATTTCTGTCTACTACACCCCCTGCCATGCGGAGATTAATTCTGGGGACAGTAACAGCAGCTACACCTTAGTACTTACTGTGTTTCCAGCAGGGTTCCAAGCATGCCCTGTGCATCAGCTCATTGAACCCTCACCATAACCTGGTGAGGTTAATATTTTGGTCATTTCATAGACTAATAAACTAAAGAAGTAGACTATCTTAATTTGTGAACCTATTCTCTTGGCTACTCTGCAACGTTTATTAAATAGTGTTATTTCCTAATGGAAAGCTAAAAGTTGTGTTTCTCAGAATGCTAACCATTTGATAAATAGTATAACATAATTATAAATTCCTTCCAGGAATATGGTAACAGTCACTGATGTCCTAAGTGACCCTGTGAGTCTCAGGAAAGTAACTTGAGACTGATCCTCCAAGGTGGGACATTTTGGAGCCCTATAGTGTTAATCGCTCTTTATAGTCCAGAGAAGGTAGAAGAGGAGGTTAAATGGGGATCAAATGCCCAGGAGTGGGAAATTTCACGTTTGCATTAAAAACAATTACATTTTTCCTCCAAAGAGGCCAGAAACTTTCTCAGGGAGCAGGTTTGCTTTTTTCTGGATTGGATGGTAAAAGAAAACTGGAAAGAGGCATCTTTGGAGAAGGAAAAACACAGAACAGAGATGATTCTTGGCCATAGAGCACTTCCAGAGTCTCATTTGAAAGATAGTCATTTTAAAGAGGTCATCATTCTCTAATACTGCAGCTAGCTCCCCTGAAAGCATCATTAGAATGAGACAGAGCATCAATAAATAAATAGCCAAGAATGTCGTCGGGAACTGCAATGAAATTTTAAGTTGTGCAAGCTTCAGGTTTTCTTTAATATGAACCAGGACTGTAGTCATTCCTTCTGGTCTATTAAGAATACAACACTGTTTTAAACTTAACTTTTTTATTAGGCTAATAGAATAAAATTTGGACCTTCAGGGAAATCTTATGGTTGGAAAAGTAAACAGACAGACAAGGATCCTTCCAGAGATACATTTATTGAAGAAGTATTATGGGCTATTCAAGTAAAATTTTAGCACACTGAAGGTGAAAATCAAGAGGGAAAGAGGAAATGTAATTGCTTCTAGAGAACAGAAACCACATCTTTCATTCATTTTGTATCCTGAGACTTGCACAGTGGTGTGTGTGTTCATACACATGTATGTGCAAAGGGAGGAACAAAGACACTTTTGATCTTTGCCCTGTTTATAAAACAAGTTATTAATATTTGGCAGATGAATAGCTGTTGGCTAAGTTTTCTCAATAATCATTTTTCTTTTGTGTTCCTAAACATACTACCAAAATGACATTTCTTCTCATGTGTTTAAAGAGAAGGTTTCTATGCCTTTTTCTGGCTAATAATTCTAATAAGCGATGCCCAGTAATCAGAGTGGACCACAAGGGCCGTGTCTTTGCTATGTCACCGTGGCCACAGGGACCATTCAGAGTTCTCTGCCATTTTTTTTTAAACCAGAACCGAGAAAGGTAGGGCTAGTGGTAGAATCACGATATATGAAACTCTAAAGTTGTTAGAATTTAGTTATACGAGCTACCCCAGTCACTTTCCAACAAAGTCCCCAGTTTGCCTAATAGAGCACACGTCTGACACGCTTTGAGAAGAGAGGAGAGTCCTGGGTATGTTCGGGACCCTGGTTCTAGTTGCTTCTAAAGCTCAACTCTGTCACTGCCAATCCCATAATTTTATTATCCATCCCCTTCTTTCCATGATCTAAAATGCCCCAGTAGCCTGCCAACAAATTCGCCTTTGCTTTTAGCTAGTTCAAATTTGTTTGTCGCTAGTATCTAACAACCCAGAAATAAAACATCCTTCTAGCCTGATGTTGCCCAGTAAACTGAGGAGTCCTGCTCTTGATGAAAATCCTACATGTGATTTTTCAGGCACAGCCGTGGGCGATTACAAAGGCTTTCCCTAGCAGGCCTCTCGAGGGCAGGCTGGGTACACAGCTGGTACATCAGGGGCTCTGAAGGGAGCTGCAATCAAGGTCGGGGGGGCAGGCTGCCCCTGGGTCCCTAAGATGGCAGGGCCTATCGCAGTAAGATGACCCGCACATCTGGGCTGGTCGACCAGATGCTCGCCGGGCACCATTCTGTGAACAGGAGGGAATGTTGGGGGGGGACTGGGGCTCATCCCTGCTTAGCCTCTGGCTTGCACCATGCCATTGCAGTAAGTGATAAGGACCTGAGCGTCACCTTCAGTGGGCTTGCTGTCCCCAATGCCCCCCTCAACACCTGCCAGTGAGCCGCCTCCAGCTCAGCTCTAGAAGCCAGTGAAAATGGGGTACCTGTTCACATTAAACTATGCAAGACACGTTACAGCTCAGACATTTGGGGACATGCTTGTGCTTGCAAAGGTAAATAAACTGCAATATGTACTTCCAGAAGCGTTTAACCTGACTGCTACGGAAGTAGATGAATGTTTTCATCATAAAGTCCTACAAAATTCTTACTGCCTGATTATTACACTCATAAATCATCATGACAAAACAACAAGTTCTCACGTTGCTGCAGTTTAGATGTTCTCTGCTCTATAAATGAGAACTGAGGAGCACTCTTGACTTCCCTGCCTTTGAATTAATAGCATTTTCCCGTGACGGATGCAGAGAGGTACATAAGAATCCTGAATTTTGTGAATGGTCATCGAAATCGTTCTCTCAGTTCACAGAAGACAGTCTCTGCCCTTGACGTTAAGGAGGGAGTGAGAACAAAGATTTTCATCGAAGCTGAGCTGCAGAAATTGATTAGCAGAAAGTGAGTTTTTAAATTAATTTATTTGTCTTCTAATTCCCCTGTTTGTGTTCCATTTAATTGCTTTTAAATGTTTTAAGTCTTCTCTTCCTCTACTTCTTCATAACTAACTCAGCTTCTTTATATCTTCTGAGCCCTTAATCAAACCATTTACACACTTTGGCAGGTACATCTATAAACTTGCATGGGGACAAATCCGTTTGTGACTGACATTATGACTGCAGGTTGCCTTATCATACACCGATATCATACGCCCCAAACCAGAAAATAAACATGCAGCCAACTCCCCTCGGCCAACTCCCCTCGGGGTGTCAATCAGCTCTCATTTTAGAACAGGTGGCTTTTTTGCTGAGACGAAGCCCAATGTGACTTAACCAAAAGCCAGAGATAAACAGATAAGGCTTAGGGGGTCTGCAGTAGCTGGAGGGAGAGGCTAGGAGGGTCCAAAGAGGAGGTGAGGCTTAGACTCAGCTTAGAAAGTCAAGTCGGATT
The DNA here is from genome assembly GCA_008086735.1 of Cheirogaleus medius. Taxonomy (NCBI): domain Eukaryota; kingdom Metazoa; phylum Chordata; class Mammalia; order Primates; family Cheirogaleidae; genus Cheirogaleus; species Cheirogaleus medius. Next base: position 11,492,035 of record VBSM01003148.1, on the reverse strand, counting down.
GTTTTCAGAGAAAAAGGAGGAGAGGAGAGAACAGAAATCCAGGGTGGAATGAAGTCATCTTCCAATCTTTTTTTTTTTAATTTCAGAATATTACAGGGGTACAAACGCTTTGCACCATCCAAGTCAGAGCTACAAGCATGCTTAACCCCCAGATATCGTGCACTGCACCCATTAGGATTGCATTTACCCATCCCCTCCCACCTGCCCCATCCCTGATGAATGTTACTTCGATATGTGCACATAAGGGTTGATCAATTAGTACCAATTTGATGGTGAGTACATGTGGTGCTTGTTTTTCCATTCTTGGATACTTCACTTAGAAGAATGGGCTCTAGCTCCATCCAGGATAATACAAGAGGTATTAGTTCATCATTTTTTACGGCTGAGTAGTACTCCATGGTGTCTATACACCACATTTTATTAATCCACTAATGTATTAATGGGCACTTGGGTTGTTTCCACATCTTTGCAATTGTGAATTGTGCTGCTTAAACCTAAGGCATAAAACTATAAGAATTCTAGAAGAAAATGTTGGAAAAACTCTTATAGACATCTTCTAATCTTATCTGCCAGCATTCCACTGTCCGATTCCCAAGTTGGATTTCCTTGGATGTCTGTTTTCTGTGCTTACGACTCTATAGATAGATGGACCTACAAGGTGTAGAGCTGAATTGACCCTGCTGTAACATCTTCACTTTTTCAGCCCAACTTTATTCCAACTGAGTAAATTTTTAAAAAATTTTTATCCTTGGGGACATTAGCGGTCAGATCATGGCATTGCTTGTATGAATCAGTATCCCTTGACTTGCAGGAATACCATAGTAACAATGATTTTTTTTTTCATTTGAGAATAACCTTTGGAATAATTAGAAAAACACGTTGGTGTGAGTCAACGCTTTTCCTCCCTCTGTCCTCCAAGGCCTGTGACATTGACCTGCCGAAGGAATTCAGGATGCCAGAAATCCCTGGTGGATTGAGTCACCACTCGCTCAGGGACGTTATTCATAAGGAGGATTGTCCGTTATCTGTTTCCTTTGATAAAGTCACTCCCATTGTTTCAGCACGTGGGTCCATAGATAAAATCATACCGTTACACTTCTACCTTATTAGGATTCATACCGCTGGTCTGCTGACAGTGGGGATGACGACAGGACGATGACTCTATTGTGACGCCTTCATTCCAAATACCACCAGGCCCCAGTAGAAAGTTGCGAAGTTGTTTCTAAGATGCAAATAGAAAATTCTAACACCGAGAGTTCCCTATTCCCATTCTTCCTTTAGGTCAGGGGTCCCCAACCTAGGGTGAGTTGTATAATTATTTTATTATATATTACAATGCAATAATAGAGATAAACTGCACAATAAATGCAATGCACTCGAATCATCCCAATGCACCCCATTCCCCCTCGCTCCCAGCCCACGGAAAAATTGTCTTCCATGAAAACAGTCCCTGGTGCCAAAAAGGTTGGGGACCGCTGCTTTAGGTTATGGAAGTCCTGTAACCAACCAGTCCTGTGGCTGCAGCGTTTGCTTCCGTGGAAGGTGTTCTGACCACTCCACCAGGGAAGCTGCCGAGATGCAAGGAGAGCAGGCTCCTTACCTTGGAGAGACGGGCTATCGTCGTTGGTTCTAACACAATTTTGCCGAGGAAACAAAGATACATATTTGAGACATTAGCAGTGCAAGCAGATAGGATGTACTGCTTTCAAGCCTGTGGATGAAACTCTCCCACCTTCAAGAGTGACTGAGTTTTGGCTTAATTCACACCGAAAAAATGAACAAGGGAAAGATCAATGTAAATTTCACTCAGGATCGGATCCCTGGAACCCTGGAACATTGTGCGCATAGTTGTTATTAAGAAGTGCAATCAACACGCCTCTCCCTTAGAACCGTCTGAGACCTTACAGTTGAGACGAGCGTGAGCATCTTCGAAAGACAAATTCTGATAGAGAATTATGCCATGGGAGTATCAGAGTGGAATGTCACTTACCTCTTTGCTGAGCAGGCTGCACAGCCCGGGAGGGAAACCTCTTGTAAATAACGTTGCAGCCACAGAGACCTGGGGGAGTTCAGGCCCAGGTTTAGCTACAAACATCAGCCTTCACTGTCATAAGTTCCTCTTAAGAGGAATCCTTTGAATGAATCAGAAAGGGAGAGGCCTTCTCCAGAGTTTGATGCTGGCGTAATGGGCTGTCGGTGTGCAGAATTTACAAAGGAAATGCGTGGGAACTGGTCAACCTATCAAAGGGTCATGAGAGAGACAGAGCATTTGGGGGGATTTCTTTTTACAAAGCAGTGCTGTGACCCCGCCACCCTTGCTTTACTCCCAAGCCCAGGGCTAGGGGAGGGGGTGGAAAGAGGCATAAGATGCAGGAGGGAGGGGTGCCGACCACAACCCTCCCCTCTGACCACGCACTCTCCACGCGGCTGGCTCTGCCTGCACAGAATAGAGAAGATTCAATGCCAAAGCAGGCAGAAATTGTGATAGCTCACCAGACTGAACATTCGAACTCACATATTGAAACTCATTTTGTCACCTAATGGTCTGGAAGACCGTTGGTTCCTTAAGCGTGACCAGAAATGTCACCAACCTGACAATGTTTAATCGATGGACAGAGAAAGCTTCCCTGCACTCTCCCCTCCCCTGCCAAAGGACAGCAGGGGGGGAAAAAGTCGTGTTCCACTGTGTCACGAGTCAGACTTATCCAACATGCGGATTACACCAGTGTGACCTATATTTTCTTTTCTACTCTCCTCCAAGCATGTAGCAGGATTGATTCCCTTTCTTTGGAGCATGGGGGAAGGAGGCTGAGCGCCGCAGTGGCCGGTCTTACCCAAGATGCCCTTATCCGAGCATGCCTTGGAGACAGCAGAGCTGCTGGACCAAGAAGAGCCACGGACTGCAAGTGTCTACGAGGAACCAGTGAGGACAGAGTACTCCAAAGAGCTCCCCGGTGCACTGGTGCTAGTTAAGACCTGTGGGCCCCTTGTACAACCTTGAGGGAGGGAGGTGGTCCCGTAATGACTAAGATTGAATTTCCCACTAATTCAGGGATCTCAGAATCACAGCTAGCTTCCCTTAACAATAAAGAACTAAGCCAGGCATGGTGGCTTATGACTGTAATCCTAGCATTTTGGGAGGCCGAGGAAGGATCACTTCAGGCCAAGAGTTTGAGACCAACCTGAGCCAAAAAAAAGGAGACCCCATCTCTACAAAAAATTTACAGATTAGGTGGGTGTGATGGTGCACGCCTGTAGTCCCAGATACTTGGGAGGGTGAGATGAGAAGATCACTTGAGCCCAGGAGTTCAAGGCTGCAGTGAGCTATGATGACACCACAGCATTCCAGCCTGGGTGACAGAGCTAGGCCCCATCTCGAAAACAAACAAATAAAAAAAGAGGTGAATGTTCTTCTTTAAGTTTGTAGACTGGGCCCTATATCCTTCACAGCAGCAAGAAAATGTTTGCTCTTAAGATCTGAGGGGTGATCAAAGGATTGATCATTAGGCAGGCGACTGACTGAGATTTTCACCAACTTACGCTTTTTGAATTTCAAGATTTAGTTGTTTTTGTGTTATTTAAAATTTTTTTGTCTTCACTGGAAGTTTGTGTCCACAAGAATAATAAACCTGTGTGGATAGGCAGAAGTGATGTTGTAAGGTGTCCCTTAGGAGAAGCAGGGATATGTGTTTCTTTCTGCATAGGGAACCCCCCTCAGGTTACATACACAGGAACCTCTTGCTAAAACCTGCTCTCCTACCCTGTCCCATCCATGGACCACAGGAGCAGGCTACTGGCAACCACATTTGTATAGTGCTGTTCCCTGCAGTTGATCGGTCCCCAGGCTTCTCTGGGGGTATAGTAAACGTGGTCTGTGGCCTTCCAGCTTCTCTGCCTCCCTCCTCTCTAGTATAGCAGCTGTGTTGGGTAGGATTGACTGCAGAAGTTGGCCCTGATTTGGCCAAAAATAATTAACATAAACATATCCTCCTTGCCCAGTGATTGGCACATGAATTAAGTTGGTCTAACTAGAATAAAATTAAAGGCTCTTTTGATCAACCTCTGGAGGGAAAAAACGACTCTTTCTGTACCATGTGGGTGAAGGTTGAAACTGCCAGAATCATTTTGCTACCCAGAAGGAAGTGAGGATGTCACTGACAAAGGACAAAAGGCCAAGCCAAAAGAATCACAGAGAAACCAAACTGGAGTCCTGATCAAACCGTACCTGAAGCCTTACAAAATCAACTGAGCTCTAATAAATTCCTCTTGTTTTTTAAATCTGTTTGAGTTATGCTCTCTGCTACATTGCTGACATGGAAAAATTGATTCCAGGAAGAGGGGAATTATAAGTAACAGACCCTAAAATGTCAAATTGGCTAAGCAGAGTAAGTAGAGTGGAAAACAGTGAGAGCAACTCTATACTGGACTGGGAAGTTGGCAATTTTTTAATGTAGTGGCAATGTAATTGGGACTTGGAAGATGCACCTACCAAGGTCTAACACAAGAATTAACAGGAAAAACTTGAGATGTTGAAGTGTATTGATTGTTTATTGCAGCTTTCCATGAGATCCTGCTAGACAGAGGCATGCTTAGGCTTTCAGAGAAAGAAAGTATTATTTCACTAAAATATGCTATTAGCAAATGTCTAATAGAGCCTGCAATTCAAGATCTCTGAGGATATACAACTCTAGAGTCTGATGTGGTTGAAAAAGCCAAACTCTCCTTCAAATCTGCAGAGGGAAAAGGGCTCAAGTGAGGTGTGATCCTCGCTGCTAAATGTAGGGACAATGGCTCTAGCTGTAGAGATGGTGGGTCACAGTTCCGGAGCAGGGACAAGCATATCTGTGTCTCCCCATCCTGAGTCATCATTCAATGAAGGGCTAGGAACGGCTAACGCCCAGCTAGCAGAAAGACAGTTCCAGATTAAATTACTATGCTAGACATGCTCTCTGGCTTTGGGTACGAGCCAGACGAAGATGACTGTATTCTCGGTATCCCTAAGTAGAGTTTGTTTCTTTAACTTCAACCTCATACTATGACGTTGGACATTTTCTGGTCATCATTCTTGTCCTGGCATCTGGCCCTGGTAAAGACATAATTCTGGATGACTCACGGGCTTTGGCTTCCTGCTTCAATTTTTTTTTTCTTTTTTGGTTGACCCAGGTCCTATAACATCTCCATAAATATGAATGGGGAAGCAAAGGCCCCAAAGAGAGCTCTCTTAAACGCAGGCGTGAGTTGGTCTTACTTCCTTTCACCACACATTTGTAATAGCGAAGGGCGGAGCAGGCAGATGGTTTTTACAGAGGCTCATTTCCCCCCATATTTTCTGTTTCTTCAGTACCCAGAACAATTGATTTTAAAATTATTCTGAAGTGCATCTGGGTTCTGGGAGGTGGGAAGCTGAGCAGGCCAGACAGCATCTTCCGATCTTATATTGATATGTATATGTGGGGTCTTGCACAATGTCTCAAAAATTATTTCATCTTTCTTTTTTTTTTTAAAAAAAAAATAACATTTGAAAACCATTTTCCTAGGCAGTGGCAACAGGGATTTGTTCTTTGCAAGCTGTGTGATTATGCTTAAAAAAAAAAAAAAGCATGTTAACAGAGAGCACTGGGAAGGAGGGAGTGGGGGATGGGGGTGGCAGCCACACTCCCAGAGCAGAGTCACTTCCCAGCGTGGGGAGGGAGGGCTCACACCCAGAAGAAGAAAGTGGGGAACAGCCCTGGGTCCCCTAACCATCTTCTGGGGTGCCAACAAGATCCTACATTGGCTCTCAAGGTAAGGGCTGAGGAGAGCAGGTGTTCCTAAGATCGAACCATTTAAGGCATTTTAAAAAATCCTCTGCAGCTGCCCTCAAAGCAGTAACCCGGGAATAAGAGAAAAAAGCACACGAAGGGAGGGGCTCATGGCTTCCAGATCTAGGTCTGACCGTTTGATGTCGCCACAGAGGTCACCAGAGGCCCCTCGGAGGTCACCTGGCCCAACCTCCTGGTTTGCAGATTTCGTGCAAGGTTGGACTGAGGCTGGTTTCACTACATTGGTGAAATGCAACACAGTCCAGCCCAGCCCAAGTGGAGCCCTTTCAAAAATAGATACTCTACTCCAAAGAGAGAATTATTTTGAGACCTTCCATCAGGAACATGATCTAACTGGTGAGTTTTTCCCCCGTGCTGTTTGCCCTGCATATGGATTCCCTGGCACGATCCATCCAAAGCATTCAACGCTGAAGATATTTGAGGGGTGTGATGGCTGGAATATATCTAGGCATACATTACACGTTGCTATTTTTAATTTGAATTTGCGTTAACTATTCCGTGTTTCCTTCTTGATAGGAGAATGTGGGTGAATTCCGTTAAGCAATAATTTCCTGTTGAGTAAGAGCAAGGTTAAGTGCATCTTTATCTTTTCAGTGTTTCTATCGACTTCTCTTGCTCATACCCAGATCTTCAAAGGCTGAGGTCAGGGAGGATAAAGTTTCTAATGATAGTGCGCGTTGCTTTAGTTCGTTAAACATCGTGCACTCTTTAGCAGTTATTTCTCCAGTACCGGCTATGCAATAAACACTAAACGAAGTCCTGGAGACTCAGATATAAACACGAGAGGTTCCGACCTCACAGCTCACTCAATACGAGCGGTCAGAGCGAAAAGTGTAGTGGATAATTGCCAAGCTCTGTGGGTGATGACCTCACCTTGTTGGAATCAAGAAAGGTGAAACAATCGCAGGTTGTAAATTGTTATGGGCATGCTGATGTTTGGGGTTCAAATAGGAAAGTTTTCAGACATTCCCTGGGCTAGACTGGTCAGCACAAGGTGCACAGAGACATGTATGGAGATCTAGTCTGGGTAAGTATTATACACCCCTGTAAGTATGAATGGGACCTTACAAGACAAGCCATTCCTTCCCGCCCCCTGCTGTAACTGCCTTAGGGAGGAAGGGACAGTGGGATTCCCTGAAGGACCTGGGCTGGGAGTTGAGCTCTATGAGACAGCCAAGCCCCCATAAGGGCTGCCACAGCCGACATCTTGCTTATTCAGATATCTTGTGATCCACCTTGACCCTCCGGATCTCCCGTAAGAACAAAAGAGCAACCAAGAGTGGAGACACAAGGCCAGCCAAGTCATTGGCGTTACTGCACCCTACTCCCTCCAAATCTTTCCCAAGCAGAAATATCCAACCTTTGAGAACCTTCTACTGAGGGACCAGGGTTATGAACTTAGAGTTGGCAATGTTCTCATTTGCAATTTTTATCTTTTTTTGTTGTTGTTGACATACTCAACTGATAGGCCTTTTATTTTCTGGGGTTTTTTAAAATTTCAGAATATTATGGGGGTACAAACGTTTTGAGTACATGAATTGCTTTTGTACAGTTTGAGCCAAAGTTATAAGTGTGTCCATCACCCAGATAGTGTGCACTGTACCCATTAGGTGTGAATTTACCCATCCCCTTCTCCCCACCCCACCTGCTTGATTTCCGTTGAATTTTACTACCATATGTGCGCATGAGTGTTGCTCTATTAGTTCCAATTAGTAGTGAGTACATGTGGTGTTTGTTTTTCCAGTCTTGTGATACTTCACTTAAAAGGATGGTCTCCAGTTCCATCTAGGTTGTTACAAAAGGCATCAGTTCACCATTTTTTATGGCTGAGTAGTACTCCATGGTAAACATATACCACATTTTATTAATCCACTCATGGATCGATGGGCACTTGGATTGTTTCCACATCTTTGCGATTGTGAATTGTGGTGCAATAAACATTGGAGGGTGAGTGTCTTTTTAATAAAATGTCTTTTTTTTCCTTCGGGTAAATATTCAGTAGTGAGATTGCTGGATAAAATGGCAGGTCTACTTTTAGCTCTTTGAAGTATCTCCATACGACTTTCCACAGAGGTTGTACTAGTTTGCAGTCCCACCAGCAGTGTGTGAGTGTTCCTTTCTCTCTGCATGCACACCAGCATCTGTTGTTTTGGGACTTTTTGATAAAAGCCATTCTCACTGGAGTTAGATGACATCTCATTGTGGTTTTGATTTGCATTTCCCTGATGATTAGAGACGTTGAGCATTTTTTCATATGTTTATTGGCCATTAGTCTGTCTTCTTTTGAAAAGCTTCTGTTCATATCTTTTGCCCACTTTTTAATGGGGTTGTTTGATGTTTCACTGCCGATTCGCTCGAGTTCTTTGTAGATTCTAGTTATCAGCCCTGTATCGGACGTGTAGCTTGTGAATATTTTCTCCCATTCTGTAGGTTGTCTATTTGCTCTATTGATTGTTTCCTTGGCTGTGCAGAAGCTTTTGAATTTGATCAGGTCCCATTTATTTATTTGTGTTGTTGCTGTGATTGCTTTTGGGGTCTTCTTCATAAATTCTTTGCCTATAGGCCTTTTATTTTCTTCAGCCACTTGAGTGTATGAGGAAGAACTGAAACTGAATGTCTGGAAATTATTCCCATGAGCCCCCAGACATCACCCTTAACACATGGCGACACTGAGGAACGCTGTAACAGAGGAGTGTAGAATGTGCCAGTTGCTAGCTCACACTGCCACGGCTATTTAGAAAGAAAGTGAGGTGAGATGTGAGCTATCAGGTCATTTAGAACAGGTAATTTAGAAAATTCTGATGAAAGTAAACTTTCTCTCCTTGTCTCTAATTACCCACAGCACAAAGGATTTATCCTATTCACAGCCAGACACAAAGAACACTCTCTTCCTTGTAAAAGAGAAAAGGTTTTAAAATAAGACTTAGGACTATGAAGCTCACGTACGCTGGGGATGAGACACAGGTCTCCCTTCTCCGATCATCGGCAGAGGGAAAGGCATTCTGCAGATGGGTAGCGGTGCTGAACCCAAACTTTTATAAAGGCGGACGCTGCCGTTTAAATGTCCTGCTTACTTGTACGGACTAGAGGTAGAGACCTGGCTGGACCTTTTTAACTCTTGGAAGAATAGTTTAAGTTGCATAAAGGTAAGGCAAGTAGCATGTACTGTCCTGGGAGAAAGGTCTAGTAGGACCTTTGGCGTCACAAAATTGTCTTCCCAGGGAGGGGTCTAATCCACTTAAGGTGCTGTCCCATTCAGAGAATGGAGACCCACTCCCCAGTCCCTCTCTGCAGCATTTAAAGTTAGGGAAACCTATGGAGGAAAAAACAAAACAAAACAACCACACAGCAATAAGAAGCTGTAAGAGCCCAGAAATCAAATGACCACCAGCAGGGAAAGAAGCGATGCCGGTGAATAAGCCACTGCCCCGAGGCAAAAGGGGACAGCCAGGCAGGAATGGTTCTGTCCGCAAAGTCCACGTGACAGGTGTGACCCCCCCAGGTCCCTGCCCTGGGAGCAGAAAGGAACCAATTTCCAGGAGATGTTGAAACATTCTCTAGCTTCCACGTCCAAACTGTCCCTTTAGCACAACAATCTGAAACTATGAAAGTCTGGGCCGAGGCTCCCAGCTGAGCAGGGAACAAAGGGCTTGGAGAGACGGGCAGGTTAGACTTGCTCCTGCTTTTCATGTCACATGGGGGTGGGCGCTGAACTTGGGGACACTGTGGGGGTGGAGGGCATTATTCTGCAAAGCTGAGCTAAAATAAAAATCTGGGACTCAAGAGACTTGGGGGGTGGGGGTGCTATGCTGTCTCTAATGAAATCCACAGCTGGAAATCTAGGCTCCCAGGAGTAGGAAGGGGCAGATACCAATTCGAGGTCACCCCCTCTTTATATAACATAAGATCTGGACTGCCACAAGCAAGGAGAGCCATTGTTCACAACTCTTGACTCCAATCTGGAGACAGAAAGATGGCCTTCATAGGCTGATGCCACCAGGCATGCAGTAGGTATTCTTCTTGCTGTCCAAGCTTCTGCCAATAATGCTAGATCTTCACATGCCCATCCAAGGGCTCTCTGGTGACCTGGTATAGCCCGTGACCAAGGATAGACATTTATAGGGCCACCTGCCTGGAGGGACTGAGGAGCCCGGTACACTGAGGCAACATCCAGTAGCCAATGGCACAGAGAACTGAGGACTCACATAGTCACCATGGATCCAGTAGATATGCTTCTTAGCCCGGGCCCGTCCAAAACCAAGGCTGAGAATCCAGAACAGCGGGGGAGTAAATCCTAGGCTAGAAGATCAGAAGAGAGAAACCAGGATTAGGTTCTGAAATCCAGGGTCAATGCCAGACGCAAGATGCCAGCCGACAGTACACTAAGGAGCAGGCATCTCAGAGCCAGGAACGAAGTGACCCTGACTTAATAGTCCAGGTTCAACTGTCCAGCCAAAACCAAGGCCCGGGTAGGAAATGCGAATGCCCAGCTAGGAGGCAAGATGGCAGCCAGGCATCCAAGTACTAAGGATGGTTCAACTAGAAGTTGGAAAGGGAACTAGAAATTCAGCTTCCCAGAAACCCAAACATGCCTGTTCTCTGTCCCTTCCACCAAGCAGGACTTGTAAGCACCAGGATGTTCTTTTTCTCTGCAAAGATGGAAAAATTCAAAGCCCTGAACCACATGGAAGAACCCACAGGCCAACCAAGCAAGAGCCTGAGCTGCACCAAGGTCAACCTGGCCTTTTTGTCTCATGCTGCCTTTGCTCTCCAGGGAGATTTGGTTCCATAAAAACATCCCAAGAGTCAAATCACACCTGTCACCATTTCTTTTCATGTTGGCTAAAAAGAGAGACAGAAAGAGGGAGGAGGCTCAGTGCAGAAGACTGGCCGGGCAACTGTGTGCTGGCAGGAATGCAAAAGAAGGATGAAAGCAAGAAGGAACTTGACCTGAGATAACGGGGTTCCAGAATGTTCCACCTACAAGTGGCTGCTCAACTGAAATCCAAGGGGGGATTTTAGCTTGACTGTTTCAGTCCCAGTAGCTACTGTCCTGTGCCCCAGATATGCCCAAAAAACACAGTCGGGGTGACGGCATGCACTCGAATGTTGAAAGGATTAAGGAAAGAATGGATGTCCCGACCAATCAACTAAATTTGGAAAGCGGTGTGACATCATCAAAACGGAGCATCTTAAAGTAAGATAAAAATAAAAAAGCTGCCTGCTCTGTGGAGTCATTAAGGGAGTCGCAGACGACACGTGTACACACAAGGAAGGATCCTCTGCTAGAATGGCTTTCGCAAATGCCCACGCTCCCTAAGCATCTGGCTTGCTGAAATTTCTATTAAAAACTCTAAACATCTCAGCAGTAATTTTCCAGCATCACCATGTCCATGGGCAGACCCGTAGGGGGGATGCTGGGGCGGTGGCTTTGGTGACACATTGTAGACAGTGGGAGATGGGAGTGTAGTGGCCTTTAAACTTTGAATTTCTTAACATTTAGAGAAGAGTTCATTTCTTCACACAATATGAATGTTTCCTCAAAAGTAGGTATGGTTTTCAATAGTTTTGCTAAGGAGTTATGCGTAATTGAACATGCAGACTCTTGTGTTACTCATTTTTTTAAAAAATGCAGTATTCTTGGAGTTTTCTCCTGAAATATATATATGAAAATTCTGGAGTTGTGCTTAGTTTCTAAAAGATACTCCTATGAGTTTGCTTGTTCCACACAATCAATAATTCTAGAAAAATGAAGGGCAAGTTAAAATATGAAGCGTTAACTGTAGGTGTCATACGATCCAATATACTGTTGAAAAAATATATGGAAAGATATACTTAGGTGTATAAAGAATTCACTTAGGCTGATTGCAGTGACTTATACCTATAATCCCAGCACTTTAGGAGGCCAACTCAGGAGGCTTGCTTGAGGCCAGGAGTTCAACACCACCCTGAGCAAGAGTGAGACCCGGTCTCTAGAAAAAATAGAAAAATTAGGTGGGTGTGGTGGTGCACATCTGTAGCTACTGGGGAGGATTGCTCCAGGCCAGGAGTTTGAGGTTTCAGTGAGCTATGATCACACCACTGGGTGACCGAGTGAGACCCTGTCTCAAAAAAAAAAAAAAAAAAAAGAGAGAGAATTCACTTAAAATTTCATCATGAATATTGGATGTGATTCTAAGTTTAAAATGGAAGTATCTTCTGTGCAACTGCATCCATAATCCATATGGTTAAAAAAAAAAAAGAAAGAACTTTCCTAAGTTATTAATTATCATAGCTGTGAAATAATTCCTTTTACTGAGGAAAGGATGAAATTTTCTATTAATCTTTAAATGGTTGGTTAGAAGGTCAGAAGGATTGTTCTGATTGGAAGGGTTGCTTTCTATCCACTGTGTCAAACCTTCCGAAGCTCTGCAGGTCCTCATCCTGCTGTCTACTTTCTCCGCCCAATTTTTCTTAAACTCTCACCCCATCCTGGCCCACTATGCCAACTCTCAGATCTTAGCTCCCTTCCCCTCCCCATGACTCTCAAAGTCCTAAAGCAAACCACCCACTTGGGGTCAGTTCATGTCCCATTCCCCAGGACACAGTGCTTCATGAAGGAATTTATTTCAGTTCTATATCCCACCACCAGAACAAGATTATACTCCTAGAGTGCAAACCACATCTTATTCTTCCTTTAATTCCTCATGGGTGTCCAGCAACAGCATCTAGCAGTAGATTTGGTGATTAGAAGACTTGGGTAAAAATCTCAGTTCTGCCATTTCATTCAAGATTTCCCTGAATTAACATTTATTGGGCACTATGGTATGTCCAGACTGGGCTCTGGTGGAGGAATTAAAAGCTGAATCAGGCATAGCTGTTGCTTTTGGGGTGCTATGGACTTAATTGTATCCCTGCCCCCAAATTCATATGTTGAAGCCGTAACCTCTAAGGAGGCTATATTTGGAGATGGGGCCTCTAAGGAGGTAATTAAGGTTAAATGAGGTCATAAGGGTGGGGCCCTGATCCAATAGGATTATTAGTGTCCTTATAAGAAGAGCCACCAGAAAGAAAAAGAAAAAAGATGCCAGAGAGTTCGTTCTCTCTCTAAGCTCACACACGAAGGAAAGGCCGTGTGAGGCTGTCGTGAGAAGGTGGCCATCTACAAGTCAGAAAGAGTGAGCTCCCCAGAAATTAATGGTTTGCGTCGTGATTTTGCACATCCAGCCTCTAGAACCATGAGGAATAAATGTCTGTTGTTTAAGCCACCGATCAGTGGTATTTTGGCAGCCTGAGCTAAGACACGAGGAGATGAGAGCTTCGTTCGAGCTAGAGGCAGGGGAGTGGTGTTGGGCAGGCTGTTTGGTGTGCAGGGTGTGTCTCAGCTCACAGTGGGTTGGTGGGGCTTCCTTTCCAGCTGCTTGTGACAATGACGCAAGCCAGGGACCCTGGGACAACTGGCCTCACTGCCAGGCCTTGCAGAGGTTAGTTGAGGGACTGGAAGGCTGCTCTGGGTCCAGGCTGATGGGGCATTGAGGTGACAAGTGACAGGGCAGGGTGAAGCTACTGAAGAATGTGCTGGTCTATTCAAAGGATTTGGCAGGGGAATGGCATGGTCCCGACCACAGGGAGGGCGACCTAGCCTGCTTTGAGTTCCCCGAGTCCCTGCCCTGGGGGCGTACCGACCCCAGCATCAATCAGATCTGAGATTTTCTTAGAATTCAAGGTCCATTTTCCCAAGCTCTTCAATGTCCAAGGAACAAAGAACAGCAAAGCTCTCAGCATGTGCTCGGTTAGCCTGCTCCCCCCTCAGCCAAGTCGCCCGGAAAACTGAAAATAAAATTGAGAACAGAGGATGATTAAACAGCAGAATTCAGCTGAGAGAGAAGCTGAGGCCTCAGACCCACACCATAGAACATATGAAATGAATGAACAAGGACAACTGGCCCATAGCAGGGTCACCTGTGGTCAGCCCGTCCTCCCCTGGACATTGGGCGTTTATGGATGGATATTCACCGGAGTGTCTGCTCTGCCTGAATGTGACTCAGCTTTTCTCTAAGTCAAGTTTTGTTTGTTTGTTTGTTTTCTATTCCTTCTTCCTCTGCTAAATAAACAACTGTCTCCCTGTAGCTCCAGTTCGGATTCCCAAGAGCGAGAATCTAATTTGATCTTCAAACCCTCCTTGGAGGGTTGCTTTCATCCAGGGCCACCAGGTGGTCTTGCCCTCCTGTGGGCAGGCTGCAGAGTGCTTTCGGCTGCAAGTAACAGAATAGCCACATGCAAGGGACCTCAACACTAGAAGATCATTTTTGTCACATAGCAAGAATCCTGCAGGTGGGTGGCCGTAGAACTCCGTGGCTCTATGGTCCCATTGAGGACGTCTTTCCCTCTGCCACGTGGTTTCTGACAGTAGTCTCAGCAGTTTAATGAATGCATCACATCTTAAGATTTCCCTGATGCCCCCACGGAGATGTATTTATGTCTCATTGGCAAAACCGAGCCACAGTCCCACCTCTATCTGCGAGAGAAACTGGGAGAGCGAGTAGCTGGTGTTTGCAATGCCAACAGGGGAACGTGGATTCTAATGACAGGGTAGATTGTGAAACATTGTGTAGGCAAGCATCTACCCTAAGAAGTAAACAGTTAACTGCAGCACGGTACTGCAAGTGCTATAATAATTTGCTAAGATACTATTTGGAATAAGTCACATAACTTCTTTGAGCCTCAGATTCCTAAGATGGAAAATGAACCTGATAAAACCTACATCACAGGGCTGATGTGCAGATTCATATGAAATAATATATAAAGAAGTCTCGGTTTCAATACTTGATAGTGAACACACATTTGTCCTCCCCATTGCCTACAGAGCAAATGCACAATAAATACTTGTTAACCAGGTAAACATAGCTTATCTGGAACATTACCCTCTTGAATTTTGTTGGCTATTTGTAAAAAGAAAAAAAAATCAATTTGACATGCAAAGTAAAAGTAAACATGAAAATTTCAAAGGCTGGCATGCTAGGCATTAATTTAGAGTGTAATCATGCTCCATTGTATTTAAAAGAAAGCCCAGTAACTACATTTAAGCTTCTAACACGTTTTCCCTAGATCATCTGATTACTAATTGTTACTCTCCCTCATGAAGGAACCCCTAAATAATCTTCCATCCCTCCCTGCAACTGGCTCGACTAAACTCTTGGTTTTTGGTTTGGTTTGGTTTGGTTTGGTTTTGATTTTTTCTCTATCGTAGAGTCCCTGAGATGATTTGGGGTCGTGTCTTAACTGAAATCAATCACCCTAACTGGCAGTCCTGCCTACATACTCCCTTCCTTACCAATGGTTCAAAAAACTGTAGTTAAAATCCATTTCTCTCACCTGCATCTTCGACAACATGATCAGAAGATGCATCTGCAGTAGTTTCAACTTCCACGTGATTTCGAGACTTTATCAAATTATCCCTGATTTTGTCACCTCCCGGTTCCATTTATGGATGCTTTCCCTGCCAATTATGCAAAAAGACATTTGGTTTCCTTCTTTCTCCTACAACTTGTCATCAGAGGCGCCTGTTCTCTACCCAGGATCCAAGAATTCTTCCTTTAATTCAAAAATCATCTCAGAGCCCACCTCCTCCAGGAAACTCGCACCAGCAAGGGCGTGAAGTCATATATCTGTCCCACAAAACAAGGCCATGGGAACTTTTGGTTCTTTGATAGGATGAAAAGCCAACAGAGAGTGATAAACCTTTTTTTATTTTTTATTTTTGTTTTTTGCTGGAATGTGAGCTCTTCTGTGCTTGGCATGAAGCCTAGACTGTAGTAATTCCACACATCTCGCATAGCAGGTACTGAAATGTTCACTCCAGTCGTATCGTGTTTAAAACTTCAATCTCCTACCCAATGCCAAGTCCATGCCCACCCTTGGTTCTGGCATCTCCTGAGGCTCATGAGACCTCCCCACACTCTAGGGCTTCTGGCTCCTCCAGAGTTGAGATGGTTAGGGAGGAGAGATTAGTGGTATAACTTGTTTCACTTGGTGCAAATATAATCTTCTCCTGGTCATCAATGTCAGTTGTGTGGCAGGTGTCCAAATATTGGTTCTTTCATGGTACTTTTGCACAAGTCCTTTGGATGGCAAGAAAGTTCCCTGGCTGGGTGACGTGCTATAGCTGACGTCTAATCTTTTTTCTAAGCCCCTGAACCTGGTCATACAATCCCTACTTCTAGACAGCTGCCTTTGGGGACAAGACACCAGTAGAACAACTCAAGTCCAGCCACCTTTCCCGGTCTCTGCTTGCTCCCTGGTTCACGCACACAACCCCGATTACTCCAGCAAGCCTCTCATTCCAGAATTATCCAGGCAAGAAGCAAGGACCAGTCTCTGTCTGCTTGTCTGTTCCCAACTTCTGAAGAATTATGTCTGGCTTTCTCGAGAACTCTCTCATCAAGGTCTGCAACAACATGAGAGTCGAGGTGGGACGGTGATTTTCTGCATCTTGGCCAATGTCTAGCTCAGGGGTGAGACTGAAGTCTTCCCTTCTGGCAGCCACACTCAGTCTTTGAGCTTCTCTTGGAGCCCTACTCGTGTAGCTTCTGGGGAAGGAAGGGAGTAGCTCTTACCTTGAACTCTAGTGGTCTTCTAACACCTGGACTTCTGTTACTATAACATGGAGGGAGTGGTGGACTATTGGTCACTAGACTGGTCCTGCCACCTCTTAGCTAGTCTTTCAGATATGGGGGGTTAGTACCACTTAATCTCAGCTTTGGGGCTGCAGCCTCATTTCTGAGACAACATGAAATGTCCCATTAACATCCTGTCGCCCAAACAGCGTTGCAATGCATGCCTTGTGCATATGTCTTTGTGAGCCTTTGGGAGTATGTCCAAAGGGTAAATTCCTCATAGATGTTGCCAAAGTATTCTCCAGAAGGTTGCACCAATTCATCCTTCCCCCAGCAGTGCAGGCACGTACCCATTTCTCTATGTCCTCACCAGCACCAGACACTCCTCACCCTTGAACATGGACCAGAGCTCTGATCGGAGAGACCCACTCACTTGCTCAAAAGGCCAGATGAATGCACCATTCTGGACATTGCAAAGCAGCAGATAAGAAGCTTTTCTGGAGATGGGTTGAAGGGAAAAGGAAGACAAGAAGGGAAGGGTGGGGAAAGGAAGGGAAGAATTCTTTTCAGTATCTACTGTGGGCTAATGTGCTCTACCTCTGAGTGCCGGGTGGCCAGGAGGGGGCGGGAGCAGAGGGTGAGGGTTTGTGCATTGAGCGTGGGAGCCAGCTTGTCCCACGCTCCTGGCTTCGGTGAGACTGAGCCTCCTAATCTCATCTGCAGTGACGCACGCAGCTACAGAGGTGGTGCTGACACACGAGCAGAATGATGTGGTCGCCACACAATGTTCTCATCCACCCAGAGAACCTCTTGAACAGAATATGTGTCCAGAATTAGTAGACACCCTCCAAGCACGTGGGCCCCACCCTCTCTCTAACGGCTCATTCACAGAATCTTGTCCTGGGTCCTTATCAACTGACAACGATTCCAGTTCCCAGGGGGTCCCTCCTCTCCAAACCAGTATCAGCAGAGTGTCACCAAGGTGGGTTTGGGTCTCTCGATTCTAAGTGCTTTTCCTTTTTTCCCTCCTTTTTTCATTCCTCTTTTCGAAGGGACTGTTAGAATATATTTGAACTTCACCGGTCAGATGAAGCACTAGGAAATTCACCATGTTCAGCCTTTAAACTTGGGGGACATTTTCTCTGTCACTGCCTTGGTTAGCAAATGCTGGAACAATAGTTGACAAGGTCAGGGAATGCCACTCACAGAGATCAGCAAACCCCGGGATAAGAAGTGCGAGAGGTCCAAATAGTATGTCGGGGCTGGTGGGCACAGGGCAGTACTGGGGGTTGTGACACCAGAGTTTGGATCTCGTTTACCAATGATATGCCTGCTTTTATCTTAGATAAATAGTGTAACTTCCCCAGGCTTGGTGTTGTCACCGCTTAGAGGAAATGTTAATAACTACATGAGCCACCTAACAGAGGAGCTGTCAGAATAAAACAAAAAGAGAGAAAGTGCTTCAGGGAAAAAAAGCACAATAATAATCATTATATATTATTAAAATTATTTACCATTTAATTTTTAAAGTAATGATATATACAATCATTACTATTAATTATATTATTATGCAATATATACAATATGCAATAATATATACAATTATAATATAATAATCACATATATAAAACACAATATAATAATCTTACTGGCAAAGAGTTCTGCTTAATAACATTGAAAGGAACATTTTCTTAGAACTCTTTGGAAAATACAGAGCAAAATAGGAGATGCCTAGAGGCTTTCTGGATACTCAGACTTGGGTTTGACTCCTGTTTCAGGCATTTGCTCAGTGAGTTTGGGTTGATTATTTAATCTTTCTTGGTCTCTATTTTGTCACTGAAAAATGGAAAGAGTAAAATATACTTTTCTGGCTGCTGTGGGGATTAAAAGTCAATGGATTTAAAGTTTCAGTTATGCAAGATAAACAAGTTCTAGAGATCTGATGTAGAAGATGGTGCCTATACTTAACAACACTATATTGTACACTTTAAAATCTATTAAAAGGGTAAATCTCATGGCAAGTGTTCTTACCACAATAATATTTTTAAAATAATAATATGTATAAAACAGGTGTCTGATATACCAGGGGACTTTAATAAACAATAGTTATTGATAAAAACTATATATTAAAAAATCATCTTTTTTTTGTTTTGTTTTTCTTATCTTTCAATGAGAGCAATGCCAAGTTTAGCAAATAACTCTGGTTTTGCCAGGATTCTTGGTTGTGAACCAGAGACCAAGAGACTGTTGCTTTTTCCAGATTTTGCTGGAAAAAGTGGCTGCTCTGAACCCCACAGAGTCCGGATTTTGGACCTCTGCAGCCCTGAGCATTGGTGAACTTTAATTGCTTAAGTTCAGACAAAGGAGTTTATTTACTCCTTTGTGAGTTTAGTGGTGAGGGTTTGATGAGTTGATTTTTACATTTTTAGACTTTTTACCCCTTAACATTTTGTTAGTAAAATTTTCAAACAGAGACAAATTAATTGCACGGTAGACCTCCCTATATCCACCCATTAGATTCTACAAGTAACATTTTTGCTATCTTTGCTTTATCACCTATCCATCCTTCCCTCTATTTATCAATGACCAATTGATTTTTATTATTAAAACGCATGGCTGCAGTGGTGTGTTGTTAAATGCTTAACAACCGGCTCTCCTGGGGGCAAAAGCCCCGGTTTGCAGCCTCTGTTGGTTCTGTACTGTAAATATGCCCACCGTGGCCAATATCAACCCACCAAGATGATATCCCTGAACTCAGAGTTGGGAAGACGTGCACACCATCTGCTCTCCCGAGCTTGTGGGAGCTGGCTGCAGCACACCAGTGTAAGATGTTTTATCTTTTTATTCCTGTCTTAATTGTACTGAAGCTAATGGCTGAAATGAAGACAGCGGAATGTCTTTCCATTTCTCCTCCCCTTCCTGATATCCTTCACTTTAAGACAATCATCTGGGGACTGCTGGAAGTTGTATTCTTAGCAACTCAGATGGAAGCAGGCTAGACTTCTCCCCGAGGGAACCATAAACCCAACCCTAAAGATTGCTTAGGAGAGCTACCAAGATGGCATTATCTTTTTTTTTTTTTTTTTT
>VBSM01003148.1:11431284-11460617 GCA_008086735.1 Cheirogaleus medius | reverse complement strand
CGATCTTCCTGCCTCAGCCTCCCAGAGTGCTAGGATTACAGGCGTGAGCCACTGAGTCCGCTTTTTATATGTCAGATAATGTTTTAGGTGCTAGGAGCACAGTGGAAAGCCCTGTTTTATGGATCTTATGTTCTAGTTAGAGGAAATCAAATAATCTGATTTTAGCTAGCTGTAAGTTATATGAAGAAAATTAAAGCAGGACAATTGTAATAGCTAACATTCACTGAATGATATCTATGTGCCAGTACTGTGCTAAGTTCTTGTGTGAATAACTCATTTTATCCTCACAATTTTTCTATGACTTTATTGAAAACATCATCCTTTTACAACTGTGGAAACCAAAGCACAGAGAGGTTAAGTAATAAACCCAAAGTCACACAGCTGGGAAGTGATGGAGCCAGTATTCAAATGCAAGTGGTCAAATGCTGGCTAAATGCCTACAGTCCTGGCCAGGATGTTATGTTGCCTCTGCATACTATACTGGATATAAAATATGAAGGGGGAAAAGAGCTTTTTATATATCCTGGCTATTAAAACTTTCTCATGTGTGTTATAAATATCTTGCCCTCATTTTGTAGTTTTAAAATTTTGTTTATAATCACTTTGCTGTGAAATGTTGAACTTCCACGTAGTCCAAGTTACTACCTTTTATCTTATGGTTTGTATATTCGGGCCCTCGTTTAAGAAATTCTTTTATTCACTGACATTACAAAGTTATTATCTAATTCTTTCAGTTGTCTGTTCAATAGATATATACGTGAGCATCCACTGTACGCCAGACACTGTTGTATGCACTAGACAGATGAGAACTAAATGGACAGACATCACTACCTGCAGTTTTAAGGTTTTATTTTCCAAGTTTGGGTCTTTCACTCATTTGGAATTTGTTTTTGTATATTGTGGGACATCGCAAACTAATTTTATTTTTCTGCATATAGGAAGTCAGTTTTTCTGATGCTACTTATTAAAAAGTTTATTTTTCCACCACTGATTTATGCTGTAATCTTTATCATGTATCAAGTTCGCATATATCATATATCGCATCATTGGTATGTCTGTTGTATTTCATTGATCTGTTTATCTGTTCTTGAGCTCTGTTGTATTTCAATAATGTTTTAGTTACAAAGGCATTATGATCGCAATTTTAAAAATGCATGAAAATACAAAGAAGATTATAATCACCTATATTTCCACCTCTTTCCATGCAAGAACTTGGAAATCAAGGAGGAAAATATTTGTAAAATAATTGCAATATCAAACTACTAATTTTTCTTCTATCTTACAGCAGGGAGGAGCTAAATGATCCCTCTGGTGGTATCCTATAAAGTCTAAAATTGTTTCTTCTCTTTGGAATTCACATACCAAAAATTGAGCTCTTTGGATGTCAGTGTTAGGATTACTGTATTAGTTATGTTGGGCTGAGCTGCTGTAATACATAGACCCTAACATGTGACTGCCCAACACAATGGAATTTTCTTTCTTAGTCACGTGCCAGTCCTGGGCAGGTGCTCCCTGGGTGGCGAGGGAGCCGTGTGGTCTAGCTGTTCATCCAGGGAGAGAGGAAGGGTGGGTTTTCTTGAATGTTCTCCTGGACCCCCTGTAAAATGTTTCCGTGGCATTGGATGTTCCATCAAGTCCTGTCTGTAGATTCCATGAATACTTCTTCAAAGAGATTTTCTGATGTGCTTATTACATATTTGACATTTCCACAGCTGCGAAGGTTATCAGTTTTCACTCGAAGTTTGAATGGTCCACAGATTCTCTCTAGACACAGACTGAAGTATCTCCTTTCCGAGGCAGCAAAACTGAGAGCCTTTTCTTTGTGGGTCTTTCATATGAAATCTTGGGGACAAGGGAAATGGAACTTATGTTCTGGAAGATCAAAGAGCCTTTATAAAAAAGCAATGTAATTTCTATGGCTAAATTTCTGTGATTCAGTACTCAACCTCAAACACTGACAGTCTGAATCCATTTTCTCCGTTGGATTTCCAGGAAGAGACTTGGGCACTGATTTTCCATTATTATCCCAAAGCCTGCTCTGCGTCCCTCCTGCCTGGCTACTGTGGCATCTCTTTCTGTCACACATCTCCTTTCAGAAGCAGAACCCAGCTACGCAGCCATAGCTGACTCTTGACTGTGCAGGTCTTAACATCCCACCCCCTCCAGGGACAGGAGTTGCACCTGTCAACTTTTTAACAGTTTTATTGAGATACAATTCACACACCAGACTCACGCCTGTAATCTTAGCACTCTGGGAGGCTGAGGCTGGAGGATCGCTCAAGGTCAGGAGCTCGAAACCAGCCTGAGCAAGAGCGAGACTCCATCTCTACTAAAAAGAGAAAGAAATTAATTGGCCAACTAAAAATAGGCTGGGGTGCGGTGCCTCACACCTGTAATCCTAGCACTCTGGGAGGCCGGGGCGGGAGGATCGCTCAAGGTCAGGAGTTCGAAACCAATTCACACACCGTACAATTCACCCATTTAAGGTGTACAGTTCATTGGGTTTTAGTATATTCACAGAGTTGTGCACCCATCATTGCAATCAATTTTAGACCATTTTTATCACTCCAGAAAGAAACCTGCGTCCCTTAGCCATAACCACCCAAACCCTCCATCTTCCCAGCCCCTGGTAGCCTTCTACTTCTAATGGATTTGCCTGTTGGGACATTTAGTACGAATGAGATCATACAATATGTGGTCCTCTGTCCCTGGTTTCTTTCACTCAGCATACTGTGTTCAAGGTTCATCCATGTTGTATCATCAGCATTTCATTTTTTTCATTGCTGAATCATATCCCACTGCATGGTTAGATCACATTTCCTTTATTCCTTCATCAGTTGGTGGACACTGAGGTTGTTTCCACTTGTTGGCTATTATGAATAATGCTGTTATCAATATTTGTGAACAGGTTTCTGTGTGGATGTAAGTTTTCATTTCTCTGGGTTGTATACCCAGGGGTGTGATGGCTGGGTTATATGGGAAATGTATGGTTAGTGTTTTGAGGAACTGCCAGACTGGGTTCCAAAGGGGCTGCACCATTTTACATTCCCAGCACCGGTGTATGAGGGTCCCAGTTTCTCTACATCCTCGGCAGCGCTTGTTACGATCTTTTTGGTTATAATTGTCCTAGTGGGTATGAAGTGTCACACCTGTCAGCTCTAATTCCCAAGTTTCCTTACAGCCTCTGGAAAGGGACAAGTAGCTCCTGCTCATTCCAGGAAGCTCGGCTTCTCACCACTGTATACATGCTTTCAGATGTGTCTGGGAGTTTGGAGGAGGAGATGACCAATTTAGTGCCCAATTTCTGAAGCTCTCTGTCAATTTATTTTATTTATTTATTTATTTATTTTTTATTTCATCTTGTAATGGGGGTACAAATATTGTTAGGGTTACCTACATTGCCCCCCCACATGCCCGTGCTTCAAGCGAGTCCAATCCCCAGGTGGTGCGGATGGCACACATTATGTGACTCTACATTACTTCCCCCCTCCCGCCTGCCCTCCATCCAACATAAGATTGATTTTTTTTTTTTATTTTATTTTACATGTTGGATACCTTGTATAGCTTTGCCTCTCCCTAAGAAGGGTTAGAGGTTTGCCCTTCCCCCCCACAATGCTCGCCACATCCCTATGATGTGGGTCTTGCCCCCTCTCCCGAAACCCTGGTCTGTCAATTTATTTTTAAAGCTCAGATAGAAAAAAAAAAAAAAACTCTTGATGAACTAGAGTTAACAAGAATGAGTACAGTTTCTTCATTATACCACAATAAGGAAAGTATGATTTTTAGCAATTCTGTTGCGGGGGCGGTGGAGTTTTGGTGTATAATATCAGTTAACCCCCAAATTGAAGCTAGCAGAAAACCTCACTGCACTAGTGTCCTGTAAGTTATAAGAATGGGTGATATAAACTTATTTAAGGGATTATTTTTAGTGAAATAGTATGTGTTTTATTTTTTAATGTCTCTAAATCCACTCCAGTTTCTGTGAGTTTGTTTATCTGTTTTAGAGAAAATTAATCCACACTCAGGGCAAATATTTCCGGAATCTTCATCGATGGGGAGATATTTTTATCCAGTTAGATAGGCATCTGCTTCAAAGCATCCAGGCTTCTTGGAAATCTGGAGATATTTTAAACTGGGTGTCTTGTACACATAAGCTGTGAGCTCCTGGGCTCCTCGTGGTTTCTAGAAAAGCCATAACCAGCAGTAGGTAAAATAAAGGATAGAGGCAGAAGAGAGAGAATTCCCTGGGTTGTGAAGCCAAGGCATGTCCTTACAATTGTGGTTACTACACCTTCCCTCTGCCCCCCGCCCCCGTATAGTGCAGCCCACATAGGAAATGTGCAATAAGTGCTCGATAATAAATTGCAATAGCCTTTACCATCAAGGTTGGGAGAATTGCAGCTTTCATAGGTATTAATACTTTGCCTAATTAATTAATTATTAATAATTATTAATATTAATATGTGGTTGGAACCACCTCAAGAGCCAGAATTATTCATTCTTTCTTTCATTCATTCAAGAGGAATTTGTTATTAATATCTTCTATATGAGGCAGTATAGACCTTAGGGATGTAGATATGAATATCTGATCTCTTCTATAACACACACACAACAGTAACAGTCCAGCAGGTTCATCACTTTACAAAAAGGAAAATTGAGGGAAGACAGCCTAAACTATCCCTACTCCCGAATCAGAAAATATATAAAACCATACATATCCACAGCATATATGTATGGTACCTGGCTGTGATATGTTTGCTTAAGCCTAACTGCTAGTCAGATATTTATGGATGTCCTTAGCCACCAGATGATTTTAAATATAAACATCAAGATAGTACAAGTTTGATTACACTGATGAAAATAAACTGCTCGTTTTGGGGTGGGAATGCCTTACTATTTTTAGACCACTTGGGTACCACTTGACAAGATCTTAATATATCTCCAAAAAGGAGTACTCTTTTCTATTTAAGAATTAGAATGGAAATATGAATCTATAGCTCAAGTGCTTAGTTCTTAAACAGTTTCTCTCAATGTTGAACATTATCTTTCGTATTTTGACTGTATTTATAGAGGAATAATTCATCCATTTTAAGTTAAAAAGTTTATTACTTTAATATTAGGTTATTAAGTATGGAATGTCCAATTTCCTTAAGTACTAAGTTTGACAGTTGATGTCTCTGACATTTCACTGTGACACTTCTTGTTTATCTGTTCTGCTCTGCCACTCTCAAGCTGATACAGTTCCTTTGAAAATGTCATGGGCTTCCTGTGTGCCAGTTTATACTCCACATCATTAAACAAAAGCCACACCTACAAATCTTGGAGATAAGTTTTACTTAATCTCGTGCTCCCTGTGAAGTTGTGATGGAACAATGCCCTTAAGATTCTTAGAAGGTGAGTCAAGTGGCTCATACCTGTAATCTCAGCACTTTGGGAGCCCAAGGTTGGGAGGATCGCTTGAGGCCAGAAGTTCCAGACCAGCCTGGGCAACACAGTGAGACCCTGTCTCTACCAAAAAAAAAAAAAAAATTTAGCTGAGCATGGTGGCACGTGACTGTAGTTCTAGCCACTTGGGAGGCTAAGGCAGGAGGATCGCTTGAGCCCAGGAGTTCGAGGCTGCAGTGAGCTATGATTGTGATTGTACCACTGCACTCCGCCCTGGGTAACAGAGTGAGATGCTGTGTCTAACAAAAAAAAAAAAAATTTTTTTTGTAATTCTTAGGGGCTATATTGTTTAAAGGGAGGATATACAAGGCACATCCTTCAGAAACTCAGAAGGCCTTTTAATTAGATCTTTCTGAGGTCTTAATAAAAGGTCTGACAGCTCCACCCTGGATTATTTATTTATTTTTTTGTCCTGAGACATTACTTAATATGTGAATCCTTTACCCTCCGGAGATGCCAAGGATGAGAAACAACTTAATGTTTGAATCTGGCAAGTAAGGGCTAGGTTTATATTTTCTCTAAATTCTACTTAAGACCTGCATAGTCCTTCTTTAGTTAATCTTTCCTTTCTCGTTTTGTTATAGACAGCTAGAAGCAGCCAGCATTTTCAACTCTTTGCCTACATCTTAGTTAGATCATCAAGTTCATTAGGTACATTTTATACTTTCCACATTATTGCTGGTGACAGTTTTATAAATGTTCCTCTGCTATGTGACAGAGGTGTCCGCTCCTCGCTCTTCTGATGGCGTTCATGTTATTTTACTCTGCACACTCACTGACAGCTTCCTCAGTCCGGGCAGGTTCCTCCGTGTACCTCCAGCTCTGTCTGCCACCTGGTCATGAAGCCAGTGCCACCCGTTTTTAGCTTTTTGTTAATCACAACAACCATCCACTTTCAGATACCAAATTTCTGTTCCCTTATTTATTGCCGCATAGCAAATCATCGCAAACTGGGCGACATAAAACAACAGCCACTTACAGATTCTGTGGTCAGGAAGTTGGCGCAGGCAGCTTCTCACTTGGGGTCTCTCGTACCTGTGCAGCCAGGTGTTGCCTGGGTTGCAGTCACCTGCAGGCTATGCTGAGCCGATCGTCTGAGACCGCTCGCCCCCACGGGCCACCGGCGGTGGACAGTGGCTGCCGCCTGGAAGTTCAGCTGCTCTGTCTACGGAACTGTCCCCCAGCCTGGGGGGCTCAGGGCAGCCCGACTTCTACAGCTCCTGGCTGCTTCTAGAGTGAGCGTCCCAGGGGCACCAGGGGGTGGGAACTGAACAGCCTTGGAACTCACTCACGTAGTGTCTGTGCCTTATCAGCGAATCACAGGCAAGCTGACCCAGATCCAATGGGAAGGGCAGAGACCCAACTTCTCTATGACAGAAGCAGCAAAGAATTTCCATACATCTTAAAATTCCTTGCATTGGGAGCAGTGTGTGGCACAAGATGGACCTCACTATGTAATTGTCGAGTGAATGAATGAGTATCCAATGAGCCGGCCTGCCAGCCTCTCTGTTCTGTTAGTCTCTGCAGTGGCAACGGTGTTAGTTAGTACAGTTTGACCCTGTATTAACAAATTATGTTCTGATGGGGCTTTCTCATCTTTATAATTATTTTGGCAAGTAAAGGCATAGTACATCACATTGTACATGTCATTCCAAAGGGGTTAGGAAGCTATTTTTCTTAAAAGCCACTAACTAAAATGATAAAAAAAAAAAAAAGTATAAAAGGGTATTTATGTAATTTTGGAATAGGCAGGGCCTGTTGTAAGAGCTAAAAAAATAAACTGGGTAAAGTATTTGCAATCTAAATAACAGACAACAAACTCAGCAGCATAATACAAGCATAAAGTAGGATCGCTCTCCTGGGGCTGGTTGGAATTAAGCACCCAAAGTAAATATTTAATAAACGGTAGATGCTATCCATGCTATTATAAAGAACACCCACAAATCATTTTTTAAGACAGCTAATAGGAAAGGGATATAAATAGTCAATAAACATATGAAAGGATGCGTAGCTTCACTCCTAATTAAATAATTGAAACTTAAGTCCACAGTGAGATTTGTTTCCACCTGTTGACGATGAAAAAGGACGATACTATTTCGGTGCTGGCAAAGACGTAGGGAAACCAGTTCTCCGATTCACTGTTGGTAGACCGGACATTGGTGCAGTATTTAGGAAAGCAGTCTTAAGTATTTATTCAAACCAAAAGTGTGCATGCCCTTTGACCTAGCATTTCCACCTTTAGATATACTGGCTTGAATGCACAAAGAAGTACCAGAATATTTTTTTCATAGCAGGGTTTTTTACTATAGGAATGGTTCAACAAAATGTGATCTGTCTGCACAGTGGAATGCTGTCTAGTTGCTAAAAAGCACCTAAAAACCCACTTCAAACCAGGGTTGTTCAACAGTCAACTGTACATCCTGACACAAAAATAACTCTCTGATATTTTGTTAACTGAAAGGGGGGGGAGCAAGTGGTATGTTTTAGATTCAATTTTTTTAAAAAAATCACTCATTGTGAAAATGAGGACGTGTGTGGAAAAGAAAGACAATTTCGGAAGCATGCATAGCAGGAAAACAGTTGGTTGCCTTTGAGGGCCAATATTATAAGACTGTTAATATATATTAATGACATTTGAGTCTCATGTAATGAGTATCTGTGTGATAATTCGATACAAACCCAAGAGAAAAAAGGTACCAACAGATAGAGCTGATTGATTTAGAGCAATAGAAACTGATTGCATGACTTTTCCCTATATCAGGCAGTAATGCAATAATAATCTCTGACTTTAAATTTTAATTTATCTTCTGGGAATTTTGTGGTAGAATAGGCCCAAATAAATGGAAAATTTAAATCTCCTTGTGGTTTTTTTTTTTTTCCTAGTTGCTCTTTCAGAAGATGACAGCTGTAAAGTGACAAGGGTTCCAAACGGAAACGTTTCACCAGTTAATGTTTTCTTCGCTTAGAGTTTTTTTATTGTTAGCCCTCCCAGTAAAAATCTTTATCGGGAAAAATGTCCTCCTCTGCGGAAAAGAAGTTTCTTTAGTGCTGTTGCTTAGGAGATTAGTGGTCTGTTGTACACAAGAGATGTTTGTACGGAATGTTTTGCATTATTGTATCTCTCCCTCAAAAGGCTGACAAAAAAGTAGATTAGTAGAGCAGTAGTAACTATGAATACTGTTTGACTTCAGTTATAAAATGTGGTTTATTTCTATAATTTTTCTGCTTAGATGACATCTCACCACCTGCAGGAGTGTGTGGAGTAATTTCTCCTTTGTTATTTGTTAACATCATAACCTGATTTCCTTTCATTTTCCATTTACATCCTAACTTAGTTATTTTCTACCACACATAACATTTGTATTTTTCTAAGTGATTAATTTTATGCCATTCACTTTTATATAATGACTTTTTTTTTTTTTTATCTTGCCCTCTTTGCATTTCCTATAGAAGTCCCGGAGGGGATTTGGGAGCCAAAAAGAAAAAGAAGAAACAGAAGAGAAAAAAGGAGAAACCATATTCTGGGGGTACCAAGTCAGACTCCGCATCTGATTCCCAGGAGATTAAAATTCAGCAGTCTTCAAAGGTGAGAGCCGTGTTTTATCTCCATCTGTGCACACGAGTGTGTTCACGCAGCTCAGCGCCCTGGCGCGTCAGATGGGTGAGGGTTTTGTTGTGACCGTGTGTTGAATGGCACCAGGACCTGGTGGCAATTGACAGCCCCCTTAAAACTGGCCTTGGCACCCAAGTCCCTGAGAGGTACATTGTGCATTTGTGCGTATGTGCCTGTAGCTCCTGTATCTCCCCCTTTTAAGCGAATGAGTATTTAGATTATAGTTGTAGAAGAAAGTGTCAGCATGAGCTTGTTAGGTTTCGTTGAAGTTACACTTGATAATTTGATGACTCTCCGTTCAGAGGATATTCACATTTTAATTTTTCTGGGTGTCTGTCTAATTACCTGAATAGCCCAACACCATCTGGCAGCAGAGCTCAGCGACAGAAGCCGTGGGTAAGTGCAACGTCGACTTTGACTCAGACCCGTCTTTGGTGGCCATCCTTCCTTCTACGGCCGAGGGTGGGAAATCTACCTCCTAGCATCCTCCCTGCAGAAACACCCGTTTTAGACCAACCCGGAAATTGTCCAGCTGGGCCCCGTGCTGGCACGCGGCCGGCCGAACAGAGGGTTGGTTGTCCCACGCGGGCGTCCGGTGGCACAGATGGCAGCCACCCCCGTCTGTGGAGCCAAGCCCCAGGTGTCCTGTGTGCGGCGTTGGGGTGGGGGGCTGCAGGAAGCACAGATCCCTCCCGAGGCACAAAACTCACAGTGAAAGGGTAAAATTGGAAGGATAATGGAGTGGAGAGGATTTTGATGATTTGTAGCTCCTCATCATTTATCATGGGCAGCGTGCGGTGTCACGGACGTGGCTCAGGGTGGCAGCATCAGAGACCTCCTCGCTCCCTGCTCATGAGCTGTGTGCCTTTGGCCCAAATGCTGTCCCTCCTTCACCCCATTTCCTTATCTGTGAAACAGGGGTGATGCCTTCTCCCCAACTCACAGGTCACGAGGTTAAAATTTGATCATTTGTTAAATTAAAGAGTTTTTTGCATTATAAAACACTGTGTATGTGGCAGTTACTACCATGACGGAAGTTTTGTGGGTTTGCATTTTTTTTTCCCTTATGCAAAGTTTATCTCCCATCGCGTAGAGTGTGAGCCTGGCAGGTAGTTGTGTTATTGTCGTCGTCACCTGTTTCACGCAAAAGGACCAGGACTCACTGAGAAGGAAAATTACTTACCCCAATTTTATCCTGACTGATGGTGGGGAGAAGAAAGTGGAGTCTTCCTCCCTAGGTTTTCAACTTGATTTTCAGGTAATAAATATTCTATCCACTAGACAATTTTCCAAGGTAACTCATAGGAAGATACCACCGTAAGCTTGCAAAACATTCTTCCGGGTTCTCGGTGTTGCTTCATCAGATAAACGCATCCCTTGTCTGCAGCGTGGACATTTCCTTTGCTTCAACCATCACCATCAGCTTCTGCCCTTCCCTTCTACCCTGCTGATTTTAAGCCTTTCTCCTACCTCTGGTCACTTACAAGAAACTAGAGCAAATAATCCAAAAATATAATGAATTGGAAGAAAAGTACTTTGTTAAATGTGTATGTCATTAAGATACGAGCCTTATGATTTTGATCCAAATCAAAATGTAAGAGAAAAAGCGTACATATCTAACAGAGGAAAACTGTCTAACAGGAAAATTCAAAAACAAAACCAAAAAACAGCTTACAAACACTGTGGCAATCCTGGGTCATGCTGTTAGACTTCTAAGCGGAGACATTAAGACTTCATCCTGCCTCCCAGTTAGACTTCAGGACTTTGTTTTCTTGCATCATTTTAGTGTCAATAACCTTAAGAAAACCCAGCAAAACATGCAACCACAGGGCAGCCTGTATTAAATAAACCCTGTTCTGTTCTGTGTCAGACGAGTAAGCTTCCCAGGTTAAACCTATTTGCTCCAGACCACAGATTTCAGAGTCCAAGTTGAACATAAGTCCAAAGTCACCATTTACAAACCACTGAGGGTCGATTGTGCCTTTCGCTGGTGTCCATGGTGTGTTGACATTAGAACAAAACCAAAAGGCTCTGGTATTTCTTATAACTGCTTCTGAGCTGTAGCAAAGAATATTGTTGGTACGGTATCAAAATTCTGCGACTTCTCGGTCATTTTGCATATTGAAAAAAGTCACTGATGTCCACATTCAATCCCCTGCACTGCCCTCTCATGTCGAATACAGTCTCATATTCCGTGGAGTATCACATTATTTGAGGAATTTAAAGAAAAAGAGCCAGGGAATCTTCACGTGACAATGGGAATCTTGGCTTTGAGAAAGGAACTTTAAAGGTATTGTTTGTTTTATAGGCGGGGAATGTGTTTTACCTAAAAAGGAGGCTTAGTCTCCAACACTTGGGTTGGGGACAACAGGTGTGGTTGTCAAAGATCTGAATTTCCGGAGGAAACTGCTCTTCCTTCTGGCCGGAGGGTTTGTCTCGAGAGGATCATGAGTATCTAGAGAAGGGCACGGAGCATCCAGGAGGAAGGGGCTTAGTTAGCCGTTTCCTTTCTTGATCGTTTCCTTTCCAGCTCGGTGTTCAGTTCAGATATCTTTCTTTTTTTTTTTTTTTTTTTTTTCTGTTAAATGAATGACAATTTCCCCCATCTGCCTAGTTTCCGTTCTAGAAGTTATTTCCCTTCATCCCGCATTGCTTCTGCAGAGCGTTTTCCCTGACGGTGCACCCGAGGCTCGCGGCTGCCTGGCTGCTGTGTGACAGTAATGCATGCGTCTCACGTCACTCCTTTGCCCCCCGCCCCCAGAGGGGCAATGCCAGGGACCACTTGCAGGTGGATGGGAAACGGAAGCAAAGAGCGCTTCGCTTCGATTTCCTTACGTTCCCCAAACAAACTATAGAACTGTCGTCGTCTTTAACAGAAAATGAGGTCTTATGTTTTCGTATGTCACACGCTTGAGCCCGTGGCCTTGACCAGCCTTGGTGGAGGATTGCTAGTTTTTAGGTATTGTATGTAGTCTCCCAGGCAGATACATGGGCGTTGGCCCCAAGTTTAAGAGCACGGCAGCTTTCTCACGGTTTGCGTCTCTTGTCTTTGCCTGTCGCAGAATCCCAGCATCCCCATGCAGAAGCTGCAGCACATCCAGAGGGCAATGGAGCTGTTGTACGCCTGCCACGGCCCCGCCAGGAGCATTGACGAGGCTGCAAAACACAGATACCAGTTTTGGGACACGCAGCCGGTGCCCAAACTAAGTAAGCTTCCTGCCTTTTTTTTTTTTTTTCCCCCCTAGAAGCAAAACTGGATGAACAAATAAAAATCACAAAAGAGACTTGACTTCATGTATATCAGTTGTTTCATAACACAGATTTGAAATGCATACAGAAGTAATATTTTTCTTTTTAAAATATAAATATTAGGTAGCGACACAGGCTTTTGATAACAGTGATTTTAGTCCAATTCCTATCCCTCTAATAACACTCAATTTCCCCATACTTAGGAAACATGAGAGTCTTAAAAATGTATATAAAAGAAGGATTCCCCCACCCTCATTCTTTCCTTCTGGGCTTCATGGAGTTGTTTTTCCTGTATATATAAATAAATTTTTAGCAGTTTCACTCCTCAGTTATTCCAAAAGACTCAAAAAATTTGCTCGATTCTGTCTTGCTGAAATGGCAAGTTTTGAAATATTCATCAACAGGATTCTGAATGCTCACCAGTGGTGTTAATTAGTATCTGTTAAATATCGCCAGTGTTGTTCATAAGTTCGAACTCTATAATGTTCCAGTATTGTAAGGGAATTAAGACGCCTCGGGAAGGCCTTTGAAGACCTCTGGTTCCTCTCGGAAACGACCACAGGGCCCCTTCTCCTGGCGCTCTGCCTGCTTCCTCACATTTCACTCAGACTGTTACCAGTGAAGTTGCTGTAATCGCATTTTCATTGTTCCTCTTTCACGTTGGGCAAAAAAGGGTGATATTACAAATGCCATAGAAGTGTTCAGAAATGTACTACAACCTACACCTGTTGCTTTGTGTTATGCGCATATGAAGATAGAGAATCATATAATTATTTTTTTTCTTTCTTGATTGTTCAGGTTCCAGAATCTATATCATATAAAGGGTAAATTGCCATCCAAAACTCTTATTTACTCAGGTATATATAAATAATCTGTTTTGTCAAATATAAATCAGGGAGCAACCCTTCTCTGCACACTTGAATATTGGTTCTCAAACTTTTTTAAAGCGACCACCTCTCTGCCACCCTTCCCCATCCCAAACAAAAAGAACATACTTCTGAATGTGAAAGAAAAAAGAGAGAAATGATCTGAGCTTGCCCTTTTTCTTCTTCAGGCTCTAGAAATGTCTTTAGTAGTGGATGAAGACTCTCTAGAATGAACTGACAGAATATTTAGTGACATTGAATTGAGTGACCATTAGCTAAAGGGCTCTCGGTATATCGATCTAAATTTATCGGGGTTAGCCCAGCACTGCTCGGAGACTTGTAGGTCCACTCTATGGAGAAGAAAGCCACTTTTAGCTGGCACAAAACCCCAGGGCACCTCTTTGGGAAGATGGCCCAGGAACTCCTGAGCTGTGGCCGTTCCCTACCTTGCGTGGTTCTCTAGTCCTTGTGTTCTTGGCAGGCAGCTCAGTGCAGTCGAAGCCAGAGTAGGTCAGGGAGGCCAGGCTGGTGGAGGGACAGTGAGCTTGAGGTAAGGGAAAACATCGGGAAGTCAGGAGTGCTCTGTCTCTCCATGCCTGCCCATCCCAAGGGGTGTCCCAGCTCAGTCCAAACATACCCATCTGTTCAGAGCCACTTGCAGGGATTTTCCCGGGAATGCTCTGTGAGAGCCACGTGCTAGGCAGTGGTCACAGGGACTCTGTATGGGGATTTGTCCACGTGGGCTGACTTGAGGAAGCCCAGGGTATCCAGTGGAGATTAACTGGGAAATTGGGGACAAGCGTAACCAAGTTAGGGATCAGAAGGAAGAGAAAAAGAAACCCACTGGAGCTCGTGCAAACCTTTCTAACCTGCAAGAAGGTTCTGTGATGGAAGAACCAGGCCCTGAGGGTCCTTCATGCAGCAGGTGTTTGTTGCGTGCTGTTATTAAGTGCCAGGCATAGTGCGGGGTCCATCCCATACCCGGGATACAGCAGTGGAAAAGTAGGACAGAAGGCGGCCAGGCAGGGGGTGGCGGGAGGACATGCTTGAGGTACGCACAGAGCTTTAGTCATGGAAAGGGGCTGGGAGAAAGCGATGTGTAAGCTCCCATCTGAGAATTTCAGGAGGCCTCCAGGAGAGGGCAGATGCCAGTAAGGCTCTGGGCCGGGGCCAGGCAGGCAGCGGCCACGCACAGAGCCTAGGTTCTCTTCCCACTGTGTTGGGAAGCTCTGCAGAGAATGAACTGGAAAAGGGCATCGTGGTAGAAATTGCAAGAGACCGTGATGGCCTGGGCTATGCTGCTAGCAGTACAGACAGGGAGAAGTAACCAGACTTGAAATTGATTTTTCAGTTTTGCTGGGAGGGGGCAGAGGTCACTGCAGCCCTTCCCCCCGCCCCAGTTTGTGGAAGTGCAGAGTAAGAAGAGAACATCCTCAGGCCATCGTATCAAACCCACGCTGCTTACGATGGTGCGTGTGATAAATCTGCCTCGTAAAGGTGGAGACTCAGAACTCACCATCATTTTGTAATGTCATGTCTGTCGCCGGAGGACAAAGAACTTCCCCTTTTCTTTAATTGGTGAAATAGCAGCTATTTCGCACCACTGCCTACCTTTCCTGTTTCCGTCCAGAAGTAGCTGAAGTTATAGCATCTTTTTAAAGATTATATTCAGCCCAGGGGCTTATATTAAGGCTGATTCTGTTTATGTCACTGACCGTTTTGGATCATCAGGATACTTTGTAATTTAATATATATATATTTTTTCTTTTTGTCTGTCTTTTTCTCTTTCTCTCCCTGTCCAGATGAAGTCATAACATCTCATGGTGCAATTGAACCAGATAAGGACAACATACGCCAAGAACCATACTCTTTGCCACAGGGTTTTATGTGGGACACTTTAGACTTGAGTAATGCGGAAGTGGTGAGTACAACTCTTGGATTCAATGCCCGCGTTCGCGAATATTGCTTGTGCGTTGGTTCTGAGCACCATGGATAGGACGCTGGTTTTATCTCATAGCTCAAGGAGTTGTACACGTTGTTAAATGAGAATTACGTGGAAGATGACGACAACATGTTCCGCTTTGACTACTCGCCCGAGTTCCTGCTGTGGTAGGTCTCGCTGGTCACGAGTGCCGTAGACAGCAGGGGTTGGGTTGGGAGCTCCTGTCTGTGTCTGTTCCCACATTCTTGGTCGGTAACTGGTGCCTCTTTCTCTCGCCCACCTTGACTTCAGGGCTCTGCGTCCCCCAGGCTGGCTCCTCCAGTGGCACTGTGGGGTCCGAGTGTCTTCAAATAAAAAACTGGTGGGGTTCATAAGCGCCATCCCAGCCAACATTCGGATTTATGACAGGTACATGTGAAAGCTCATCCGTGCCAGCTTTTGTGTGTTTCTTTTCCAAGAATTGCAGTTAGAAACGGCTTTTGAAAATTACCTGATGCGAGCTGTCATTTGTGGGGCAGGTTTTGCATGTGTGTAGGGGAACTCTGATCAGTTTTGCTGTGAACCTAAAACTGCTCTAAACAGTAAAGTTTATTAATTAGTAAAGAAAAAAAATCTTGGACTGTGAAGCCCATAGAAAGGACAATGATCTCTCTGTGTTTCTCTCTTTATCTCTCTTTTTCTCTCTCTCAGTTTCATGCATGTACATGTTATATATTATGTACATATACATATATGTGTATATATATATATGTCTCAGAATAAACAAAGCCATAAATGGGTATTCCAGGTCTATTTCTGGAAAAAAATTACGTAAAAAAGATTTTAGGAGGGATAAAAACTGTTTCTCCATAGCATAAGTATGTTGCATTTTTCCTCTTACCTCCAGCCCAGGAAGTCAAAGATCTAATGCATAATAGGTCTGTTTACCTTTCTGTATATAAGGTTAGCTTATTTACTGCTAAAAGCATCTGATCTCAAGGAATATCATGCCCCAAGTGAAATGCCTGCTTACCTGGAAACAGAGCCAGGAACAGACTTTGAGGTCTGGTCAAGTCCCCTCTGAGCAATCCTCGGGATTTGTATTATACTCCAAAGCAATATCTTATCGATTCTATGCCACACTGACCCACTTATTACCATAATTATATATATTATAGGAAAAACAGATATAGAAACTTTAAGGGGCACATCTGATCCAGTTTCCAAATTGAAAACTTGCAAAAGACCAAAGTCCTAAAATGTATTTAGAACAAGAGGGTTTGGAGCCTCTGTGGCCTAGAGTTACCAATCATTTTAGCAGGGGAATAGTGTTTCAATCCGAATTTGCAAAATGTCTAAATGATAGAATATTTTTTCTTAAATATTGCGTTAAAGGACATCTTTCGTGTTCCTAAGTCTTTGCAATTTTATGGGTGTTGTCCTGTTTTTTAAAATGTGTTTATCTTGTATGGGCTCTAATTTTCAACATCTTTATTTCTTAGTGTGAAGAAGATGGTAGAAATCAATTTTCTTTGTGTCCATAAGAAATTGAGATCAAAGCGGGTGGCCCCAGTGTTAATCCGAGAGATAACTAGAAGAGTGAACTTGGAAGGAATCTTTCAGGCCGTGTATACCGCTGGAGTCGTTCTTCCTAAGCCGGTGGCCACGTGCAGGTAATAGCACCACATCCCTACCTTGGGTCTCTCCTTCACCAACTATGCTGAGCCACACTGCCTTTTGCTAGAAGTATTACTCTGCTCAGGTGTAACTCAGAGGCATTTTGCCTTATGCATGATTGTGTAGTTTGTTGGTAGCTTCAGAGAACCTAAAACCACTGAGTCTAATATTCCTTCCAGTATCTCATACAGCCACTTGGTGATTAAAAAAAAATTATAACATTTTCCTGCTAATGATGCTGGATCTAGACTTGTGTTTCTAATCCTTGTAAAAGACTAGTGCTGTCTCTGCCTGGGGAGCCCTAGGGCATTGTGACATTAAAATGTGCAATGTCGTACCATTTTCTTCTACCCAGCACTCAGTTTCTGCCATGCTTTGCAGGGCTACCGAACTGCCGCTGCAAAAGCCTGATACACATCAGTTGAAAGCTGCAGGTGTACTTGTGTGCTCAGAGTGAGAGGAAGGCTCACGCTTTGTTTTTACAACTTTCTCTACTCTAGTCAAGCTTTCAAAGGTTATTCCAGTGAGAAAACGATCGGATTGCCACTGGACTAACCTGTTTCTAAAACATCAGAAAGAGCTTATCTCCCTCCACTGATTTTATGGACTCAAATAGGGTGAAATAATTTTAAACATAGTATAAACAGTAACACTGTAAACTTACTATATCCTATTAAATTATTACATTCGTAAGTAAACGGAATAAGAGACTTCACAGGTATATTTTAATGCAAATCAATTATCCCAGCACCCAAACTGGAATCACTTAAGAAATTCAAGCTAATTGAATTCAAAAAGTTGTTTTCTTTCGTGTGTATTCTGTAAAAGTGAAGGCTACTCATTGAGGGGAAGTGTTTTCATGTTTTTAAGCTTTTTGGTTTGCCTTTTATAGAATCAACGATGATTATTAAACACTTGCAAAGCTGGGCATGATGAATATTTCTTTTGTGACTTTTAAGATTCTTCTTTAGTGAAAGAGATGAAAGGTCACAAACTCCAAAGGAACATAACTAGGAATGCAAGAGATAAAAAATTGACTAATAAAACTATTGCATAGGAAAAAGACCAGGGTCCGGCACTGTGCCAGGCACAACATAAGTATTCAGTACTTGCTTATGTAACAGCTGAGCTGAGACAAAGAGTGAAAACTTGTAGAGTTAGAGATCAATTTGATTTTAAAACCTTTATTGTATTCCAGATACTGGCATCGATCACTAAACCCCAGAAAATTGGTAGAAGTGAAATTTTCTCACTTGAGTAGAAATATGACTTTACAGAGAACAATGAAGCTATACAGACTTCCGGATGTAAGTAAGAACGATTTGCAGTTTTTTGAAGCTGTAACAACTGAAGCTTTTAATGCAGAAAAGAATTATATGCAGGAGTCTAACAACTGACTCGTGTGGCCAAGGAAGTGAGTATGTAGCTATAGAGACTGCATAGAACCCAGGAGCTAGGAACAGTAGGGAGTTCATTTGGAAATACCAGGTTTTTTTTTTTTTTTAAGACTTTTAAAGCTCTTCAATTGGTAGTTGGATGAGATTGAACTTGAGACAAATAAGCTTTGAAATTTGGAGTCTTTATAGTGTATTAAGCAAGAGGGGAGAAAATTTCAAGCTGCTGCTGATTTCTTAACACCTTGGAACTAAGGAATCAAGTTGAGAGGAGAGACCCAGGCAGAGGAAATAATGTCTCATTAAATTATCATCTTTTCAAACTGGCAAATTCCCAATATGAAAAGTTGTCATCTTAATTAATAGGGAAAATTTAAAATGTGCTTTCCTGTCTTGGCTTCATTTTGGGCTTGGATGGTGCACTGGTTACCTATTGCTGTGTAACAAATCACTACAAACTGAGCAGCCTCAAACAACATTTATGACCGCACGGGTTCTGAGGTTCAGGAATCAAGGCACAGCTTGGCTGAGTTCTCTGCTTCAGGGGCTCTTCTGAAGCTGCCACCAACATGTCAGCCAGGGCCAAGGTCTCACCTGAAACTTGACTGGGGAAGGGTCTACTTCCGAGCTCGTGTGGTTGTTGGCTGGCTGGTGGACCAGGGGCCTCAGTTCTTTGCCAAGTGGGCTTCTCCGTAGGGCGGCTCACAGCACGGCAGCTTGTTCATCAAAGCCGGTGAGAGTCGAGAGAGAGAATCTGCTAGCAAGATGCAAGTCAGAACCTTACGTAAGCAATTCACAAAAGGGACATCCAGTCACCACTGCCATTTCTGTTAGTTAGAAGCAAATCACAGGTCCCGCCCACGTGCACCAGGAGCAGATCACAAAAGGCGTTGACTCAGGAGGTGGGATCACGGAGAGCTGTCTTAGAATCTGTCTGCCACAGATGGGATGTTTTTGTTTGAAGTATTGCTCCATGCAAATTGAAATAGAAACTTCAAGCATGCCTGCTTTTTTTCACTGTGGGATAATGCTATTCTATAATACTTTGGTCTCCCCAAATTTCAGTGTCTTGAACCTAAAGCCGTCTAGCGTATGTGGAAGGGAAACAGCCACTTTTACAAGTAGGTTGCCCAGCATGGAATGAAGAATGAGGAGTTTTTGTACCTGTCACTGGTTTATTACTCTGGATGGTTTTCTAAGGTGCTAAAAGTATTTTTGACTTGACTCTGACTATCATGGATAAGAAAGTTTTGAGAAGTTGGTAATATAATAAATCACCGATGAGGCATTGGTTATGAAACCACACTTTGGCATCTTATTTACAGTTAACCCAGCTTCCTTGTATAGCAATCCTATTCCAGCCGTGTTGTTGTAGTGACTGCCTTTTCTTCCCCCAATAAATTGAAGTTTATTGAGTGCTTTCACATATATTGTTCAATATATTCTCACAACAACCTTTCGAAGTTTGTACTTTTTTGTCCCCATTATACAGATGGGAAAACTGAGGCTCGTGAAGGTTGGCACTTAGGTGAGGGCACATCAGTAAGAAGTGGAGACTTGGGCTGCAAGCCCCAGACTTGTGTGTTTCCCCTGTTTTATCCCTTTGCTTCTGCTGTCCCCCCCAGCCCAGCCCCTTAGAGGGGCACCGTGCCTCAGTGCCACCAACTTTCCCACTGTGCAGTCACTGCAGCATGGGTTAAGACAGAAAAGGACGATTGTCAGGGTCCCACCAGCTCTCACTGGCTCGATCTAGTCTCTCCCCCCACTTTGAGTCATAGAAAAGGAAAGGAAAATAAAGAGGAAGTTAATAGGAAAAAAGAGATGAAAGTACAGATATTAGGGAATCGGAACGTGCTGACAATCTCCTGGGTGTCTGCCTCGTGAATTAAAAGCTGGACAATGTAGCATATACGAGACCTTCTCTTTCTCTTTCTGCCTGGAGTGTAGTGGTGCGATCACAGCTCGCTGCAGCCTCCAGCTCCTAGGCTCAAGCAATCCTCCTGCCTTAGCCTCCCAGGTAGATGGGATTACAGGTGCCCTACCTTGCCTGGCTAATGTTTTTTTTTTATTTTTTATTTTTTGTAGAGGTGGATCTTGCTATGTTGCCCAGGCTGGCCTCTAACTCCTGAGTTCAAGTGATCCTTCAGCCTTGGCCTCCTGAGTTGCTGAGATTATGGGCATGAGCCACTGCACCTGGCAGTTTTTTGTTTTTTGGGTTTTTTTTGGTGTTCAGTCTACCTCCACCATCCTAGCATTGTGCTGAAAGAAGGACATGTTCTAAGACACATAAGGTGTTCTATATTTAGTTCTATATTTAGTGGCGTTATGTGATTTTTTTAGTGTTTAACATTCTACTGCTCCTTTTTTAATCCTATAAATAACCATAATCATTGCTTACATCTCCACTCTGGAATCCTGGCTCTAAAACAGTTCACGCCACAGACTTTGACAGATAACACTGCTTCTGTTTTTTGATAGACCTCTGAGCTTTATTTCCTCGTGTACTTGTAAACAGATCTTACACAGATTTCAATAAACATAGAATCCAGCAAATAATGGGTATCAGTTGGGCCCCACAGGAAAGGATATCTGATTCAGACACAAAGTTTGCTAATGAAACTTAAGATTTTCTCACTTACTGGAAATGTTTCTTTGCTTTTTATTGAACTCACAGAAAACATAAGCACTCTGCTCTATCCGACTGTACACAAGCTTACCATTTTTATATAAGCCTAACAGTCTTCCCACTTCTTCCTGAAAACAACAGCTATGTTTTGAGTGTTTATTTCACATTTAAAAAATTATTTCATTCTTTTATAGATTGTTTTAGCCATAGCTAGTCAGCCAAAGTACATATTCTTCCCGTTTTCTAGGACTTTATATATAGAGAGAGCTGACATACTCTGATGTTTTCTCTCTTTTAATGCTTCTGTAAAAACTTGTTTGAAATGCTTATAAATTGCCAAGTTTGTGATATTTTCTACCTATTCGCCCAAACGTACTGTTTCGCTGAGTCTTCCTTGTTTAAATTCTTATTTTTCTGACCTTCAGAGACCTAAGATAGCAGTTCTCAAAGTGTGGCCCAGGGACCCCTGGAAGTCCCCAAGATCTTTGAATCCATGAAGTCAACACTACTTTTCATAACAACACTAAAATATAATTTGCATGTGTCACTTTTTCTTATGAGTGTACTATAAAGTCTTCTAGAGGTTATATGGAATGTGTACTTCTGAATTCTTTTGTTTTAAAATGTTCTCGGTTTTAATTTCTAATATGACATATATGGATAATATAACTCACATAAGCAAAGCTCTTTGGGGGTACTCAGCGATTACTAAGAGTGTAAAGGGGTCCCGAGACAGAAACACTCGAGAACTACTGCTTTCAGAATGTCTACTGGGCTTAAAGATATGTTGTTTTTAGTGATTTCACTGAAATTGGATATTCAGTGAATGAGAGTTGTGCTCCAGAAGAATATTTTGCTCTAGAAAGAAGTTGGCAAACTTTTTTCCCATTTCTGAATATTCTCTATTAACAGATATCATATATCCTTTTGCTTTCGTTAATCTAATTGCTTGATATTGTTGGTTGTTACTGAACCAGTAACACAATTAAAAAACATGAAGATATTGGGAAAGGCTACTTAAATTTATCAATTAAATCTGCCTCACAGCAGAAAATACTTTTTAAAATGACTACAGTATATATTTTATATGGTTTTTATCTTTCTACTAGCATTTAGAAATGCATATTTATTTCATTTTTTTGTTTGTTTTTTCACTTTATTTTTTATTTATTTATTTATTTATTTTTATTTCAGCATATTATGGGGGTACAAATATTAAGGTTACGTATATTGCCCATGCCCCCCCTCCCTATTTATTTCATTTATTTCCATCTAGGACCTGGATATTTCTGATTCAGCTGTGAGAATCACAAAAAGACTAAAAATACGATTTGTCTATTAAATATTAAGGACTTAAATTCTCAAAATTGAGATTATTAGATGGCATTTTATCTGTGCAGAATGTATTCAGGGAAGAAAAAAAGATTATTGGATGGTATTTTAGCTACAGTACTATATCTTTATAGATTACATAAATCATAATTGAGTGGCTCACAGTGAATATTCAGCTTAGGATGGTTGGGTGTGTGAATACAAAGCCCGCATCTCCCATTCCTCTCCCCCACATAGAAACCTCAGCTCAGCTACTAACAGTTGATCGGAGCTGGCACTCAAGATAAGGCCTATTTTCCCTCTTGGACTTCTACCTGGGGTGCATGCAGGAATAGGTCTGTTTCTACAGGAAGTTTTTTTATTTTAAAGTATTTAGAAACCATTTAGGGCAGAAAAGGTAGAGTAGCAATAGTGATATACAAGTTATTCATCTCTTAAAATGTATCCAGTACTTCTCCAAGGAAAAATAAATCAGGTTCACTGGAAAACATGAAATTGTATTTTTCAGATTTTAATTTTTGTTTGTTGGGTTTCTCCTAGTCTCAAGCGCCTGGTGTCTGGACAGTCCTAGAAAACAGGGGGACGTCAGGACCTTTTTTGAGGACAAGCAGTTGGACACATTCAAATGGGGACCTGCCCTGAACTTTAGGCTTTTTATTCTTATATCCTAATTTTAAAATTATAAAGCTCTGGCTGGAGTGGTTATTAAAACGCCTACAATGATTACGTTTAATCAAAAGACATGGCACGAGGGGCCAGGCCCAGTCCTTGGCCGTCATCTGCCTTTAGGAAACACTTGGCTATTCAATACTCGCCTCCCCCTCCTGCTCAGGGTGGTTTATTCTCAAGAGAACAAAATCGCTACACCCTTTTCATGGGCTAATGAAATAAAAACAAGTTCCTCCAACTGTGTTTTCAGAACATCAGACTTGGCAGTTTTAAAGCACAATACGGTTGTCCCTCAGTATCCGTGAGGGGTTGGTTCCAGGACCCCCCCAGATACCAAAGTCCATGGATGCCTAAGTCCCTTCCATATAATGGCATAGTATTTCCATGTAAGTTACAGGCACATCCTCTCATATACTGTAAATCATCTCTAGATTACTTATAATACCCAAGAAGGTATAAATGCTGTGTAAATAGTTGTTGTATTATTAATATTTAGGGAATAAGGACAAGGAAAAAATGTCTCTGTACATGTCCAATACAGATGCAACCGTGCATTTTTTTCCTAAATAGTTTTGAACTGCAGTCGGTTGCATCTACAGATGCAGAACCTGTGGCTACAGGGGGCCAACTGTACTCCAGAAGCCATACTAAGATTGGGATGCCCTGTCCTGTAGGCTGTTTAAATTCTTGGCATTGGGATAGAAATCAATTCATAGTGTTCTCTTTGATTTTATTTGGGCCACAGGCAATACCGACCCAAGACCTGTTGCACAGAGACAAGAAGATACAACACATTGTCTAGCCTGTATTTTAACCCAGCACTTCTCAAACTTTAATGTGCCCGTGAATCCCCAGGGAGTCTTGTGACATTGCAGATTCCGATTCGCTAGGTTTGGGGTGGGGCCGAGAGTCTGCAGTTCCAACAAGTGGCGCTGAGACCACTGGTCTGCGGACCACACTCTGAGCGCAAAGTAACTTTACTACTCCTCTCATACGTCAACTTCTGGATTTGTTTCGTTTTCCCTCTCACAAGGTGACAAAGACTTCAGGTTTGAGACCAATGGAACCAAAAGACATCAAAGCAGTTCGGGAATTAAGCAACAGTTACCTGAAGCAGTTTCATCTAGCTCCCGTGATGGATGAAGACGAAGTGGCCCACTGGTTCCTCCCCCGGGAGCACATCATTGACACGTTTGTAGTGGAGGTAAAGACAAGGCGACGTGCATGTGGCCTCTCCTTGGGGCACCCTTTGTGTTCCGGTGTCCAGCAGAAGCATTTATGCATACTTCTTCCATTTCATCACACAGCATTGCAAAGATGTGGACTTACATGTTGAGAGTTAATAAAATTAATAATTCATAATGCTTTATCAAGGACATGCTTATGTGAAACTGACTTTTTTTTTTTAACTCTGAGGGTTTATAGTGTTGAAG
Source organism: Cheirogaleus medius (assembly GCA_008086735.1). Classification (NCBI taxonomy): domain Eukaryota; kingdom Metazoa; phylum Chordata; class Mammalia; order Primates; family Cheirogaleidae; genus Cheirogaleus; species Cheirogaleus medius. The sequence goes on along the minus strand of VBSM01003148.1, from coordinate 11,436,392 downwards.
AATATGGTGACCACCACCAGTATGCTGTGGTGCCACTGACTTATTTTGTGCTACGGCACCAGCAGTTCTGACTACCATTTCTTTTGCTCCATTAGTGCCGATTTCAACATGGTGAACAAGGCAAATAACTTCTCAGTGTTATTATGAAAATAATTGTGACCTCACAGATTTCTGGAAGGGTCTCAGGTGCCCCCAGGGTTCACAGACTACATTTTTTAAACTGCTGCCTGCGGCATGTACTTAGAACTGCGAAGTCTAAGGGTCAGACCCATCCTTCACATTATTAGAATTGCAAAATAGCTCACCAAAATAACTCCTTAGCATTGTATGAGATTCCTGTGTCCTTACGTCCTTACTAACAAATGAGTATTATCAGACTTTATATTTAGGCCCATCTGATGAGTATGAAACAGTATCCTGTTTTTAATTTATATTTCCTCATTACTCATGCATTTGAATCTCATAAATCTGTTAGCCATTTTTATTTCTTCTTTTATGAATTTGCTATTCATATACCTTGCCTGTTTCTCTTTTTGACTGTAGTCTTCTTATTGATTTATGGAATTTCTTCTATATGCTGAATACTAATACATTGTATTATATTCTATTTCTGGGTCTTGTATTCCATTCCATTCATCTTTCTGTCTGCCCCTCCACCCTATACCACATTGACTTGATTACTATAGCTATATAGTAAACCTTAATATTGGGTAGAATAATTCCTCCCATTTTATTGTTATTTGTCAAGATTGTTTTAGCTAATCTATTGCCTTTGCCTTTCCATATAAATTTTAGAATAAGCTTGTCTTTGTCTGCAAAATACCTTGCTGGCATTTTTATAGGAATTATATTAAACCTATAGATTAATTTGGGGAGAATTGAAAAGTCTTCCAATCCATGAATGTGGTATGTATGTCTCTACATTTATTTATTTATTTTATTTTATTATATTTTTTTTGAGACAGCGTTTCACTCTGTTGCCCAGGCTAAAGTGAGTGCCGTGGCATCAGCCTAGCTCACAGCAACCTCAAACTCCTGGGCTCAAGCAATCCTCCTGCCTCAGCCTCTCGAGTAGCTGGGACTACAGGCATGCGCCACTATGGCCAGCTAATTTTTTCTATATATTTTTAGTTGTCCAATTAATTTCTTTCTATTTTTAGTAGAGATGGGGTCTCGCTCTTGCTCAGTCTGGTTTCAAACTCCTGACCTTGAGCAATCCTCCCGCCTCGGCCTCCCAGAGTGCTAGGATTACAGGCGTGAGCCACTGCGCCTGGCCTCTACGTTTAATTTAGATCTGTTAACATTTCTTTTATCAGCATTCTACAACAGCTTCCATATCTTGTACATGTTTTCTTAAGTGTATACCTAAATATTTCACTTTCTTTGGAACAATTATAATGGTATTGTGTTTTTAATTTCAGTTTCTGTATGTTCATTGTCAGTATATAGAAATGCATTTGCGTTTTTCTGTGTTGTTCTTATAACTTTGCTGAAATCAGTCATTAGTTCCAAGAGTTTATGTGTAAATTCCTTAGGATTTCTACATAGAGAATCGTGTCACCTGCAAATAAGGACAGTTTCACTTTCCAATCTCTATTCCTTTATTTCTTCTTCTTGCTTTATTGCAGGAGCTAGAACTTTCAGTGCTTTGTTGAATAAGAGTGGTGAAGGTTGATATCTTTGTCTTGTTGTGATATCAGAGGAAAAGCATCCCGTCTTTCATCATGAAGTATGATGTTGGCCGAGGTTCTTTGTCCGTGCTCCTTATCAATTCGAGGTCATTCCCCTTTGTTTCTAACTTATTGAGCGTTCTTACGAATGGGTGCTGGATTTTGTCCAATGCTTTTTCTGCTTCTTTTGATAATCATATGATTTTTCTCCTTTAGTCCATTGATATAGTAGAATACATTGATTGATTTTCAAATGTTGGATCACTCTTGCATTCCTAGAAAAAATCCACTTGGTCACGGTGTGTAATTCTTTTTATACATTGTCGTACTCAATTGCTAATATTTTGTTGAGTATTTATTGATTCACGAGAGATTTGTCTGGAGTTTCTTTTATTATAACGTCTTTGACTGGTTTAGATAAGATAATACCGTCCTCATAATATGAGTTGAGATGTATTACTTCCGTTTCTATTTTCTGGAAGAGATTGTGTAGAAGTGGTATTAATTCTTTAAATGTTTGGTAGAAATCTACAGTTGAAAGCATCTGAGCTTAGACATTTCTTTTTGGGAGTTTTAAAATAATGAATCAAATGTCTGTAATGGTTATTCAGGTGATCTATTTCATCTTGAGTTTTAATAATTTTTGAGGAATTGGTCTATTTATTTTCAGTTGTTGAATTTATCATTGTGAGGTTGTTCATAGTATTCCCTTGTTATGCTTTTAATTGCTGCAGGATCTGTAGTGATATCTCTTGTTTCATTCCTGATACTCGTGATTCATATCTTCTCTCTTTTTGTTTTTGTCAGTCTTGCTAGACGTGTATCAATTTTATTGATTTTCTTCCCAAAGAACCAGACTTTTGTTTTTTATTCTCTATTGTTTTCTCATTTTTAATAACGTCTCTTTCTTTGCCCAAATTTTCCATTTTTTCATTTGTTTCAAGAGAACTTGTGATTAATTGAAGCATTTTTATGATAGCTGCTTGCTTGGCAATCTTGCCAGGTCATTCCAACGTCTGATTCATCTCAGTGTTGGCCTCGGTTGCTTTTTCTTATTCAAGTTCTGATTTTCCTGGTTGTTGGTATGACAGGTGACTTTTGATTTTATCCTAGATATATTGCACATTATGGGAGGAGACTCTGCGTCTTAGTAAAATTTTTTATTTTCACAGGTGGTCACCTTGTTTATGTGCACGTGCAGGTCCTGACTGCTTTGTTAACGCTTGTTATGATGACAGTTTAATTGTCAGAGCCTTCCCAGTTTTATATGGGTCTGTGTGGTTTATCTGGTGTCTGTGGGACTCCCACTGGCCCTTGCTGGTACTGTCTGCAGGGTTGGCAGGGGGTTCCCCAGGCTGGGCCTTCCAGGGTCTCTCAGGGTAGGATGGGAATCTCAGAATTGTGCAGTCAAAAGGCTTTCCTGGGTGGCACTAATTGTGGCAGGGTCCCCCTGCCTGAAGCATTGTGGAGAGTTGGAGAGTTGTGGGCCCACCAGTGCAAAGAGCTTCCAGGGTTTGAGTTTTTATTGTGGCAAAGTCCCTCTCGTGAGTTCTGCCCAGCTGCCTTGGTGCGTGTACAGACACACATATTTTAGTTTTGTTCCTAGGTACATTATAGCTTTTGGTAATGTTGTAAGTGGAATTTTTAAAATTACTGTATTTTCTAATTGACTTAAGTTGGTGAATAGAAATGCTAAGGATTTTTGTATATTAATCTTGTATTTAGAAAATTTGCTGAACTCTTACTAGTTCTAAGATTTTTGTTTAGCTTTTCTGTATGTCCAAACATATTATATGCCAATAATTATACTTTTAGTTTTCCTTTTTAATCCTTATAAAGGTCATATTTGCTTTTCTTTTAGTATTGTAGTGGATAAGCTATGTAGTACAAAATAAATAGATATCAAATGGACATGTTCATTTTGATCCTGACTGCAACATTTAGCCATTAAGGAGTTTTTGCATAGGTTTTATGGTAGATATCAAAAAATCTTTATTTTGGTTAATCAAGTTGTTTTCTGTTTATTGTGTTTTGTTTTTGTTAAATCATGAATTGGTGTTGAAATTTTTTTTGTCAGTTTTACTGAGGTATAATTTACATAAAATGAAGTGCACAGATTTTAAGTGCATAGTTTGATGAGTTTTGACAAATGAATCCATGTAAATAACTACAACTCAAATCAAGATAAAGAATCCACAGAAAACAATGGTGAACTAGCATCTCTTGTATTACCCTGGATGGAGCTAGAGCACATTCTACTAAGTGAAGTATCACAAGAATGGAAAAACAAGTTCCACATGTACTTACCATCAAATTGGTATTAATTGATCAACAATTATGGGCACATATAGTAGTAACATTCATCGGGTGTCGGGCAGGTGGGAAGGGGGAGGGAGGGATGGGTAAATTCACACCTAATGGGTACGGTGTGCACTTTCTGGGGGATGGACAGGCTTGTAGCTCTGACTCGGGTGGGGCAAAGGCAATATATGTAACCTAAACATTTGTACCCCCGTAATATACTGAAATTAAAAAAAAAAGAATCCAGAAAGTTTCCCTATGTCTTTTTGCAGTCATTCTCTTTGTTTTCAAAATTGTTTCAGCTCTTCTAGGTCCTTTGTATTTCTATATAAATTTTGGAATCAGCTGGTCTATTTTTACCACAAAAGCCTGCTGGGATTTTGGTTGGGATTGCATTGAATTTATAGATCAATTTTAGGAGAAATTGATGTTCATAATATTGAGATATCTAATCCACGGATATTGTGTAATTCTCCATTAATTTCTTCTTTAATTTCTCTCAGCGTTTTGTAGTTTTTGGTGGGGAGGTCTTGCACATCTTTTATTAAATTCATTCCTAAATGTTTCATTTCATTGGATGTTCTTGTAGTTTGTATTATCTTACACATTTCACTTTACGTGCTATCACCTTTGTTTCTCAGAGCTCCAGTGGAAAACTGACCGACTTCCTGAGCTTCTACACTCTCCCCTCAACAGTGATGCATCACCCTGCTCACAAAACCCTCAAAGCTGCCTACTCTTTCTACAACATTCACACAGAGACGCCCCTGTTGGATCTCATGAATGACGCACTCATCCTGGCTAAGTCGGTAAGGGACTCCTTCCTTTTTGTGCTGTTTGGTTCTCCAAATGTGTATGCCAAAGTATATGAAACAACATACCATATTTTCTTCCACACAGGTGGAATGCATGCAAGATTTTTTTTTTTTTACTATTGACCATCAGTCAAAGGAAGAATTTTGATAAGAGCTTCTTTTAAAACTTAAGTGGCTGTTTTTATCATTAATTTTATTACACCTTAACAAAAAAGACATTTGATACAAATTAGGAACCTAACCCTTATATAAGACCACATAAAAGCCCATGATAGGCTGGGCGTGGTGGCTCACGCCTGTAATCCTAGCACTCTGGGAGGCC
>VBSM01003148.1:11415414-11431184 GCA_008086735.1 Cheirogaleus medius | reverse complement strand
AAAAAAAAAAAAAGAAAGAAAAAGACGTGATCCTGTAATACAAGGCAAATACTTGAATAAATATTTGTGTTGAGTGAATAATTAACAGTAATAAATTTTTTGATTCAACTAAATAGTCTGTGAATTTTAAAATTAAAGGAATTTAAAACCAAAGGAATTACATTCAAAATGTACATACTATATCTGTTGTTTTTCTATTTACCCAATGTAGAAGTTTGGATAATTGTTAAATTTTTGCTACAAATATATATTTTCCTTTAAAAATAAATTTAATTCAGCTGAAAGATACATTTTGATGATACATATTGAATATGGGAAAATTATTCATGATAAATTGGAAACAACACATCAAAAGTGTCTTCCTTGTATTTCTCTAATATTTGATAATTGAAAACAGTGTTTTTAAAAATCTGTTACCTGTACTTTTGGGTCTCCAAATCGACATTATCCTCAGATTGCTCACTTTCATCTACATCCCCAAAATGGCTAGTAATAAGTTATTTAAGGTAAAAATTCTGAGAAATAAAAATTGGGGTGCTACTTCTATATCACATTTTGCATAGTAGTATTATCTAACATTTTAAAGAAATTTAATCTTTTACCGTTGAAATCCTGCTGAATTCATTTCCCATTATCAGCCCAAAACAAACATACTATATAAAGTCTTTACAACTGCGGTTCTGTGGCAATAGCTTCAAGTAAGTCAGGATTTAGAATGGCCAATAATGAATAATTCTGGAGATGGGACCATCTTGACAAACTGTTCCCTTCTAAAACAACAGAATATTTTCTGAAATATTAATAAGTTATTTTATATCAGTGGCAGCCATCATACATTTTTTTTGATTCAGCATTTCTGAATTATCTTACTGACTTCATCAGATTCACTACTAGTTTTATAAGACAATTTTCACCTGAATTCTTAACCTACACTATGTATTGAAGACATTAAACTCTATTATAAATGCCCATTTGAGCTATTAGAGGAATTAAATGTTATTAGGAAATACATAATATGGAAAACACTTTAGTCCTTTGATGTTTTAAATTTTATATCCTCTTTTCCATTGGCAGAAAGGATTTGATGTATTCAATGCACTGGATTTGATGGAAAATAAGACATTCTTAGAAAAACTCAAGTTTGGTATAGGAGATGGCAATTTGCAGTATTACCTGTACAACTGGAGGTGTCCAGGAACAGATTCAGAAAAGGTAAGAAAGCGAGTATATAGCCTTTGTAAACTCAGTAAATTGACTTTGACAGTCCCTTACTTAGACTACCCTTAGGATCAAGAGGGCTTTTTAAGTAGCTTATAAAAATACAGATCTATTGTACCACATTGTAATTTAATTTTTCTTACTATTCCATTTATTCCCTCCCTTTAGGTTGGACTTGTACTTCAGTAGATGGATATTTTTTTTTATTTCTAGAACTCTGACATCATTTGTTAATATTCTCATGATTCCTGGAACTGCCATTCCAAAGAAGAATAAAAGCACAACTTAAACTGAAGGTAGATAACAATCAGAAAAGATGGAAAAAAAATCCACATGTGACCAATAGTACACATTTCTAGCTAGGACATTAAAATTCATCCTTTTTTCACTGTTTACCCATTTGTGGGAGGAATGAAAGGGTACAAAGAGCACATTCTTCTAATTTTCAAACTTTTGGCTGTCTCTTGATGAAGAGAGGTATTTTTCCACTCTCTAGAAAGGGGATGCTTTCTGTGGACTAAACAGAAGTCACAAAATAGCGTAAGAAAATCTTTGCTGTTGTGTGGAGATAAACTGCTACATTTCTATTTATTCAGAATATTTGTCCCTGGAACAGAATGAAGGATCCATTTGGAAAATTTTTGCTTGTATCATCTTACAAGGTATCATTGGGAACATGTATTGAATTAACACTTCTGTGACTCAAGGACAAGTGGTGGATGTTGAATTGTGGCACCATATAAAAATGTGCTGGTGACGGGTACACTGATTTCTCCCTAAGCAAAGTTGCCAAATCAATAAACATACAGGTTCGTACTTTGATCTTCACCAGGTCGGTGGATCGTGTCAAAAGCAAAGTTCTGTGCACACACTGTGTGCTCTCTGAAAAAGAGCACATGCCCACGACTGACTAGACTTTTCTGCTGCTACGGAAACTCCAGTTTCTTCTCAGCAACAACAAGGATCTATGTGAGGAAAAGGAAATAAAAGCTCTAAGTCAAAAGAGATGCGAAATTTATCAGTGCTATCAGGACATTGATAGTTTGAATGTTTTTATGACTTATGCAGAATTGCACATGTTCCTTTATGCTGACTTTAATTTATCATGAAAACTGTCATGCTAATGGAAAATGTCTTATTTGTAAATAAGTATTCATAATTTTGTTACTGATGGTGTTTTTATCTAGAATTTGAAAAACAAAGTTTCATAGTGTACATATATGTGTATATATTGCCCGTCACCCAAGGGAAAAATAAGATGCTACAAGAGGCCACATAGACTGGCCTTGTCTCAAACACCACAAAGTAGATACTAATTCCTGCCTTTACTATACCAGTGCCTAGGCTGTTCAGTGCAGAAAAAGTTATTTTAGATAACATGATGGCATTTCCTTCATGTTGTAAGTAGTCCAATGAAACCAATCATACCTTATACCAGGGAGGGGCCCTCAAACTAGGGCCCATAGCCTGTTTTTGTACAGCCCATGGGCTGAGAGTTTTTATTTTTTTGAATGATTGGGAAAATAAAGTCAAAAGAATAACATTTTCTGAAACATGCAAATTATACAAAATTCAGATTTCAGCATCCATAAAGTTTTATTGGAACACGGCCACACTTTATTTACCTGTGTTGCCTGAGGTTGCTTCACACTCAAAGGCAAGCTGAGTTGTAGTGACAGATCTTATGGCCTGCAAAGCCTCAGATATTTACTGTCTTGTCCTTTACAGAAAGTTTGTTGACACTGATGTACACTAAGGAGTCGAAAGCTACTTTATATAGCTTGCCGTTATCCTAAAGACCAACCCACAGCTGTGGCATCCCTGAGACTGCCACTAGAGGGCAGACTTGGGCCCCACAGGAGTGCATAATCAGGAGTAGCACTGTTCTTGGAGACTCATTGGAGGACTTCTCATTTTGGATAGTTCAAACCCAATTGCATTACCAGTCTTTCCTAAAGGAGGAGAAAGGCTTCAAGAAACAAAACTGTACCAATTCACTGGAACATGTTTTGAGACACCATTAAGTAAAAGAGATTTTGACTGAATCAGAGTTAAGGCTCTAGTTAGGAACTTACATCCCACTCATTTTTATGGCAGTCTTATACAAAGGAGCTTTTCAAATAATTGCAGAATTGCCAGTCTGAAATTTTGTCATGAGCTTAACTCCTGATGAAACTGTTACACTGTTCCTTCAAAGAGTTACATAATTCCAGTTGTTTCAGAATTGATATTACTCGATCATTTTTAAATACAGTAATTAATAACATTTGCCTCTTTATAATTTAAGCAGATTACCAATGAACATTTTAGAGAATCAGTAAAACTGCTTGTTTATAGAGTAGCTGTTAAAATTAAATTCAAATGCAATATATAGTCTTATAGATTAAAAAAGAACTACCTTGTCTTGCACTTTGTTATGAAAATGCCCTACTACATAAGGTAGCCTTACTTTTTTTTTTTTTTTTTTTTGCCAAGATGGTGTAAGTAAAATTTAAATGAAGAGGTGGCATAATTCATGAGTCAACCAGAATTTAACCTGAAAAAATTTTCGGTAATCTATTAATTTCCCCTCAATTATAGAAAGTAACTTTTTCAAACACACTGTATGTAAGTAGCTTCGATTATGTTCCACTTCCTAACCTGAAGGACCCCTGTCATGGCACAGACCCACTTCTGAAAATCCAAGCTTCTTTTATTCTCTTTTTGCCACATTTTATCTAATTACCAAACTTTTTATATGTTAAGATTTTCAAGGAAGCTGACCATGTAAAGGTGGGTGAATTCTAATTAGTCAAAATACCTTATCCGGCCTTTTCTATAAATATCACGCCTTTCTTCCAAGTCCATGTCTATGCCTACCTACAAAGAAAGTCAAATTGACATGAAGTAAAAAATGATGTGTTGCTTCTGAAGAAGACAATGTATTGCTTAGCATTTGGTATCCTTCCTTTAAAACTGATAATGCTTCTCCAATCCAGTTTCATCTACCCAACTAACGAGAACCATGTTTACTGTGGCACACTTTCCAAGTTTCATAGAAAATAATGCTCTGTGTTGTAGGATACAGATGTTCTTGCTTACAAGCATCGTACCAGCCTTTAAAAAAGTGAATTTATATAAGCATGGACATTAGTTTCAATAAACTTTTGTTTTGATACTCATATTTTTGAATATTTTCTGCACTTAAGTGTTTTTAAAGTTTCAGCATATCTGGGCCATACAGTTACAGTCTTACATTGTAAGGAACATTAGCAAATAGGATCCTACGAATATATGTAAATATAAATCATTTTATTAGTTTCAAGGCTTCTTTACAAGGTGTCCTTTTTAAAAATTATATGAAGTTACAAGTATTATACAAGATTACTTGGAAGTAGTCTTTTTCCTTTTGGATGGTTTCCTTATCTTATTGGGGTTTGGGATCAGTTTCTTTATTTTAAGGGGTTGTAATGCTACAGCAGAAGTCTGCCCGTCAACAAACTTCCTCTTGTGTTTTGAGAGATCTTCAAAGGAAGTGTCCAAAATCTCTTTGTCTTGGCTTTCCAAAGATTCATTCTCTAGATTTTCCGTGGAATCTTCAATTCCACCTGGAAGCCATGGGACAATTAAACTGGGTACTCTGGGAATGATGGCTCTTACTTCATCAACAAAGTCAGTGGTGTTCTTTTTGAATCCCAGGGCTAGAACACATTTTAAGCCAATGACAGGGGCGATTCTCTCGCTGAGCCTGGGAACCTGACAAGCGGGAACAGTTCTGCTTAAACTCAGCTGAATCAAGTGTGAGGTGATGATGGCAGGCTTGACTGACTTACACACGAGAACTAAAAGCAGTTCACTTCTTTCCAGGGCTCTGGTAACTTCATTAACACCAATGGCGAGCTGCTTCCTGACGTGCACGGGCGACCAGCCGGACACCTGCTGGTTGGCATCTGCTTTTGTCTCCTTCAGGTCCTCACTAACATCAACATCTGTGCTGCATTTTTCCCTTTCTTTTTTTAAAAAAGGTGTTTTTTTCTTTTTCTTCTTATCCTCAATCTTCTTAAGCCCAATAGACTTAAACCTGTCTTCAAGCGTCTGTAATATGAAGTGCATATCATCTTTCTCTAGAGCACTCCAGCAGATAGTGTATGGATTGTTCAAAGATGGCTTTACGATTAAAGGTCTTGTTTTACGAACAGATCCCCTCCCTGGGGCTTGAGGAGCTGCGGCCATTCTGAAAATCCTTCACGGAGAAGCAAAATGACAACAGAAAATTCACGTTAGCTAGAAATGCACATCTTAAGAATATGCTGGTTTTACTCTGATTCTTGATAAGCTAGAGCAAACCTAATTATATAGGCCCAATTAGGTGATCATCCATTGAACCTCTCTTTTAAGTTTAAATAATTTTAATTACTTTCCCTATTTTTTTGCCCCATTTTGAATGCTTACTTGAGGCTCTTTAAAATATTCAGAACTATGGGTGACCAGTGTTTGATCTTCCCCGTTTCATGACTTTACTCATATACAGGCAATATGTGAATGTTTTGCATTATTGCAATTATAGTGTTCACTCATTTATTAAAAAATGTTCCATTTCTACTTGTTTATAATTATCCTTTGAGTGGCTGTATGGTATTAATGTTACAGACTTGTTGCCATTATCCAAATTGCTCTCTAGTTGGGCTTCTATTCATTCATTTAACAAACATTCTCTGAGCATCTCCTGTGTGCAGGCTGTCCCCATGTCCACCTGCACGGAGCTCACAATCTGTCAGGACCCAGGAAGCCTCTGCTTTTCATAATTAACCAGGGTGATTTGGGTCATGTCAATATTGTCCACGAAGCTGCTTCCTTCCTGCCAGCCACACTGCGTGCCCTCCTCTTCTCCCATTATCTCTGTGCTCCCCTCGAGCTTAGGAAACCAGGAAGGAAAGCAGATCATCCAAATCCAATGTGATTGCCAGTGACTGGCTTCAGGTTCAAGATGGTCAAGAAGAGATAAATAAATGACAGAGCGGCAAGACAAAGGACCTAAAAGAGCTCTTGCCAAACTGCAAGTCCCAGATCACGTGTCTCATCATCCAAACAGCACGAGGTAAATACTTAAAATTATGTGCAAGGATACAGCAAGATAGGCAGTGACCTCTGTCTGCACAATCTGGTGAAGAGAGCCACGTATTTGGGAAAAGCAGCATCTCATGCTATATAATGCAAAAACAAAGTACCAAAGAAGTAATCGTTTCAGAGAAAGGGAGAAAAATAGGAAGGCCTTGCTGAGGGTCCTTTTGAGCTATGTCTGGGGCTGCCCACACACCAAGTGCAAACTCTTTAAAGGGACATACAAGGCCCTCCACACTCTGGCCCCAATCTCCCACTAGGCTCCTTCTCCTTAGGCCCTGCCATGCCTATGACACTCAACCCTGAACCACGTACTGTTACATGAGGCCACCAGGTCCTTACCTCAATGTCTTTATGCACATTATTCCCTCTGCCTGGAGTACCACTCCCACCCTCAGCCCCACGGCAACCTTTCTGACTTCAATACATATTTATGGATCGTCCACCAGTGAGGTTGCAATCTGTGAGAAAAACATACTAGCAAGTAATTACGCTGTCAAACAGCAAGGGCGTTTCTGTCTAGGTCCGGTTGCTTGTCACACAAAGATCCAATTATTGAGACAAGGATTGCCAAAGAAGAAAGGAATTTTTAATACCACAAATGTCTTCTGGGGAGAACGGGAAAGCTGCCTCAAAACCGTCTCTGCCGGAGGACCAGGCCCGATCGCACCCCGGGTGGCGTATGGCTCGTCCCCTGCATCCACCTCCGACTCACTATGGCTACTCTGCCGTCATCAGCCAGCGACAGCGCCGGCTCCACGTGCGCCTGCGCCGCGCGTGCGCAGAGTCCTCGTCTCCCCGGCCCCACCTACCAAACGCGGTGGGGCGGGGCGGAGCCTCTCGGAGCACTTGCGGTTTCGTTATCTTGCGGTAAGTCACTCCCAAGGTGGGGGAAGTCGGGCCACAACGTCGCGCAGCCCGGAAGCGACAGAACGAGGCCCCATCTTTAAAAACCTGAGTTTAAGACCCGAGGCTCCGGACAGGGCCCTAGAGCGACAGTGCGCAGGCGCAGTATGTGTCTCGCGAGATCCAACGGTTGCCACGGTAACCGCCGCTCGCGTTCTGACTGCTTCTATTTGGGGGTGAGCCTTCCGCCTGCAGTCTCCTGGAGGCTGGTTCTCTCAGGGCTGCGGCACCCTCTCCCTTCTAACCCTGTTTCTGCCTTTCAGCGCCCTGGAGTCTTAGTCCTCTACCTCTAATCGCTTTTCTGTCTCTGGCTTGCCTTAGGGACGCAAAACCGTAGCCCCAGTACCAGTGACCCATCCCCATCGAATCCCTGTAGACTCCCCGGCACCGGGAAAATCAAGATAAATGAAGGGCAGGGCGTTGGGTAAAACACATATTTACAGGCAATAAGGTGGGGAACCTTGAGCCCCAGAAAGGGGGAGTAAGAGTTGCTTTGAGCTTTGCAGCAGCAGACCAGAATACTCCATCTGCTGTCGCTACTGCAAGCAGTGGAGATTGCGGTTACGAAAGGAGTCGCTGGAAAGGCGTGGACAATTGATCAAACAGCTGAATGACAATTTGAAGGCCGGTAATCTGAATCTGCGGATCTGCTCTTGCCAGGAACTTAGAAGACAGGAGGTTGCTTCCAATCTAAAGAGCCTCCTCCCTGCCCCCTTTTTTCTTTTTCTTTTCCAGTCTTACTTAGGCCCCCTTCCTTTTCCTCTTCTACATATTTATATATATATATATATATTCTTCCTTTTCTTAGTCTCTTCACTACTCATTTTGTTTCCTATTTTTTTTAGCTTCTATATTTCCAATTTCCATATTTATAATAGCTACCTACATAGTACCTAACTGGACATAAAGTAAACAAAACAAAAAACTGGCTTTTGGTCAAAGATTATTGCAGGTTACACAGGGTAAAAATATAACATGATTTTTTAAATCACAATTAGAAAGATTTTTAAAAAACGAGATTATAATGAGTTTGAGTGTAACAAAAGCTTTTGTTTCACAAAAGGAATCATATGAATTCACTATGATGAACTACAAACATTATGCAGTTCTAAAGACAAAGACACACAAGTCTAATTGAAAAGAGTAATGGGAAGGAAATGTGTATAAGTTTTTGTCCCCCTAAGGTTCCATCCAGGTTTATAGTTTGAGCCTATATCGCAGCTTAACATTTACTCTATGGAGATTATTAGCTGTTCTAATATATTACATGACTCTGGGATGAGGCAGCCTAGGTTGAAATCCTAACTTCATCACTGACTAGCATATGACCCTAGGCAAGTTCATTAACCTCCTCTATGCAGTGTTAAAAATAGTACCTGTTGTGAGGATTAAAAGAGATGATCCTACATAAGATACTTAGCACAGTTCCTGGCACATAGTAAGTGCTTGATAGATTGAACTGTGATGAATCCAGTGACACCTTGGCAGAATTAAGTTAATGAATATTAAATATAGCCTTTATGATTTTATTACTTATGTTTTATTTTAAAACTAGCAAGATAATTTCCACAAGAACTTTGCTAGAATGAACAACTACATTTCAAAGTTAATCTCTCCCATTTGTATTATACAAACATTACAACAAGTTTTTAAAATTCTCCTGTGACGCAATCACCTCCAAACATGATTTTTTTAGTGTTCCCTTCTAATTTGTTTCCCATATATGCATACTTTTGCATTAAAATTTGGCAGATTAAATCTTGTGTTCTGACTTTCTTTCCACATAACATTTTTTCATGTTTCTTAAATAAAGGCTTCAAATTATAACTGTAAGTCTATATATTTGGTATCCAATACTGAATAATCAGTTTTACTTATTAATGACACTTATAAAACCTCAGTTTTCAGCCTGGGCAACTTAGCAAGATCCTGTCTCTACAAAAAATAAAACAAACAAAAAAATTAGCCAGGTGTGGTGGCATGTGCCTATAGTCCCAGCTATTCAAGAAGCTGATACAGAAAGACCACTTAAGCCCAGGAGTTTGAGGCTGCAGTGAGCTATGATTGCGCCACTGCACTCCAGGCTGGGTGACAGAGGGAGACCCTGTCTCTGAAATTCAAAAACAAAAACAAAAACCCACCTCAGTTTGGTCTTTGAATAATAAAGCTTTCTTTTTATATCAGTTCTAGAATTGGACTATTGTTAGGTTTATATGCTTGCTATGGTGTAACAGTGATTTAAGATTCTGGATGATAAGATGTCATTAGCCACAGTCCTTTGATGAAATAAAAGAAAGTCACAAGAAAGTTTGTCAGTAGAAGAATGTAAGAGAATTGACTACCAGATTTTTCTTTCCCTCCGTGACATTCTGACCTTTGCTCTGTGTGTGTTATTGTTATATATAACATCAACAATTGTTATGTAAACAGCAATCAGTAATTGAAAATCAGTTCCTAACAATAAACTTTAGTGATGTGCTGGAAAACCAGAAAAACAGACTTTGCGTCTGTGGTAGTAAAAGCTGTGCTAGTTAGGACTACATAATGCTCCAAAAAATACCTGTGTCCATAGAGGCAATGTGAATGGGAAATGTTTCAAGCAATTAAGCAATTTCTAGGCCTCACAGGATCAAGATGAACATGATGTAAGCCCCCTGCGACTCTAATCCCATGGGACAACCATCCCTAGTCCCAGAGGTCAGATGACAGGTATTAGGAGGGGTAGGTCACTCTGCATTGAGAAACCAACTGTGAACTTCAGCAAACAGTTCTATAGACTTATGCAGAAACCTGCAGCTGTACCCTAAGGTAGAGCAGGTTTCGGGGAGTGGGGAGGGAGAAGGGGGAGGAGATGGAAAGCCTTAGTCTCAACTGAAGCTAGGGAAAGGGATGCGAAACACTGTGTTTCCCTCTTTCCTTCCACAAGAGGGAAGCCTTGCTTCGTGAGAAATCACGCGGCAGTCTGCCAAGACTCAGAATAGACTGCTATTAATACATGGCCCGCCAGGGAGCGGTGGCTCAGGCCTGTAATCCTAGCACTCTGGGAGACTGAGGCAGGAGGATTGCTTGAGCTCAGGAATTCGAGATCAGCTTGAGCTAGAGCAGACCTGTTTCTACTAAAATTAGAAAGATTAGTGGGGCGTAGGGAGGCTGAGGCAAGAGGATCGCTTGAGCCCAAGAGTTTGAGGTTGCAGTGAGCGATGATGATGCCACTGCACTCTACCCAGGGCGACAGAGAGAGACTCTGTCTTAAAAAAAAAAAATAGACTGCTACAGTCAGGTCTTGCCTAGGTGGCTTTGTGGCGACGTTCAAGGTTGTCAGGGGCCTTGGCAGAGCTGTTCTGTTAAGAAAGAAATTTGAAAGACCTTAAAACAGATGGTCACAAGGCTAGTCTAGGATGTGTGTTCATGTGCGCTCTCTCTCTCTCTCTTTCTCTGATGGATTTGATTTGATTTGATTTATTTTTTTGTAGATACAAACTCTTGCCTTGTTGCCCAGGCTGGGCAACTCCGTGCCATAAAGCTGTCAGTCCCCACCCACACCCTATTGACAGTCCACGAGACTATTCTATAATTGCTCTTTTGTTCTTTCTTAAACCTGCTCTAATCAGACATTGCTCCCCACCTCTGCTGCATTAAAACTTTTATTTAGGTCATGCATACCTAGGGTTAATCATACATTCTCAATCCTTATCTTGCTCGACATACTTTCTCACTGGATTTGCTTTCTTGACTTGGTTTCTGGGATACATGTTCTTGGTTTTCCTCCTACCTCAGTGATCACTTCTTCCCCTTCTCCCCAGCCCCTCCATGTTGGAGCCCCACAGGGCTCAGTCTTGGGTCCTTTTCTCTTTTCTCTTCTACATGCCTTCAGTTTCTAGGGTCATTCCAGAATCAAGGTTCCAAATATTATCTGTATGTTCATGAATTCCAAACTTTCCCTTTGTCCAGGACTTTTGAAAACAAAACAAAACAAAACAACCCTAAAAACTGCCAGTACATTTTTCTAACATTTGCTTTTTGTCCTTTACTTGGAAATGCGTTCATTTCACCACGAAAATATTTTCAGGGTGGGGGTGGGATTTGCATGAAAAAGTAGCAAGTATTTTTTTTAGGATGTAGCTTTATTCGAAAACAAGCTAAAAGGTTTCTAAGCTTTCTTCTCCGTCAGTGGTTGCACTGTTGTTATGTTCAAACTCAGCAACTCTGCTAACTCTAAGTTCCTTTTCTCCCAGATGGGGCCATTCAGACGAAGAGTCTGCGGGAAATCAACTCCTCCTGTGACCAGAGACTCTGCCTCCGGTTCTTGGGACATGTAAGGAGACGCGACTCACAACCCTATTCTGCGTGTCTGGTCTGCAGACTCTGGGTGACATTGGGTTTGTTCCTCTGGAGAACTGGGTCAAACTGAATAGGCGAGCGGTCTTGTGCCTTTGCCCTGATTGAAAACAAGTTAGTTAGGGTGGTTGCAGCGAGCGTTCAGAATGCAGGTGCTTTTGTTTTGCAAGGAGGAGAAAGGTGCAAACCACATGCCCTTTGTCACTGTTGCTAGAATGCAGGTGCTTTTGTTTTGCAAGGAGGAGAAAGGTGCAAACCACATGCCCATTGTCACTGTTGCTAGAATGCAGGTGTTTTTGTTTTGCAAGGAGGAGAAAGGTGCAAACCTCATGCCCTTTGTCACTGATGCTAGAATGCAGGTGTTTTTGTTTTGCAAGGAGGAGAACGGTGCAAACCTCATGCCCTTTGTCACTGATGCTGACCGGCGCCCCCGGGTTTCCAGGAATTACATAAGGACAGAGGGGAGTAAGTAGCAAGAAGGGGTCCCAGGGGAGGTCGGTGCCCTGGGGCAGCCTCTCTGAGTTTCCCGCAAGAGACCTCTAGAGAAAGAATAAACGAGCAGGCCACGAGCGCAGAGGACCTCATTGAATTTCACATCGCTTCGCCCTCCAGTTGGGGCGAGGGCGACAGGGGGGACCGCGGGCGAGGCCGGCTCACGGATCAGCCCTGCCCTCCTGCCTGCGGCCAGTGGGAGACAGCCAAGTCCGGAGAGCAACAATAGGAGCCGAGATCCCAGCCAATGGGAACGCCCTTTGACGGGCGAGCGCCCTTTAAGAAGCGGCGGGGCGCGGCCCGGGGGCCAATGCGCAAGGTGCAGCCGTCAGGCCGGGCCAGCATGTCCCTGCAGGTAACCCGGGCGGGAGGCCGCGCCGGCGGGAGGATGCTCCGAGAGGGAAGCGCTCAAAGTGGGGCGTGGGACAGGGGGACACGCCCCGTGAGCGCTCGGCGGAGACCCTGTGGACACTCCCAGTCCTTCCCGAGCGCCCCCGGGATTGCAGTGTAGACCTAAATCGTGCAGTCCGTTGACACCGAGCCGGGGTGCCCCATGGCCATCCTTCTGGACCCGGGGTGGGTGGGGACTGGTTTAACCACCGGGAGCGGAAAGGCGGGCGCCTGGGAGCGCGGAGTGGACCCTGCTCCGCCCCTTCTTTCCCTGTTGGAGAGGGAGGCGAGGGCGGCTGGGGTCTCACCACGCGCCCCCTTGCTCGGTGACACTTCCAGCGGCTCTCGTAGGCAGGTGTCTTTCTGAACAGAAGAGATCTGTGCAGCTCCGATTTTAAAATACTGTTTTGCTGGTACGTGAAAAAAATATAAATGTCACGGGTGGAAAACTTTGGAAAAGAGAACAAATATAAAGTAAGTAAAAATCTTTAGGAATTCCTTCAACCAGGTGACAACCGCTGCTAACATGATGGGTTACTTCCTAGTAAGTCCTTTATCTTGTGTGTATGTGTGTGTATGTGTTCATATTTTGTATATGCAGTGTTGTTCCTGCACTTAACACTCTATTATGAGCATTTTCTCATCATTAAATATTCCTCTATAATATGAACTTTTTCAATGCATAAAATTATATAGAATGAACATGGCTAACTTTAACCATTTCTTCAGGCAGGATGTTACCCTGGGTAAAGGCACCGTACTCCATGATCACCTGGGTTCAAATGCATGCTTCAACTCTTCTTAGCCTGTAACATCATTATTTAACCTCTCTGTGCCTCAGTTTCCCATCTAAAATTGGAGGAGAGGTGCTTTTAAATGAGCTACATGTATAGAGCATTTAAAACAGTGCCTAACATGTAGGTGTCCGAGAAGGATAAGGTTGTGTTTGAACAGGCAGATATTCTTATGTATGACTTATGTAATTCATATTGAACTCTCCCCAAAATGAGCAAAACTTTCTTCAAATCAAAAGATCTAGAAGGTTCCTTTTTAGCTTAGTACTTTGTGGGTTTTTTGTTTCGTTTTGTTTTGCTGTTGTTTGCTTTGAAAATAAATCCATGAGGATTTAAAAGTCAAGGAACATCACAGGAAAGCAACGTGCTAAGAAATATTAATATCAACTACCACGATGGTATCCACCAACAATCCATTTGAGCATTAAGAATATTGGAGGAAGGCCGGGCGCGGTGGCTCATGCCTGTAATCCTAGCACTCTGGGAGGCTGAGGTGGGTGGATCGCTCAAGGTCAGAAGTTCAAAACCAGCCTGAGTAAGAGGGAGACCCCGTCTCTACTAAAAATAGAAAGAAATCAATTGGCCAACTAAAAATATATATAGAAAAAATTAGCCGGGCATGGTGGCACAGGCCTGTAGTCCCAGCTACTCGGGAGGCTGAGGCAGGAGGATTGCTTGAGCCCAAGAGTTTGAGGTTGCTGTGAGCTAGGCTGATGCCACAGCACTCTAGCCCAGGCAACAGAGTGAGACTCTGTCTCAAAAAAAAAAAAAAAAAAAAAAAAAAAAGAATATTGGAGGAAAATAACTTTAAAAAAAGACAACCAGTAGCTGGCTGACATATTTAAAAACCTCTTCCTTCTGTGCAACTTAACTGGCGCGTGCAGGCACCCCAGTGGTACTTGTGTCCCGCCAAGATGCTACCGCTGGCTCAGTTAATGGAAGCAAGAGGAAAGGTCGCAAGCAGAGTCCCCAGACTTCTATTTCTTTATACTAGCATAAGTAGTGGTGACAAACTCTCAGAGAAGCAACAAGACAAATGGAATTTCTAATTCATCTACAGCCTCCTAATTACATTTTAAAATTGCAATACGTTTACACCCTCACGAAAGCTTTTAGGAGAGCTGATGGTTATCTTAACTGGACACATTTCTTTTTTAGATGATGAAGCTAAATGATTTTCCTTCTAAGAGGACGCATCTTTTCAAGTCTAGAGGAGTAGTGATTTTACAGTGGGCAAATAACTAACCCCCTTCTCCGCCCCACCCCCCACTTTTGTGTGACCTAAGAACTGTGCAATCCCTTGAGTGAGCGTTTTTGATCTTCCTAACTCAGTGTCCTCAGTGGGAAAGAATTGCTCAAAAAGACCTCGTCAACCCCATCTGTGGGGTGACCATGTTCTTTGGCCACAGAAAGTGAAGTTAGATTAGGTGGGAGACACCTCAGAAGCTGCCCAGCTGGGGTGAAATGGGAAAGGAAATTTACACAGAGGCCAGAGCAGTCAGCACATCGGGCGTGCTGTATCCAGCCTGTGTGACATTGGCATCACTGCTACACCAAAGGTCAGGGGAGAGGACCTTGGGATGACAGCATGAACATGACAGGGTCCAGGGAGAGGGTTACTAGCCTTAAGGGAGCCTGTTTTGCAGCATCTCAGGCACTGCCAATAGGGAGATCATGTGCTTAACATTCAACCGGGGTGCTGAGAACCCAGTTGCAAGAGAATCAGCCCAGCAGAAGCTGAAATTCCTTCCCAAAGCAGAGAGCCCAGCTCCACAGCAGCGCAGAAATGTTACAAAGCTGTGATTCCCTTTGCTCAGAATGCTTTGAAATCCATTGTAAATGGTGGTACGTTTAAAGCTGTGTGTCACCTGTGATAACTTTCTGATCCTCCTAATACCCGCTCATTAATCCATCCAACAAGGAAGTACTTACTAGGCTCCGATCAGGCTTGTGCCACCTGCCCACTTTGTAAGAGTCTGTAAGGCTCTGCTGTTGCTCCCAAGGCGAATATTCATGCCTGCCTCTGTTGTGGATATGTAGGGGAACAAGCGAATACAATCCCACCCAGCCTTTATGTTGGGCCCTAGTCAATTCTGTCCACACTGCCTGGAGCAGCTGTCCCTGCCTGTGCACCCAACAGTGGGAGCACCATCTCAACCCAGGGAAGGTTTCTTCCACGCCCTTCCTCTCTGTGCTGCCTTCTCTGCGTTCCCAGAGCAACCGGCTGCTTCTCCTTGGCAGCGAGTCTCATGGGTTCACCGCTGACCTGCTCATCTCCCACTGGACTCTGAGCTCCTTCCAGCAAACGCCCTGTTCCTCCCTGTCTGCCTAGCAAAAGCCTGGCCCATCTCGCATGTGCTCAATCTGTTTGTTAGTTAGCATGATATATATGATGAGCCCTGGGAGGGTGCAGTCCACAGACCAAATCAAGAATATTTTACATTCTTCGTTGTGTTTAACCCTAACACCTGGCCTGGCGCAGTGGCTCACACCTGTAATCCTAGCACTCTGGGAGGCCAAGGAGGGAGGATC
>VBSM01003148.1:11397147-11412147 GCA_008086735.1 Cheirogaleus medius | reverse complement strand
GAGCAAATGCTATATAAAACATAATAAGCTGAAAAATGGGTTTTTTAAATAAAGAAATGTATACATCTATCTATAGTGCCTTAAAGAAAGAAAAAAGTCACTATGGAAATATCTCCTGTGTCTCTTTAAATTTTTATATTTCAGACTAATAAAAATCAAACTAAAATGTATCTAGTGATAAACTCTACCACTACAGCACCCTGTATGTTCTGTTTTATCAAAGTGAAAATGTAGAGTCTAGGCTATAATATGGACTCATTACTCAGGCTTTCTTGATGGTACATAGGCTCTTTGAAAGAAGCTAGTCTCATTTTTACAGCCCACAAACCTGCTTGAGATCCTATAGGATAAATATCCCCCAAAACAGTGTACCTCTATGCCCTGAATAATGATTTAGGTTTGATGTGGTATGACCAGAGGGACAGATTGACTTCATGTCACTTACAACAAAAACAAAACCCTCTGGATCCACTAGATGAATTTCCAGGGAATTACACTGAGTGGAAAAAGCCAATCCCAAAACATTACAAGCTCTTTGATTCCATTTATATAACATTCTTGAAAGGGCAAAATTATAGACATGGAGAATAGAATAGTGGTTGCCTGGGATGGGGGAGGCGGGTGTGGCCACAGGAGGGCAGCAGGCGGGATCCTGCGGTGATGGAATGTTCTGTGGTTGTGAAATTACACTGCAGGTTTGCATGGTGGTTACTGTTAAGGGAAACTCCCTAAAAAACTGCACAGATCTCTCTGTATTAGTTCTTACAGATGTAAGGGAATCAACAGTTATCCCAAAAATTTGATTTGAAAAAATCAAGATCAATTTCTTATCTGGAAAATTTTGACAAGAAAGATGATTCTCAGCTGGGCACGGTGGCTCACATCTATAATCCCAGCACTCTGGGAGGCCAAGGTGGAGGATAGCTTGAGGTCAGGAGTTCAAGACCAGCCTGAGCAAGAGCGAGACCCCATCTCTACTAAAAATAGAAAAAATTAGCAAGGCGTGGTGGTGCATGCCTGTAGTCCCAGCTACTCAGGGAGGTTGAGGCAGGAGGATTGCTTGAGCCCAGCAGTTTGAGGTTGCTGTGAGCTAAGCTGACGCCATGGCACTCTAGCCTAGGCGACAGAGCAAGACTGTCTCCAAAAAAAAAGAAAAAAAAAGATTCTGATCTTTCCTGAGTTTTGCCTAAAGATAGTCGGAAGTTGTCCACAATGAAGTTTAGGCCAAGTCCCTTGAGACTGGCCTGGTCTCTTGCAATCGAGGGCTTGGAAACTCTTAGAGCTATTCCCATGTGAATTTTACCCACCCCCAAAGCCTGGCATTGGCCACACCGTGAGACTCCCATTTACAGACTATATTGACAGATTTTTTCAAATCGATAATCACAAATCTAAATTACTTTTGTATCAATCCTTTAGTAAGGGGGCTCTAGAAACACTATCAAACTAAAGGGTAAACTATAACACCTCCTGAACATTTAACATAATTGGCTTGAGGCTACTTGTAGTCCAAATTTATAACATGAATTCTAACTCAAAGCCCACCCCATAATTAATTTTATATTATTTTTACTTTATTAAAAAAGAATGATAAATTCTAAAAAAAATTCCTCCTGTATGCATTTTCCTTATTCTTATTTACTAAGACCTTATGCTCGTTATGTAAAAATAGTAACAAAAACATAAACCCACATTATGTGATCATAAACGTATCGATGATGTTACATTAAGCAGTGTAGGCTGTACGAAAGAGACAGCAGCCACATCAGGTAGTGGAGTTTATTGCGATGATGTGAAGGAAAGAAGGAAATCCGGGCATCTGAGAGAGAATCAATCCTTGAAGAAACAAACACAGTCTGGAAATTGACAGAGTTCAGAGTTCAAGCAGCTCCAGGGACACAGTGACACTTCACTCTCTTCCCATTCATAGTGTTCCGCCATATTCCTACTCAGCTCATTTTCCCTATTTTCCCTATTTCTGCTTTTCTTTTTCTCTTGGTTCCTGTTTGTTTCGCCCAATGTCAAGGTCAAGCTGTGGCAGGGTGAGGCTGAGGCAGCCCATCAGGCATGACATTTGTGCTTGACTACTCCCTACGCCACGCCAGGGGCCAGACTCTGGATTGGTTTTCTGTGGGAGAACTGGCCCCAGGTCCCAGCAAGTCATTGCCGGGGTGGCAGGGCCAGGCAAAGCCAACCAGCAATTGGTGTAGAAGCAACTCCTTATAAAGGGGGGCCAGGGACTTGGCAGTACAGGTGACAATAATTGTTTAAGGCTATCTTCTTTTAATAAAGCATTTCAATTTTTTATAAATGGAACTCCCCTACATTTCAAAAGATTAGATCGAACTTTTGGGTCATGGTGTGTTGGTGAAACAATAAATTAATTTCAGCATTTCCCCTGTGTTGGGAAAATATGATTGAGGAATTAATGAAATGTGGCTCATAAGATCATTATTTTATTGTATAACCCAATATTACTATATTAAAGACAGAAACAGGAGTTTGCAGGATTTTGCCCTGAAGGAATATGTGGACTCAATGGTTCACTTATTAGAGGCTGCTAACATGGGAGAGCTCTCAAATCTCCGGTAGGGATGTTTTCTAGGAAGTCTTCCCAGTATCTCAAAATCTGTGAGCTTCCCTGTCTTGAAAGACAAGACAAGGCAAATATGGCCCACAAGATGGCAGCCGGAGACAATGAGTGCACTTTGCCCAGAGATGCACCCTGGTGGTTATAAACAACCTGTTTATTAGAGATGGGTTTCCTGCTCTCTCCTGCTGTCTACCTTTAAGTCCACCATAATTAATCAAAGAAATATAGAGTCACTATACCTCTTTTGTTTTACCTTTGTTAATTGACAACTACCTCTTTGAACTTAGAAGTTAGCCCCTGAAAGACTTTGTACCTGTTTGTTCACCTAGATAGATTAGAAGCCCCTTGAGAAGACTTTTGACCCTAACCCACTACCTATATTCCCTAGCAACTGCATTCCCTGATATGCAGATATGTTACCTTGACAACTGGCAATTGATGTCTGTGATTATAAAAACCTGTATGAATCTAACCATATTGCTGGTGTTTATGGAGATACGCCAGTCTCCTAGGTACCCCCCGCTGTGTTATATCTGATCTTTTTATATATATACAACTATAAACTATACCTTAGTCTTTGTGTATTCTTTTATTTCTCTCTGTTGCCTATCAATTTCCTTATCCTCTGTGTCGACCCTTATCTTAGGGACTTGGCTCCGTGGGGAGAAGCGGCTGATCTCCTCACGGGCCTGCCTCAAATACTCTTCCCCCGCACTCCTGTTAATCATTTCGCCATTAAAATAATTAAAAGAAAAATGGATAATTTACCAAGCATGAATTTTATTCACAAACATCCAACTGATAAGAATGACATAAGATTTTAATACAAAGATAAAAGACTCTTGCCAGGAGTGTTCTTTACCCATGTGCCTTTCATCCCCAGATACATAAATCCTCCTCAGAGAAATACATTTATATATAACAATTCACCATGCCAATGGAAAATGTATCATTTCCAATCTCTAAATAAAACTAATGAGTTATGTCTGAATAGCTGCGAAGAATATCGTATCACTTTGACTATTTTAAGACCGAAAGGGAAATTATCTAAAAATTAGCAAGTGATGATATTTCTAGACACTTGGTTATATAGTCTTTGAGGAATTTCTCATTATCCGGTTCCTTAAGATAAAAGTGATCCCCTGGAAGAACATGAAGATTGGTACTTCCATTGGTTATAACTTTCCAGGCTAAAAATAAAACAAAATTATATTTAATAACAAATGACACCAACCACAACTAAAGATTTACTTCAAGATATTATTTCTGTAAGAGCTGATACCCAGTGGTTGAGCTAATTCTGAGGACTTAATGTTCTACGTTTCCTGTATTTTTAATTTCTCTAAGATCTATCAGTCTACAGCAGTGTTACCTGCATTTTCTCATTTTACACCCGACCAACATCTCTCCTTTTATGCTAAATAAAACTTAGACCAATTTTCTATTCATTGCAGTAACTGCTAGTTGACATAAGAATGACATAAGCCCAAAACTATCAAACACATATTTCAATAAAACACTCAAGACTGTAAAAATAATTTCACCTTCCATATCCTTTGCTATGTCTCTGGTTCCAACAAAGCATGTTAAGTCACAAGAAAGAACAGCCTTGGATGGTGTATCACAGCTGTAAACAGAAAAGAGCTGGTTAGTCTTTTTGTCACAAGCAACATCCCAGAATTTTTTTTTTCCTGTTATCAACTTCAGTCAAACTTGGGGTGGGCTCGCTTCTTTCCCTTTGGCTAGTTCTAGCAATGCAAACATTCTTTTCCCCACCAGTGGCACTTCTACCGCTGAGAACCTGCCAGAAATGCAACGTGGAGGCCATTTTCCAACATCATCTAACTTCTAGAACGTGGCAAGTGGCAGGAAGATGACAGTGGAGCACCCAGACTGACTCAGGGTGAGGCTGGTCACACCCAGCACGTCTGCCATTCCCCAGAAACAACAACCTCTCTGATAACTCCCTGCTCTCTGTGGTCTGTTGCCAGGCTTGGAACAAGAGTGGGTTCAAGCCGGGCATGGTGGCGCATGCCTGTAGTCCCAGCTACTTTGGAGGCTGAGGCAGGAGGATTGCTTAAGCCCAGGAGTTGGAGGTTGCTGTGAGCTAGGCTGACGCCATGGCACTCTAGCCCGGGCAACAGAGCGAGACTCTGTCTCAAAAAAAAAAAAAGTGGGTTCAAGCCAGGGGGCCCCTATGTTGGTTCCTCTATCACAACAGCAGCAAATGTGTTTACTGTGCGAGACACCAGGGACCCAAGGATAATCCCAGTCCCTGTCCTCCTGCAGCCGAGAGACAGACCTTCATGAAAAAGCAGACAGCTAGCGAGAGATGCAAGTGCATAAAAGATGAGAGTCCAGGGTGACCGGAGAACACGTGGCAGGAGGGCGGGAGTGGGGACAGAGTCAAAGTCCCTTCCCAAGGGGAAAAGGAGAGGCTCTGCAGTCTGCAAACAGGAAAGAACTGGGCGAAGGCGCCAGAGCCTGCAGCGAAAGAGGGACGAGAAAGCGCACGAATTAATGGCCATTTGTCCCCAAACGTAGCCATGCGTTGGGACAAATTAAGGTCGAAGAGGTAAGCAAGGCCAAGTCCACGCCACATGAAGGATTTTGGTCATCCTAAGAGTGGATAGGACGTCACCGAAAGGGTTTAAGGCAAGGAACATCAGGATCCAACTCGACCCTCATCCCTCGGGGAGCACGTGGGCTGGGTGGCAGGGGGCTGGGCGTGCGTGGCAGGGCCAGTCTGGCTGCTCGTCCGGTGGGAGGTCCAGGCAAGGCCCCTCCTCCTGCCCGGGATGGAGAAAGCCAGCGGTGCCCCCCTCACCCCCAACAAGGAGGGGGAAAATCCCAGAGAAAATACAGCATCGTTAAGTTGAACTCATCATCGGAGGGAGTTTGCAAGGCCAGCTAGAAACCGGATTCCAAGGAAGGGCGGGCCCAGCAGGGGAGAGGTGGGCGTGGGGACCCGCTCAGCAATGCAGGGAGGAAGGGGGCGGGCGTTTGTTGTCCTGCGTGCCTGCGTGGGGCGAGACTCAAATCAGCTGAAGTTTGAACAAAGCGTTGGAGAGCCAAGGCCAGGTGTGTCAGATGAGATTCACTCTGAGTGCCCGGTTCTTTTTCACGGGCCTCGGCTAGAGGTCCGCGAGAAAGACGCGGAGCAAGGCAGGAGGCCAGAGAGAGCCACCTGCGCCGGGCAGGGAGTCAGCTGTGGCCATGGGACAAGGCGCTAGATCCTGCCACCTGCGCAGGCCCGGCTGTCATTCTCCGCAGAAGCACGACACCGCTGGAGGAGGGGGCATCACACCCTGAGAGGTAAGGAGGGGTGAAGAGGGACGCAGGTGAAGCCACCCCTGTGGCTGCTGGGGGGTGGAGGGGGCGCGAGGACAAAAGCAGAAACCTTCTACCCTGGCGAAGGAGTAGGAAACAATCCTACACCAAAGCCAAGCACAGATCTGCTACTTGTGGGAAGGGGCAGGATTCTTCCACCCAAGCCAACCACAGATACAAGGGAAAATTTGTTTGCAACAGAGAGAAGGGACAGGTAGGCGCTGAGAAAGTCCCACCCACCTGGGGGCCTACCTAGCATTGAGGCTTAAGGCTGTCTAGGACATCCAAGAACTCCCTGTGTTATCCCACAGGTTAACATACATTGAGTAACAAGCAACAGAAGGAGAGATGACAAGGAGAGATTTGCTCAAATTCAGGTGTAAAAAAAGCATTCACTTCAGTCTCTACTGTTTTATATATAGCTGGCTTGCAACTAAAAAACTGAGACACCCAAGAAAGCAACCCATTGTTAAGAGGCAAAAACAATCAAACGAATCAGACACAGGTAAGATCCAGATGTCAGAACTGAAAGATAGGGACTTTAAAATATCTGTGATTAATGTGTCAAAGGATTTAGCAGAGAAGGTGGATGACCTGCATGAACAAACGGGGAATTTCATTAGAGAGGTGAAAACTACAAGAAAGAGTCAAATGGAATTTCTGGAAATAAACAGCAACAGAAATGAAGAATTCCTTTAACAGGTTCATCAGTAGATTCAACACAGCTGAAGAAGGAATCAGTGCCCTTGAAAACAGTCAGTAGAAATTATCTACACTGAAACATGGGAAAAGGGTTGTTTTTTGTTTTTAAAAAAGACAACATCCCTAGCACTCTGGGAGGCCGAGGTGGGCGGATCGTTTGAGCTCAGGAGTTCGAAACCAGCCTGAGCAAGAGCGAGACCCCATCTCTACTAAAAAAAATAGAAAGAAATTAATTGGCCAACTAAAATATAGAAAAAATTAGCCGGGCATGGTGGCACATGCCTGTAGTCCCAGCTACTTGGGAGGCTGAGGCAGAAGGATCGCCTGAGCCCAGGAGTTTGAGGTTGCTGTGAGCGAGGCTGACGCCACGGCACTCTAGCCGGGGCCACAGAGTGAGACTCTGTCTCCAAAAAAAAAAAAAAAAAAAAAAAAAAAAAAAAAAAAAGACAACATCTAAGATATGTGGGACAAGATCAGTTATGAAACAGCCTAACATATGGAATCAAGATCCCAGAAAGAGAAGAGACAACAGCACAATAGTCCAGGCAAGAGATGGGGACAGCTTGTGTGAGTTGGAGTAGTCTTCTGGTATTGCCCATCTGACACAGATTGCCATTTGGGCCACCAGGCTCTGAGCCTTGGTGGTAGGTGATGGGGAAGGAGAAGACTGAGAGACGCTCTGCAGGTCTGATGTTATTTACACTGGAAAAAGCTGAGATGTAAGGCAGGGTGAACAGAGATTAGACTGAGAAAGAAGAAGAGGCAGGAAGGATGAGAGGACAAGAATCCAGAGACCAGGGTTTGGGGTGAGTTGTTGGAATTTGGAGACAGAAAGTTAATAGTTGTGAGTAGCTACTGTAATTTGATTCACGGGAAATGGCTGAGAATGTTAAGAAGATTTCCTATATTCTATGAGTGAAATATCCATGTGAGTGATTAAGGTTTTATTTTTGGTGTTTGAAGGGTTTCTTTGGAGTGAAAGAACTCAATAGTATTTTTTTTTATCATGTTTTGTTTTTAAAAATGGCTTGTGGTTTGTTATGTGTCAAACTCTCTACTAAGCACGACTTCATTTAATCCTCACCACAACACCTGAACGTTACTATTATTATCCCTTCTTTGACAGATGAGACACAAACTGTTAAAGAAACTTGCTCAGCATCTTGCAGTTTGCAAGACACAAACAGGAGGTTTCAATCTGGTAAGTGGACTCTAAAGATGGTTTGTTTAATCATTGTACAAAGCATAATTATTAAAAACCAGCTTTTGTATGCACTATTGCATTGAGTGTCCATAGCAATTTTGATTTTTTAAATTTTATTTTTAATTGACAAATAATTGTATATATTTATAGGGTACAATGAGATATTTTGAGAGAGAGAGATGTATATATCTCATGGAATGATTATGTCAAGCTAATTAACATATCCATCACCTCACATACTTTTTTTTTTTTGATGGTGTGAACATTTAAAATCTTTCTTAGCAATTTTGAAATATATATTATGTTAACTGTGGTCACCATGGTATGCAACAGATCTCAAAAATTTTATTCCTTCTAACTGAAACTTTGTAGCTGGGTGCCGTGGGCTCACGCCTGTAATCCTAGCACTTTGGGAGGCTAAGGTGGGAGGATAGCTTGAGGCCAGGAATTCAAGACAAGTCTGGGCAACACAGCGAGACCCTGTCTCTACAAAAAAATAGAAAAATTAGCCCAACATGATGGTGCATGCTTGTAGTCCCAGCTACTTGGGAGGTTGAAGCAGGCAGATTGCTTGCACCTAGATAGTTTGAGGTTGCAGTGAGCTCTAATGATGCCATTGCACTCTAGCCTGAGTGACAGAGCGAGACCCTGTCTCAAAAAAAGAAAACTTTGTACTTTTTGACCAACAACTCCCTGTTCCTCCCCCACCACACACACAGCCCAGCCTCTGGTAGTCACCATTCTACTCTCTACTTCTATGAGTTGAATTTTTTTAGATTCCACATGGAAGTGAGATCATGCAGTGTTTGTCTTTCTGTGCCTGACTTATTTCACTTAGCATAACGTCCTTCAGGTTCATCCAGGTTGTCACAAATGACAGGATTTCCTTCTTTCTTAAGGCTGAATATTATTCCAGTATGTATATATAACACATTTTTCTCGATCCTTGATGGACACTTAGACTGATTCCATGTCTTAGTTATTGTGCACAATGCTGTAATAAACACGGGAGTAGTGCAGATATCTTCCAAAATACTGATTTCAATTCCTTTGGATATATACCCAGATGTGGGATTACTGGGTCATAGGGTAGTTCTATTTTTAGTTTTTTTGAGGAACTTCCCTACTGTTTTCCATAGTCACTGTAGTAATTTATATTGCCACCAACTGTGTACAAGGGTTCCCTTTTCTTCACATTCTCACCAACACTCACCTTTTGTCTTCTTACAGGTCCCTTACCTGTTTTTTGTTTGTTTGTTTGTTTGTTTGTTTTTTGAGACAGAGTCTTACTCTGTTGCCCGGGCTAGAGTGCCATGGCATCAGCCTAGCTCACAGCAACCTCAAACTCCTGGGCTCAAGCAATCCTCCTGCCTCAGCCTCCCAAGTAGCTGGGACTGCACGCATGTGCCACCATGCCCGGCTAATTTTTTCTATATATTTTTAGTTGGCCAATTAATATCTTTGTATTTTTAGTAGAGACAGAGTCTTGCTCTTGCTCAGGCTGGTTTCGAACTCCTGACCTTGAGCGATCCGCCCGTCTTGGCCTCCCAGAGTGCTAGGATTACAGGCGTGAGCCACCGCGCCTGGCCCCTTACCTATTTTTTTAATTGGTTGTTTTCTTACTATTGAGTTGTTTGAGTTCTTTATATATTTTGGATATTAACTTCTGATCAGATGTATGGTTTGCATATGTTTTCTCCCAATCTGTAAGCTATCTCTTCATCCTGTCGATCGTTTCCTTTGCTGTGCAGAAGCTATTTAGTTTGATGTAATCCCATTTGTCTGTTTTTACTTGTGTTGCCTGTGCTTTTAGGATTATGCCCAAAAAATCATTGCCCAGACCAACATCGTGGAACTCCCACCCTATGTTTTCTTCTAGTAGTTTTATAGGTTCATGTCTTACATTTAAGTCTTTAATCCATTTTAAGTTGATTTTTATATAGCGTGTGAGATAAGTGTCCAATTTTATTCTTCTGCATATGGATATCCAGTTTTCCCAGTACCATTTATTGAAGAGACTTCCTTTCCCCATTGTGTGTGTTCTTGGCACCTTTGTTGAAAAATCCATTGACCATAAATGTGTGGGTTTATTGCTGGGCTCTCTATTCTGTTCCATTGGTTGATGTGTCTGTTCTTATGCCAGAACCATGTTGTTTTGATTATTAATAGTCTTTTTAAATGTCAAGTTTCAAGTTTGGGGTTTTTTTTTTTCAAATGTCAGGCTGTATTTCTTTGATCGTGACTCAGTGCGAAGCAAGACAGCTTAGCCTATTAGAATCAAAGTGGGCTAAGATGGTTAGGATGGACAGAAATGGAGAGACATACATAGATTTAGGGTATCTAGGAAGTAAATTGTGGACTTTGTGATAGATCGGAGTTGGGCAGTGAATGGAGGAACATGTTCAAGATGATTGGGATTGTCTCAGATCTCAAGGGGCTGGTCTGTTCCACATTTTGTGGCCATTTGTGTAAACTTCTCGTAGCAATCACTGCCAGTGGTGACCCAATGCCCAGTTCCAGACATTGTGGAGAAAGTAAAAGAAACACAACAGGCCCAAGCAATTGTCTTCAAGAAACCAAGGGGACAAGCCCGAGCAAAATAGAAGAAATAACAGCGACTAAGGGCCCCACCATGCCTATGGGGAAGTTAGACCAGGAAGAGCCGTTTGTAGGAGGTTATTAGGCAAGGATTTACAGAGTGTTAGGACGTTAGTCCTATCAGAAGAATCAAGCGTCAATACAGACATCCCGTGAGATGAGGGAATGGAGCGATGCCTTAGAGCTAAACGAGTTCTGGAACAAAATTCACAAAAAAGCAAACCTAGCAAAATTTCCCTCCCCTCTGGTTTGCCTCCACACTTAACAAAAAACAGCAATCCATTTCTGCCGACCCCCTAAGAAGATGAGAATGGTTTGGAATTACTTTAGTCAACAAATACATATTTTGTAACAAAACATGCATGCCTAATCATTTATATATATATATATTTTTATTTTTTTATTTTTTTTAAGAAAATTATGTGCTAGTCATCTTTTACAGATACAGTTTCTGTGCCCAGGCTCCATTCTAAGCCAGTACAAATATCACAGGTGGTCTCAAAGGAAATAAAACTAAGCTCTTTTTTTTTTGTTTTAAATTTTGTTTTCAAGGTCAAAGCTTAGAAGGTAGAAAACAAACTCTTAAAATTTTGTCTTCCCCTATAAGCAGCCTCAGAGAACTGCCAATCTACATTTTTCTATAAATCATGATACCCAGAAAACCCCATCACCTTGGTTACTTACGTGTAAGAACTCATGACGTGCACATCTGCCATCAGAATGGGGATATATTGTTGGAAAAGTTCCTTGTCTTCAACAATATGCTGGGGGGTGCCTCCAAAATCAATAAGGTGATGGTAAACTTGCTCGTCAGACAATTCCTTATCTTTGGGTACGTAAACCCGGGCCTTTGACTTGAAACAATAACAACACAGCCCTGATATTTCATATAACACACTTGCTCATACGCTGAAAACTATATCTAATGGACACATCATTACATCAAAGCTGGGAAATGGACAGCTCTCTCTGTAGGTTTCAGGGGGGAAACTATTTTCTTTCTAAAAGCAGGGAGAAGGAAGTTCATCAGTAATGCCGTTGCAAACCCATTGCAAACCCCAGACCAGTCGGCATCTGTCTCCAGATGAAGGGAGGACATCCAAGGGGTAGGAGGAAGGGTAGCAGGAATAGCAGCACCAGGTTTAAAAAGCCACTGTTATTCTAAAAATGTGATATCACAGTCCCCCTTTTGAAATTTCAGGGATTCTTTGCCTGGCTCTGATCCAGTTACTTTACTGAAAGTTGATTAAGTCCCTAGCTGACCCAGAAAGAAAGAAAAAGCACTTATGGGGTTAGTATTAGCTCAGAGGTTCCAGGGACAAAGCAGGCAACCATCAGGGAATAGTTGAAGTGCATTTCAGGGAACTGGAGAGAGAATGATATTGATGGAGATTCGAGGAACTTTTCAATAGCACATAGTATCCCTGCCATTGTCCCCATACCAAACCAAAATTCACCAGATAGGAAAATAATGGCTTAGTTTTTACCTTCCCCCTGACCCCCCATCCCTGTTTCCCTCCTCTCCACTGCCCTTCCTAAAATAAAGCTAAATTACTTACATAGGGAGGAGTTGCACTCGACACAAAGAAATGTACTGGTTCTAGCTTGTATTTCTCTTTTAGTTTTTGTGCAGTCAAAAAAGCAATATAGGATCCCATACTAAATCCAAGAAAGAAAAAGATGATCATCTATCAAAAGTCAATAGGAACAAGTATCATAAACACATCATAAGCACAATAGGAAAAAGTATCACGTTATAGACAAAAGTGTAAGTTTGTTGATTGACAATTCTAACTGATTTCTAAAAAGTGTATTTTCAATGATTTATGTCAGCATAAGAAAAATCTCAGCCGGCATGGTCGCTCACGCCTGTAATCCTAGCACTCTGGGAGGCTGAGGCAGGACGATCGCTCAAGGTCAGGAGTTCGAGACCAGGCTGAGCAACAGCAAAACTCTGTCTCTACTAAAAGTAGAAAGAAATGATCTGGACAACTAATATATATATAGATATATATAAAATTAGCCAGGCATGGTGGCACATGCCTGTAATCCCAGCTACTCAGGAGGCTGAGGCAGAAGGATCGCTTGAGCCTAGGCGTTTGAGGTTGCTGTGAGCTAGGCTGATGCCACGGCACTCTAGCCCGGACAACAGAGCCAGACTCTGTCTCAAATAAATAAATAAATAAATAAATAAATAAATAAATAAATAGTATAAAGGGTCACTGGGACCACACAGTTGGTGAACTGCTGCAGATATTATATAGATATATATTGTAGACAGATTGCCAGAGCTTATTCACTTGTAAATTGTATTGATATATTTTATGAAAGGAAGGGAAACTCAGTCCCATGTTCATTGCCAATGGAGTGTAAAGTTTAGGTAATTTGGAAATATGCATCAAGAACTTTAACAATGTGTATCATTTAACATCAATTTTGGGAATTTATCCTAAGAAACTGATAGGAGATTTATGCTAAATTTTCTATAAGAATGCTCATGGAAGCGTTGTTTATAACAGAAAAAAACAGAACTAACTCATACCCACAAAAGGAGATTAAGAAAACAAATCATGAAGCATTATATACTCGCAGGCTGTGAAAGATATTCACAGCAATAAGTGAAAAAGGTCAACTAAGGATATAAAACAGGCCCCCACGACGTGAAAGTGCTAAGGAACCATAGCAAAATGTTAAAGCATTGTTATCTGGGTGGTGGGATGATGGGTACTTTTTATTTTTCAATTTTTGTTCGCCTATATTTATAAATACGAATACAGTAGCCAACATTCATTGAGTCCTTACTATGCACCAATTTATGATCACTATTCATTTAATCCTCACAAGTCAGGACTCTTCTTACTCCAGCTTTATTAAGGAGGAAACTAATTCAAAAGCCTAAGGAATTTGCCCAAGAAGCAGCCAGAACCCAGGGTCTATGACCTACCCTCATAGTTATACAATCTACAATAGCTTAAGAAACATACACTATTTGCATAGTTTTTAGTTTTCAAAATAAATGGAATATGAGTGGCCGTTATGAGTTATCAGTGTTGATTTTTTACCTAAAAGGAAAAATAAAAAAAGCTATACTTGCTATGCAAACTGGCAAGTTGTAGAAGTTGTGATTAGTCATAATGACCCAACATGCTGTTTAGTCGATGCAAAAGGGACGCATCCCAGAAGACACAAAGAGCAACATTAGCCATAGATTTGGGACTGAAGAAACTCCCCAAGATGTCTTTGAAAACGGATTTTTCAAATACCTGTGACCAAAAAATGCAAACGGTTTATCCTGGATGACTGGCAGCACGGCACAAACAACTTCATCAACCATCTGGTAGATGTCCTTGGCAAAAGGTTCTTCCAGTCGACTTTCTCTTCCGGCCAGCCTTACGGAGTGCACTGGAGATCGAAAAACACACGTTAGTACACACAAACAATGAACGAGATACCGCGGTGGTGTTAAAGAGCTAATATTTGCACAATGTGAACAATGTCAAAGAAACAGATAGTAATGGTTAAGTCCAGTGAGGTAAAAGTTTTAGAATTTGCTGATAAAGAAAAGTAAGAGCCTAAAATAACTTCTAACTACAAAATACCTAGAAATGCTAGATGAAACACATGTATAATTAGATGCATAGTTTAGCTCGCAATAAAGTAGAGGGAATACCTAGAAATAAAAAAAGAAGGGACTGAAAATTCTAGTGGTGAGCGTGTGCTAATCAGGAAAGTAAAACATCATGTTTCAAGCGTGGCCTAGAGGGTCAGGAGACAAGGCATTGAAATGCCTTATATTTGAGAATTAGAACTGAATCCTTTACATAAAGCTAGGAAACTCTAAACTCTAAATCCTCTGTAAAAAGGTAGACTAGGAAAAAATACATATCTTCCTAATGGCAAAAGAGAAAACAAGAACTTTCTAGTTTTGCCTTGGCTCTGAATGGGGTGGGGGTGGGGAAGTCTGCCCTTAGATTTTTTTTTAACCAAAGCCTTGCATTTATGCAAACTTGAAGTTTATTTATATTACCTTGGTAGTCTGAGGAAAATGAAGCCAAAAAAATAACTCAAAGTGGTCCTGGGTTGGTAGCATCCCAGAATGCCTAACAGAAGCCCTGACAAGTCACCTAATGAATAAATACAACATAGGCTCTCCAGAATCAAGCTGACCCCAAATTACTTAAGAGTTTGCTAGAGCAAAGTCTAACATGAATATATATATATATATATATATGAATATAACAAAATCCAGCACCCAACAATGTAAAACTCATAATGTCTAGCATCTGATCAAAACTAACATCTAGTCAAAACTAACATCTAATGAAAATTCACCAGACATGCCAAAAAGCTGAAAGACATGACCAATAACCAGAGTTGGTGGGAGAGTCAAACATGAGAAACAGATAGAAAATAATAAATGATGGGGTTAGCAGACAACCTTAAATAGCTATTATGCTCAATAATGTAAACAGAAACTTGAACAGAGGAAGTAAAAGTTTTTAAAAGATCCAAATGGAACTTGCAGAGATGTAAGATACAATATCTGGACTTAAAAAAAAAAAAAGAAACACCA
>VBSM01003148.1:11379558-11397047 GCA_008086735.1 Cheirogaleus medius | reverse complement strand
AAAATAATGGCTGAATATTTCCAAACTTAATGAAAATTATAAAGTCACAGATCCAAGAAACTCAAAGATACCCAAGTAGAATAAACAATGAAAACTACATCAAAGCATACCAAAGAAATTGCTAAAAATATACAATAAAAAAACATTCTTAAAAGGCAGCCACAGAAAAGAGACATAGATGCAAAGGTAAGAATGAGAACAGGATCTTGTCAGAAATTGAGCCAGCCAGAGGATAATACTGGGGAGTGGTGGTCAGGGGACAACTGTCAACCTGGAATTCTATACCCCATGACAATATCTTTCAGGAGTGGAAGTTAAAGCATATATATATATATGCACAAAACCTGAGAGAGTTCAATACCAGCAGACTTGCACTGAAATAAATATTAAAGGAACTTCTTTGGGCAGAATAAAAATGCCAGATGGAAATTTGGATCTACTCAGACAAAGATAATCATGTAGGTAAATGTAAAAGATTTTTAAAAACATTAAAAAATTTTGTATTTATAATTCTTATGGGATACATGTGATGTTTTGATACAGGCATACAATGTGAATCAAATCAGGGTAATTGGGGTATCCTTTGCCTCAGGCATTCATCATTTCTTTGTGGTAGGAACAGTCCAATTACATTCTTTCAGGTTTTGTTTGTTTGTTGTTTTTTTACTTAAACAACAAACATTTATTTCTGACAGTCCTGGAGGCTGGGAAGTCCAAGATCAAGGCAGTGGCGGATCTGGTATCTGATGAAAATCATTTCCTGGCCTCTTGCTGTATTCTCACATGGTCCCTCTTTTAGTTATTTTAAAGTATATCCTAACTTTTTGTTGATTATAGTCACTTTGTTGTGCTATCAAATATTGTTCATTCTATCTAACTATATTTTTGCACCCATTAACCATCTCTACTTTATCTCCCTGCTCCCCACCCCCACATGCTAGCCTTCCCAGCCTCTGGTCACCATCATTCTACTCTCTGTCTCCATGAGATCAATTGTTTTTAGTATTTAGCTCCCACATACAAGTTGTTTTTTATTATTTTAAAATCACTATAAAAGACAATCAACTGCTTTACACAAAACTAAAAGGTAGGAAAACATATTACAAAAGTAGCACAAAGATCAAGAGAGGGAAATGGAATAATGCTCTTATAAGGTTCTTTCATTAAAAATTAAGTGGTATAATAAGATTTGAAGGTAGACTGTGGTACATCAAAGATACATATTGGAGACCCTAAAGAAGCTCCTAAATAAAACAATGATCTATACTTAGTAACCCAATGGTGGAGGCAAAATGGAATGTTTTTTAAGAAATTCAAAAGAAAAGAAGGAGAAGGTGAAAGAAATAACTATGGAGACAGTGAAGGGATCAGTGGTCATCAGGGGTTCAAGGAGAGAGAACAGAGGAATGAACAGGGGAAGCACAGGGAATTTTTAGGGTGGTAAAACAATTTTGCGTGAAAACTTAAAGGGTGGATAGGT
This sequence comes from Cheirogaleus medius, assembly GCA_008086735.1. Lineage (NCBI taxonomy): Eukaryota > Metazoa > Chordata > Mammalia > Primates > Cheirogaleidae > Cheirogaleus > Cheirogaleus medius. Next base: position 11,395,567 of record VBSM01003148.1, on the reverse strand, counting down.
GTGTGGATTTTAAATTTTTAAAAATTGTTTTAGAGACAGAGTCTTGCTATGTTACCCAGGCTGCTCTCAAACTCTTGGCCTCAGGTGGTCCTCCTGCCTCTGCATCTGGATACATGTTTTTATGCAGTCACCAAAACTTATAGAACTGGACAACACAAAGAATGAACCTCAATGTAAACCGGGGATATTGGTTCATTAACTGTAACAAATGTAGCACCCTAGAGCAAGATGTTAATAACAGGGACACCTGTGTGCAGGGGTGACGGAGCTGGGTGGATAAGTGGAACTCTATGTCCTGTCCACTTGCTTATTCTGTCAATCTAAAACTGTATCAAAAGATAGTCTATTAATTATTTTAAAACATTACCTGAATAGCCCTGTATCTATTCATTACATTGACTATACAGTTAGAACTTTCCGTCAAAGAAAACCAACACTTGAGGAAGAAATACCATCAATTCTACACACATTCTTCCAGTAAAGAGAAAAGGAGGAAACACCTCCCAATTCATTTTAGGAGGCCATTGTTGCTCTGCTAACAATACTAGACAAAACCATTCCAAAAAGAAAACCATGATCCAGTATCACTCATGAGCCTAGACTCAGAAATCCTGAACAAATTATTAGCAAATTAAATCCAGCAATATAGAGAAAGGATATATACATCATGACCAAGTTGGGTTTATCAAGGATTGATGCAGAGAAAGTATTTGACAAAATTCACTGCTCACTCAGGGTTTTAAACTTTTGGCAAACAAGCAATAGAAGGGAACCTCTTCAGCCTGACACAAGGCATCTATAAACATCCTATAGCTAATATCATATGTAATGATGAATGATTGAATGTTCTTAAGGTTGGAACATAGGCAAAGATGTTTCCTCTCAAAATTTCTATTCCATACTGTACCAGAGATACACTAAAGTAAGCAAAAGAAATGCAAGACATCCAAATTAGAAAAGAAGACATAAAAATCTCTTTATTTGCAGAAGATGAGATCATAGAAAATCTTAATCTATATAAAAACTATATAAAAGCTAATAAAAACTAATAAGTGTGGCTGGGCACAGTGGCTCATGCTGGTAATCCTAGCACTCTGGGAGGCCAAAGAGGGAGGATTGCTTGAGGCCAGGAGTTTGAGGTTGCAGTGAACTACGATGACACCACCGCACTCCAGCCTGGGTGACAGAGTGAGACTCTGTCTCTAAGGAAGACAAAAGAAAGAAGTATGTGAAATGATACTATATCTTGCTTAGTTCAGTGTTTAAGGAGGCTGAAAGTAGAGAGTATGGGTACAATTGGAGGGGGTACCTGGAAACTTGAGTTATACTGGTACTATTTTATTCTTTAAGGGGAGTAGTGGACATGGTTAAGCTTGTAGTCTACATTTTTATATACCAACTATTTAAAAACTCGTTTAAAGGAGTGGCCTTTAATTGTGAATATCATTGAGCCATCGGTTGTTGATTAAAAACCTCATATAAAAGTGCTCCCAATAATTTCTAAAAATACACTTATACACAGATTTCTGGTCTCTCTTCCTCCCATGAATGGATTATTTTGTTGAGTACAGGCCACCAGAGAGTAGCAGGGAGGGGACACAGAGCACTTGAGGAAGAGAGAGGTAGAGTGCTGGGAAGGGAGCATTTCCAGGGACAGAGAGGTACCTTGAGAAAGGGAAATGTCCCCTGGAGTCCTGAGGGCAGAAATAAAGAAGGAAGGGTCTGAAGAAGAGTCCCAGGGAAACAGGAAAACATCAGATGACAGAACTTCCGTCCACACCAACAAGGTGCCATTTATCTTTTTTTAAAACTGCAGTTCACTATAGCAACAGAAGAGGGCACTCTTGAGCTAAAAACTTAGGCAGCAACCGGCCACCTCCCCGCAGTGGAACCACCTGTCATTGCTGATCAGGAACATCCAACGCATCTCATTATACACAGAAATGAATGTAACATGCAGAATACAGAAAATATAAATCAAACTTTTTCAGCTGATGAAAAGACTTGTTCAAAAAACTCACAAAGCAGAAGAAAACAACACAACGCTCCAACATGGAAGAAATTAAACAAATGGCAGTGACTCAGAAATTTAGAATTCTGCCTAGAGAGAGACAATTGCACAAAGAGCTGACAGAAGACCGGGAAGAAATTAAACAAAGGGACAAAAATTCTTTCAAAAAGGACTCAACAAAGTCGCTCATGACGTGACCAATGCAAAGTGCTGTGTTTAAGCGGATACAGAGGACAAGAATGAGGACAAGGAAAGCAGAGCTAAATAAAGAAATAAGGGAAATATTACAAAAGAAAGTCATAGTCTGGCATAGGAACAAATGGAAACTCTCAGGAAAGCTGAACAAAATAAAACACTGGAAAAGAATGAAAATCTGAAACTCTAATTCATGCAAACTTCTCCGCAATAAAATAAGATCGGAACTACATACTGAAAGAACCCACTACATGCTTGAGAAAAGTGACCCATAGTAGTTGAATTCAAATATTAGAATTAGAGGATCTGAAGAAAAAAAAAACCCTTCAGACAAATTACCAAGTTATTTATAAAGGAAATTAAATCAGGATGGTATTAGACTATGTGAGAACAAAATATGAAGCAAGACAACAGTAAAGCAAAATTTTTTAAGGAACTCAAGGAAGTATATGCTTCAATCATTTATCTCCAGTATCCAAGTTCCCTAGAGATACAGAGATTTGGATATTTTGTAATCATGAGCCTGCTTAAGCCATCTACTTAAACAGGAATCACCAACTCAAAGCCAACTGCCGCCTGTTTTTGTAAATAAAGTTTTATTGGGACACAGCCAACGCTCACTTTGTATGTGCCTGCTTTTGGGAGACCACGGCAAAGCTGAATCATTGTAGCAAGGACTGTATGGCCCACGAATCTGAAAATATTTACTGTTGGTCCCTTTGCAGAAAAAGGGGCCGTACTAGAAAATGAACTTCTTCCAAACAGGAGATGATTAGAGAAAGTTTGGCAAAGGACTGGTGGTAAAGATTTCAACACATAGGGATGATGGTTATATGTTCTGATAGAGTAGAAATAAAATAACTTTTTTATTGAGAAGGAAGAAAAGGGGAATAGAATAAGTTCACTGATTTTATACTAGGTATGTGTGTGTAAGGGTATATTGTCAGAAAAAGGAAAATCTGAAAGAAGAATTTTCAAAAGCAGTTCAAGATGGCTTTAGTTTGGACATACGGATCATAAAACCTAGACCTGTGACCTAGAGTTAAACTCTCACCTGCAAGGCTGTGGGCTGTGACACATTTCACTGACGTGGACTCATTGCAGCCATCCCTATCAGATGAAGCACAAAGGATAAAACCAGTCACCCCTCTCCAGACCTTAAGATGCCTACACATGGGTTACCTTTTTACCCTGTAGACATTGACCACAGATTTGGTAGTCACTGGGCACCAATCAGAACTGTGAGAATGTCACCTTTGCTCCACTGTCCACTTTTCTTATTTTCTATGGGGACAGAGTACACAGATGCTGAACCTCCTGAAGGCCATTGCTAGGACTTGTGCACCAGTCTGCGTTTCTGGGTTATGGTTCTGAAACGTGGCTCAGAATAAGATCAACTTTGATTTCTTTAAGTCTATAGTGCCTATTAGTTCAACCTCTGGCCAACAAGTCAATATAATTTTGCAAGACTTCCTAGCTTGCCAGAGTGAGTACATGTGACTTTGGACAAGTCACGGTTTTATGATGGCAAAGAACCCCTCTCCCATGTGTTTTATTCTCTTACGTAACCTGCAAAACTTAAGCAAAGAAAGATAGGTCACCTTTGAGAAAATAAAAATGGCTCACAGCAGTCTGAGCTATGCAAGGCCCAGAGAGACATGAGTGGGGGACTTCTGGCCCCCACCCCCAGGCTGGTGTTTAAAGGCATTTTGCTCCTGATCCATTTATTATCCTCACATTCCTGGAATTCGTGATACAAAGAGCAATGGATACCCAATCCATAGCTTATGTTGTTGTAATATAAATTCCTGGTGAACAACATAGGCACTGCCTCTTCTTTTTCCCTTAAAAACTCACTTGTAACTGTTGCTAATCAGAGTGTGTTTTCAGGGAAATTTGAATCTTTGCTCCCAAGTGGCCATTCTCAAGCTTTGGGCTCGAAGAAACTCTATCCTCACTCATATTTTCTGAATCTTGTTATTTAAAATTGATACCTCAAAAAGGAAGGAAGGAAAGAGGGAAGGAAGGAGGGAGGGAGGAAGGAAGGAAGGAGAGAGAAAAAGAGGGAAGGAGAGGGGAGGGAGGAGAGAGGAATTAGAAAGGATACATGAAGAGTTTCAAATGAACTTTTGTTTTCTTAAAAATATTTAAAGTAGAATTTCCAAATAAATTATGTGGCTACTTCCCCCTTAAAGAGGTGGAACTTAACTCCCTGTCCCTTGGGTAACTTGATTTCAAAGAGCAGAACATGGGAAAGAGAGACCCTACAAGCACTACTTTGGGCAGGTGACCAAGCTTATCATTATGGGTGACAAGTCATGTTTATGGCATATATAATACCCCTGATCTAAAGTGATGAGAGTGGTACTTCACCGCTGTGGTCTTCTTCCCCCAAACCCTAATGTAATTGTGAGAAAAACATCAGGAAAATCCAAATGGAGAGACATTGTGCAAAATATCTGACCTGAACTACTCAAAATGGTCATCCAAACCAAGGAAAGTCTGAGAAACTGTCACAGGTGGAGGAGATGTGACAGCTAAGTAAGGTGGTCTACAGGAAGAGGCAGAAAAAGACATGAGGAAAGACTAGTGCAATCCGAATACGCTATGGAGTTCAGTTAATAATAACAGACCCATGTTGTTTCCTTAGTTGGAACAAATGCACCGTAGTAATGTAAGATGTTAACAACAGAGGAAACTGGGTGTCAGTGTGAGAACTCTGAGCTATCTTTGCAACTTATCTGTAAATCTAAAACTATTCTTTTAAAACGGCACTTAAGGATCACTTGAAGTCAGGAGTTCAAGACCAGCCTGAGCAAGAGCGAGACCCCATCTCTATTAAAAACAGAAATATTAGCCAGGCATGGTGGCGCATGCCTGTAGTCCCAGCTACTCGGGAGGCTGAGGCAGGAGGATCGCTTGAGCCCAGGAGTTTGACGTTTCTCTGAGCTAGGCTGATGCCATGGCACTCTAGCTTGGGTGACAAAGAGAGACTCTGTCTCAAATTAATAATTATAAAAATAGTTTTAAAATCAGCCAGAGAAAAGTGGCAATTGCACATAATGTTAATCACTATTGCTGATTTCTCATCATAAACAATTCAAGTCAGAGGAGAGTGGGATGTCATCTGCGATGAGGGAAAATATGTCAACCTAGAATTGTATATCCAGATGATATGTCTTGCAAAATTGAAGGCAAAATAGTAAATATTTCAGACTTTTGAGAGATTTGCTGCCAGCTGACACACACTATAAAACTATTTCCTTAAGCTATTTGGAAAATGATTCCAAATAGAAGCTCAGACTACACAAAGGGAGAGAGGGCTAAAAATAATAGAAATGTAGATAAATATAAAGACATTTTTCTCATTTTAAAAAATGTAAAATATAAATAACTATTCAAAGCAAAAATGATGAAAGTGTACTGCAAAAGTAAAATGTATGACAACAGCAAAAAGACAGGAGGGGGAAATAAAAGTATGCTTCTAGAAGGTTCTTAATTTGAAGAGAGACTGTGATAAATCCTACATTATCCACTGAAACAAAAAGACAAAGAACTATGGCTAATAAGGCAATAGTGGCCATACACAGAATAGTTTTTTAAAATATTCTATTCATTCAGGAAAAGCAGAAAACAGGGAAAATTGAACAAATCAGGACAAGTTGAAAACATTTGCAAAATGATCGATTCACTTCAGCCATATCAATAATTACATTTAAAACAAATGCAGTATTAGAATGTCATCTCCTAAAACAGTGGTCCCCAACCTTTTTGGCACCAGGGACTAGTTTCATGGAAGAAAATTTTTTCCACGGAAGGGGTGGGATGGGGGGGAGGGGGACAGCGAAGCTCTGTGGCCCAGTCCCTAACAGGCCACAGACTGGTACCAGTCCGTGGCCCAGGAGTTGGGGACTGCAGTCCTAAAAGGTCCTTCTAGCTCCAATGACAATAACAAAGTAAAGGCAACTTACTTTAGAAATGTAAAAGCCACCTTACTGAAGTGTAATCTTGAATGTCGATTATTAATTACCTACCAATAAGGGAAATCTTTACCAAGCTTCAAATTCCTATGAGTGTGTTGTCATCTGACCCTATAAATTGCTTAGATGGTAATAAAAATTCACGTACCTTCCAGTGACTCATGAATATGTTGGCCCCATTTGGCAAAATACATGGAGCCGCCTCCTGCCCAGGGAAAGCAAATTAGCTTAAAAACCGCATCAGGATTTTGGTATAAGCAGTTCAGCACTTTTTCATTCCTAGGGAGAAAAATATATTTAATATTACATATATCGATTAAGTTCTCTATACTGAGTTGGGTAAAATCTTTATTAATTATAAAGAATATATATTCAAAGATGAAGTGATTGCCAATTTTTCCAATAGGAAAGGGCAAAAAAGGTTTTTATGGTCTGTGTTGACAATTTGAATGTATAAACTTTTAGGGATGTTGGTGCAATAGTCAAATATCTATACATTACATTCAGTAAGTTCATTTTATATGCACAATCAAAATGACATAAATGTTAATTTAGAAATTGCCCTTTCACAATTCGGGGAATAGTTTTAACCAAACAGTGTTTTTATCCAAACAATCTCAGTGTCTTCATTATCACAGAGCCACTTTTTCAGGTCATCTAAAAGTTTTCCAGAGCATACAATTTTCACTTCCTTCTGAGTGTTTGATAAACACTTAAATCTGCATATAGTGTCGTAGGAAATTTTATCCCAAGATCCAAGTGCCCAATATGCTACTGGGAGGAAAAGTTCTTTTTAAAAAAGTCATCCTAGATGTATTCATCTGTGTTCTCCACGATTTAAAACCTTTCTCTAAAGTTTCCATGTGGATCAATAAATTCCTTACAAATATATATAATTTTCCCAAATGTGAGGTCATAAACCTTAGTATAATGATTAAGTCTGTTTTGCCTCTTTTTTTTTTTTTTTAAGTATCAGTTTTTTTTAGTTCCCTATAAGCATCCAAAACTAACACCAACTGAGATCTTTTCAGGTGAACTTGTGTTCTCTACACAGGACTTTGTTCTTCATAACGAAACAATTGAGAGAACACTCATAAAATGAGAGACTTTATACGAACTTAGGCACAAATGAAAATTTTGGAGGGGAGAGATAATTTTTGAAGAAAAACGCCTTGTTCTTTATTTGGGCATTTATTTTAATAACTGCTAGTTTAAAAAATAAAAGCAAAAAGGACTCAATTTTCATTTTTTTCTTCTGAAAAATTATACTTTGAAAAAAAAATTTTGTACTTGAACCTGTGTTCCCACCAACCAACCCCATCTTCAACAAACTCATCGATAATGGGTCATCCCTAAATGAGTATTTCAAAGATCTCCACCATCTTCTTGAAAAAATGCTCGAGTCATTTTCTCAAGGAGTGCAAAAACGTTCCATCAAGACTGGTGTGATAAACTACAGAACAAATGGGTGACTTTCTGCACCTTATTTTTTTAAGCTATTGAACAGTCTAGAACTATTACCTGAATTTCAGATAATGCCATATTTTTAAAGTCAAAGAGCCCTGCTTCAATCTATTTAAATTAGCTGGGTTTTAATAAACAAAGAAATGTATTAGGACAACGGTAAGGATGGGTTTTGCCATGCCTAGAGCCTGTGTCATTCACAGGAGCAAGAGCACAGAAGTATGAATACAAAATTCAGTACAGAACCTTTGATCCTGTGTTTCAAGATAATCATTTTCCTTCGGGTTGGTGGCGAGGGTAGGAGCTGCCTGTCTTTCACTTTTTTATATGAGTGTCCATCTCAGGGAGTTCTTGGAAGCCATTCCAATGGGCGCTTACACGTGGCCAGGATCTCATGAGGGGGCAGAGGAAGGGGGAGGGGTATCGCCTATTGCTGCCGAGCCTGGACAGCTGGCAGAACTGCGTCCATCCTAGGGTTCTTGCTTTTCTCCACCACCTGGCCAACCTCCTCTCTCCATCTTAGAGAAAGAATCGAAGATCAGTAAAACCCACACTTGCCTTCTCATATCTCTTCCTTCTTCACTTTTGAGTTAAATAATAGAATTCTAAAACTTGAGCACTGAGAGTAAGCAGAGAAATCATTTAGTCCACTATTGCAGTCCTAATGATGAAGGCCGTAGAAACAAGGAAGTCCGGTTACACCCCTTACTACGTGGCATTAGGCAAATTACGCAAGGGCTTTAAATTCTCAGTGTCCTTATCTGTAAAACGAGGACAGTAGTAATAGTCTTCCCTCAAGGTAATCGTGATGATTAAAAATATCAGAAATTCTCAGCATAGTTTTAGGCACACACTAAGGAAAAGGAAGTGTTGTCTATTATTGCTTATTTCACCGCTGATGAAACTGAGGCTCAGAGATATAAAGTCACTCAGCCGGTTAGTGACAAAGTAGGAATTAGAAGACTAATCACGTTAGTCTTAAAAGCTACTTCCTTGCTTAACCCTTTTCCCATACTCTCAGCATCAACATGCAGGTAGGCCACTGAGTAACAGGTGGAGAACTTATCTGAGATGTTTTGGATTAAAAGAGTCAGGACTAGAAACTCTTCTTCGCTTTGGTGTATAAGTAGAACCTTGCCTGCACTTCCCTCTCCTAATGCACACAGGTGCTTCAGCCAAGACAGACATCTACAACTTCACTTTAAAAGCATCTCCAAGTGGGTACCATTTTACATAGGAAGTCCATGGTGCCATTCACAAGACAGTAGTCCCCCCTTGTCCATGGAGGCTACGTTCCAAGACCCCCAGTGGATGCCTGAAACTGGAGATCATACTGAACTCTACATACACTGCTTTTCCTTTACATATATTACCTGTGATAAAGTGTAACTTATAAATTAGGCACAATAAGAGAATAACACCAACAATAATAAAATAGACCAATTATAACAATAGACCATAATAAAAGTTATGAGAATGTGGTCTCTTTCTCTCTCTATCTCTCTCTCAAAGTATTTCATTATGCTCTACTCACCTATTTTCTGGCCCCAAATAAGGGGAGACTGCTGTACCTTGCATTAGTGCCAATGACCAGCAAATCAGGCTACGGGGAGAAGCCTCTTTCAGTCTAAAATGGCAGGCTTATGAAGGCAGGGTAGAGCACCTGGCATGGGGGAAGAGCCAGTTTGTGCAAGGAGTAGCCTACCTGGTTCTTCCAGCTTGCTCTCTTCCCTCCATGCTGTGAGGGGATGATATGAAATTGATCCTCTCGGAAATCTGTTAAAAGCTCAACAGCACTCAATTCCTCTTTGAGTGTAAAACCTCCAATCAGCCTTGTACGCACAGAGAAGTGACTAGCTTTCTTTTTAGAAGTGGTGACTCTATTGACAGATCCCACCTCTGTTTAAAAAAAAAAAAAAGGAAGAAGAAGGAAAGAGGAAAAGGCGGGAGAAGAGGAAAAGAAATAGTAGAAGAAGATGACAAAGAAGAAAAATGGGTTAGAAGAAACATAACAGATGTTATCCAAGATAAGGAGTCACCGCCCTTCGTTCATTCATATTCAGCTGCCAGTAAGTTCTTCCATTAACAGGACTTTTAGTTAATATGCTAAAAGAAAAAGATGCAACATTTCTAAACTCTAGCAACTCAACAACCCTGCAGGTAAATAAGCAGAAAACACTCAATACTTGTTTGACAACTGGGGTGAGGGATATTTGTTTTGAAAATAGAAATGTCTTACCTTTCTAGATATTTATAAAGTTGTGCTCTTTTAAATCTTAAGAAAGAATTAGGGACCCTCAGAAAAGCTTCACAACTGTGCCAAACTTCCAATTTTGCAAGCTTCAAGTATTCAGAAAAGAGTAGAAGAATACCCAAAGCCCTATCATTCAAAAAGGTTACATTCTTATTTCCTAAGAGCTCCTTTAATCCCAAGGATTAATCCTTCATCTTTAAGGTCGCAGTTCACTTCACAGTCTCAGTTGTGAATCTCAAAACTGTTTCTGGGAGCCCAGCCTGATCCCTCAGCCTGCAGGTCTCATAGTGCAGTGCGGGACAAGGAGGGACAGAAAGACTTGCTTAAATAGAGGAAGAAAGTTCACAGAAGATGGGAAGTCCATGTGTTTGTCTCTCAGAGGCTGTTTGTAGAAATACTGGCCCGGAGCCATTGTAAATTTGCAGAAGAATCAACTGGATGAGTCACTAGGTTTCTCTGACTTTGTTTGGAAGTAGTTCCTTCTTGGGTAAATAATATAAAATGCAAAAAAAAGAGGCACTTAGACCAAGGAAAAAAGGCAATCAGAGGTGGGATACACATTTTTGGTGTTGACAACCTGGAAATTGTTATTGAGCACTACAAAGTTTTAATAAGATTAGTTTAAATTAAAATACCAGGCAAAAATAACGTATACATCAGGAGCAGGTAAAGAAAGATCCTTATATCGTCTGTGAGATTTTGTTAAATTTAGACTTTGATAAATACGCATGTTTTCATCTCTAAGGCAAACCATAAAAGAAATAGACACGCACCATAAGTCATCCAAACTGGGAGAGACAAATGTTTAGTTGATCAAAAAGAAAAGTGAGAAAAGGAAAGAGAAAGAAACATAGGAAAGATGAAACAAATAAAAAGCACAATGCAAGATGGCAGGTTTAAACCCCAAACATCCGTGATTATATTATATGTAAATGGACTAAATTCTCCAGTTACAAAGCAAAATTGTCAAGATTGAATTTTAAAAATCCAACTATAGGCTGTGTATAGGAGACGTATCTAAGACAACATTACTGTTATGATTTTAAACAATGTTAAGAATAAAATGCTCACTTACCAGGCTTTGGGGTGCAACCCTGAGAAACACTGTCTGGAAAATGATGAGCCACTGGGTAGCAAAGGAAGAGAGGTTCATTGTGAGTAGAGTCACCCGAGGAAAAGGCGGAAAGAACAACATGGGCCAAAGGCCAGAGGAGAGACAAAGCACCAATTGTTTGGAAACCAGAAAGAGTTAAATATGACTGGCAGGCAGGACGTGGGTGAGCAAGTGAGGAAACGAAAAGTGAGAAAGCAGCTAGGAGACAGTGATTTTAAAGAGTTTAGACGTGACCTTAAGAATGAGGAGAATCCATGGAAAGGTGAAATGATATGAATTTCCTTGCAGAATGATGACTCTGCCAACCAGATACAGACAAGAGGCTGTCGTCGTGATCTAGGAGATAAAGGGTAGTATCTGGCCTTAGAGTATTAGCAAACACGTAACATTTGCTGAGGGCCAGGCGCCCTGCTAAGCCTTCAATACAGAGTCAGTCTTTTAATTCGCACAACTATATAGGCACTATTCACAAAAATAATTAAGGTCTTATTGTGCCCCTCATTTTAAAGATAAAATCTAAGGCACAGCAAGGTGAGTAACTGCCTAAAAGACACATGGGTGGGGAACAGACCCAGAGGGCAAACCAAGCAGTCTGGTTCTAGAAGCTGTGCTCTCAGCTCCTGACGCACCCCACTTCTGTGCCCAGGTGGAGGTGCTGACGACGAAATGAAGGTCTGGATTCCACAGCTACTTTAGACCACGGAGTCAGGGGGATTTGGTGATTTGTTAGATATGGAGGGGGGTGTGGGGGAGGGAAAGGAAGCAAGTATGAGTCCCAGTTTTCTGGGTTTGGACAACTGGATGCATAGTCAGTAGCGTCGTTCACTGAAAGAGGGAACACGGGAGGGGGAACGTGCTTGAGGCAAAGGTGCTGGTTGAGTTTCAGATGTGAGTTTGAGATACCTGTGAGGTCTCCACGGGGATATTTCCTGAAAGTATTTGGCCACAGGGATGTGGGCCTCAGGAGAGTATTTGAGAATAGATCTGGGGGTTATCTGAATAGAAGGGAGGTTGAAGCCAAGGGACAGAATGAGGTGGCTTGGGTTGAGGACAGAGAGCAGTTGGTCTTTCTAGGAAAATTCCATGTGTGTATTGGTTGTATTTGTGCCCAGTATCATTTCAGGAGTTAGCGAAGAAAACCAGGCAGGTGAGCTCCTCAGAAAGTGCCCAGGTCCAGAAGGACACCAGTGGGTCAACAGTGTTGAACGTTGAATGTTACTGAATCAAAGAAGGCAAGTGCTCCAAGTGTGACTTGGGGCTAGTGATGAGGAGGAGGTCTCTCTCACTTGGGAAGGAGAAGTTTTGCATACTTCTTGTGCTTGTGGGTAAAGCTCTGGTGGCCTGGGGAGAGATTCTGGAGTTGGCTGCAGAATTGGATTGCGGACCACCCCATCTCACGTGGGAACAGCTGAAAGGGCCAAGAGTGGATTTGGGCAGAGCACCGACATCGTTCACTACCTCTCAAAGGGAAGCTTTGGGAGCTGAACGAGAGCAGAGCAGATACTAGCTGGCCAGGGAAACTGATCTCATAAGTAATCTGGCAGTCAAGAGAGGGAGTGAGTGCTTAAGAGGGAGACAGGATTGAGGAATGCTAAAAAGAGAGACATGGATGGGTTGAGGCCAAGAGTAATGAATTGATGGAGCAAAGTCCCAGAGCAGAAAGGATTTTTATAATCCTCATCACCGATTTTCTTCTTTGCTTGGTGGTGAGCTCTTTGAGCGAGGAGGTCTTAGTGGTCTGGTTCGCTGTTGCACCTCCATCCCTTTTCAGTCAAAAGAACAATGAATAAATGAGCAGGAGTAGGAGAGAGGTGTAGTGGTTATCAGCAAGCGTGGTGAGACTTATTCATCTAGGACAGGAGGGAAGGGACAAAAGGAAAGGGTGATTCCCTGGAGATGTTTTGAGGCTGACGCAGAGGAAGGAAGGGTTTAAATGGATGGCCTCTTTTCCCAGGGAAGTGGTAGAGAATGTTGGGCGATCATGAGATGACCGACGATTAGAATAAAATTGAAAACGATCAGTGGTGGGAGAGATCGAAAGGGCTGAGTCTACAAGTTACAAAAAAATAGGGCTGGAAGCCCGCGTCCTTCACCACCGATGCCAGCCAGCGTGCCCGATCCTCTATAGCAATGAGCATCAGCTCAGAAACAAAGAACCCGGGCAGAGGGGGTGGCCCAGGCATGCGGACAGGCAGGTTGGAAGGACACAAACCAAGGGAAAGGGGACTGAGGATGCCTTTGAAGAGGAAGGGGACCACAAGATTACGACTGGAGAATGCAGAATAGATAACAAGAGAGAGCTCCTCTTCTGGGGAAAAGAGCCTTGGGACACGGAGTTGAGATGGGAGCCAAGAGCGAGTTCCGTAGGAATGAAGGAAGGGGGGACATGGGGAAAATGTTAGACTGCAATAGAAGGGTCAGATTTCATAGCCTGACACTTAGGCAGTGAGACCACCCTGAAGGACAACCAAACCCTCGTGGGGGCTGTGAGTTTCCAGGGTAACGCACAGTGAGCCAGAGATGGCAGCATGTAACCATGGCACGGACCTCTTTTGTTTCTTAGGAGCTAAGGATCAATTTTGCTAAACAAATCATTGTAAGTCGTGCCCCCCCGCCCCCGTTTTGTTTTTTTTAGACAGGGTCTTGCTCTGCTGCCCAGGCTGGAGTACAGTGGTGTGATCACAGCTCATTGCAGCCTCCAACTCTTGGGCTCAAGCGATCCTCCTGCCTCAGCCTTCTGAGTAGTGGGGACTACCAGCATGCACCACCATACTCGGCTAATTTTTTTGATTTTTCATAGAAATGGGGTCTTGCTATCCTGCCCAGGCTTGTCTCAAACTCTCAGCCTCAAGCAATCCTCCTGCCTCAGCCTGTCAAAGATTACAGGCTAAGACACCACCACGCCTGGCCCTTCGTTTTAAGACTTGGTACAATCTGAGCTTTGAGGCCATAGTGACCGTTGAGATAACCTCTCACTTTGAGGCAGTGTCTTCCAGACTGACTGCTGTACCAGCTCCTGAAACATTGCCCTTCCTGCTGGGGCTCCCTAGAAAACACACACGCAAGCCTCTTTGCATAAGGTGCCCATGTGCTATCCAGTGAGTAAAGACATGATCACGGGAGAAGGGCGCTAGTTCATTTTCTCAAAAGTCACCTACAAATGCAATCTTCTAGGGAGATTTTTTAAACTCCAACTCTTCCATGAGCTACAATGCCTTAATGAAGATGCGGAACATTTTCGCAAGAGTCCAAGGCCGTACTCACCCCAAATGACCGGCTTACGCTCTCAGAACCTGTATTTCATCAATCTCCTCACATGCAGTCCCAGTGAATTTCAACAAATCCCCGGTCCTTCTCCTGAAATCTTCTCTCCCACACCACTGAAGTTGCCTAAGACTTGCAAGCGCCTGCAGTGTGCCCCGAGGCCTGGGGCAAAGCCTTCCCTGACTCATTCGGGCAGAGTTGCTGGCCTGTGGCCTACAAAGGACAAGGGGTCCTTGTTCCTGGCCGAAGTTGCTTCCAAGTATATAAAGGACGGTGCTTACGATGGCAAGGCCACTTAAGTTCAATGTCTAGCCACTTGCTACCAAATGGAGAGAATTCCGGCCAAGGTTACAGCAGTAATGGAAGATCTCACAGACCACTACCTTGGCCTATGCAGACACTCTGCTGCCTATGGACAGCCCACAAGAAATGTGTCGTGCATTGTCTAGGAAGCCATCCGGCGGCCATTTTGGCCCATGGATGTGCCCTGTCCCCACAGTTAGTTCTTGCTATTAAACATTCTCATAGTATTTGACATCCAAGAAATAGCTGTAACCATAATTAAATGTGAAGACAATGATGATGTGACTTACATGTAGAGTTAATCAGCCTCCAGGCCAGGACCCTTTTGGAAGTCCAGAAGTAGTTGTCCCTTAGCTGATTTCTCCTTACAGGCAGACCCCACTGTGGGGTGCGGGGCTAAATTCTAGAGTCACTCAGCCCCTGGGAGGCCTTGGGTAAACCACACACCTCTCTGGGCTTGGATTCCTTCAGCTGCCTCTCGGGACTGATGTGAGGTCAGACGAGAAGGTGGGAAATGAGAGGGTGTAGCGGCCACAAGACCCCTAAGGCTTGTTTGAGTTCTGACAGTCTCAGATGTAGTGACTTTCCAAGGTGGGAAATGGTGATCTGTGTGCCTGGGCTCCTCTCCTCCCTGAGAGAGGTGGCTTTACCCCTGTCCTCATGGTGTCCCAACGCATCCCCAGCAGAGAAAAGTGTGACATGCTTTTGACTGAGAAGACAAGCTGGAGTGCAGGGCATGGTGCTGTTTGCATAACTCCCAGGGTTTGGAAGGTCACAGCTCGGAATATTCCGTGCTTTCTCTGGTCTATGGCTTAACTCTCAGTGCTTCACATTAGAAAACCAGCTCTACCACCTGATGCTTCCTCATGGGCTTTGATTTCGGCAAAGACCACAGTGGAGTATAATGTGGGCTCCCATCTCCATAATTCAGTAGTCTATCATGGAGCACACCTGCAAGATCAAAGTGCCTGGGCCACTGCCACCTCCATCTTCAGCACATCTGCACAGGGCTGGCCTTCCCTCATCATCATCTGGGTGCTCATCGAGACCCCAGTTGGGCCTTGCCCCAGTCTTTTTGGAGTTCCTTGGTACCCTTTCTTGCCCATCAAAGACGTTCTAGCAATATTCAACTTCAAAAGGGTGGAGTCTGCCCTTTTCTTCTAGGAGGTTCCTGGGCTTCTACAAAAATCCCCCCCCCATACCTCTTTCTTTACTAGCAGTTCTCTTGTCCACCTGGAGAGAGCAGCTTCTTTTGCCAAAGTTTCACCTGACCAGTCTCTCTCTCTTTTTCCCTCCCTCCCTTCCTTCCTACATCTCTCTCCCCACCTGCTATGGTTTGAATGTTTGTCCCCTCTAAAACCCATGTCGAAATTTCATTGTCATCGTAACAGTATAAAGAGGTGGGACTTTTTTTTTTTTTTTTT
>VBSM01003148.1:11363857-11374609 GCA_008086735.1 Cheirogaleus medius | reverse complement strand
GAAAGAAAGAAAGAAAAGAAAATACATCAGTAGGCTAATCATTGGCTACTAATGGTTTCAAAGGGGGCTATCATTGCCCCCACGATTAATGGTTATTCTACCACAATTAAAATGGTCAGAAAGAGCAGGACCAAGAACGGTACAACTTTAATGTATCTGCAGCCATATCTTAGAACAGAACAAGATGAGTAGTAGACACTAAGTTTCGTGGCTTTCATGCTACAAAACATTAAATTGAAGACTGCATTTTTTGAATTATTTTGTAAAATGACAAACATTTACATGATATAGAAAGAAACAATGAATTCTTAAAATATAATGGACAAGCGATACAAAGAAGAGAGCCTAGTAAGCATAAATTTTCACTTTGTGGACTTCCTTGTCATCACATTCTCTCTGTTTGTTGTAGTAATAGAAAGTATTGTCCCTTCTCTGAAGTTTCTTCACATATCCTGTCTCTGGCCAACGATCTACCTGCACATCAAAAACCAGATACAAATATTGTAATGCCGGTTCTAGTTTGATCTCATATTTTACTATCAGATACTTAAAAGTTCAGTTCACACCACATTTTTTAAAAATGCTTGAGCTCTTAAGAGTATGACACACACAAAACGTATCTTTAAGTTGCATCCTTATACTGGCAGAAAAACAGATTCAGTGCTTTTCCCTAGAGCCCAATTTCTAGATCTAAATTTCTACCCTGTGGACAAGATAGAGAAAACAGTAGAAATAATTTAAGCTTCATTCTTTTCATATTTACAAATAATTTCAAACATTATAACTTCTAAAAAAATACTACTAGGCCCGGGCCTCATTCTGAAGGCGCTGCCTGCTGGTTATTGATATATTACAGTAATTGCAGGAAACAACTAGGCTCGAGAGGTATCTCAAGGTATCTATGCATTTCCTTCTGCCTAAATTTCAAGTTCACCTTGAAGTCCAATTTGTAACAAGAATTTGAGGTCACAAATATAGTCCTCAACAATCTTGTCCTATTCCCCCCCCCCACCTTCCTTTTTATGTGCCATGTTGGCTTGCTTATCATTAGGCTTGACCTACTTTGGACACTTGGCTCTCTCCTTCCTCTCCAAATTCAATGTCATGCCTTCTTGATCAGGTGAATGCATTTTTGTTATTGTTAAATATGTTCCTTCTGGATTTTGTAAGATGCACTTTATCATTATCCAGGTTTTAGAAAGTCAGATCCTGTCCTTCAATACCTTCTATACAGGCAGTCCTGCACTTTTGATATTCCTCACTTAGAAATCTCACCTTTTGATAGGGAGAAAAGATGAATATATCATCTGTGTCTCCCTGTCTTTTATTTTCTAACGCATTTCCTTTTTTCCATTGTCTCATTTATTTGTGGATTAGAAGAATAGGTGGCATCCTATCTGATAAACCTTGGCAGGCCCTTTGCCATATACATTATAGAAAATCAGCAGCCCCTAATATCACTGGTGTCCTGCCTGCCCGTGTGGCCTCCACGACCCTCAGCAGGGGAAGGAGATGTGTTCAAGGCTCCATTATAGCCCTGTTCCCCTTGGAGACATGAGCAGATTCTCTTTCATTTAATAGGGTCCTGAGAACCATCTCAGTGAAGAAATAGTACAATCACTGCCTCCTCAGGACATCTGGAGCTACTTTATATGAGATGATCCTCAAATCAGCTAGACAGGTCCTGTACTCAGTGACTTCTGGATATTTTTCCTTTTTATACCCCCTTGCCATCTCTGAACGTTTTCTTCTTCTTCACTTTTAATTTGATCGTTCCCATTTGATCTAGGAAACCTTCATGCCTAAGGTGGAACGGAATGATACAATCCTCAAGTCCGATTACCTTCTCCTTAGGCAGGGAGGTCAGCAAGTACTAACAGCACCAGAAACGTGTGTGCTTCAGTAAAGAAAAAGAACTTTGCTCGAACCCTGAGGCCACTGCACACTGGTGGAGACATCCCAACCAAAGCAAGACTTCAGTTAGCATCTCATCCATCCTGGAAGGCCCACTGGCAAATGCCACTGGGGGAAGGAAGCCTTTTCTGGGGAATGTCTCCAGAAGGAAGTGATTTTGTCTTCCTTTAAGTTCCTGTGCTGCTTTGACTTAAGGCACATATACTTTGTCTTGCATATGGTTTCATTATTCTTGTTACTTTTCTTCAGGATAACGAGGTCACTAAAACTGTCGTTCATTGAACACTTACTGCTCATTCACTCAACAAATTAGTATTGAGTGATCCAATCTCAGGCACTTCAAACACGTGAGTTCATTTAATCCCTGTGACAGTTTTCTAAAGCAGGCACTGCCACCACTATTTTCCAGTTGAGGCAATGGAGGCTCAGTGAAGTTAAGAGCCCTTGTTCAGGATCCCCCAGCTGATGAGAGGTAGAGCCGGGATGCAAACCCTGAACTGACTGACTCCAAGGCCTGTCTTCTTCTCACTGGCTTACGGGGTTTCTTGAGGTCAGGTCCTTTCTCACCTCTACTTTTGTCTCCTAAAGTACTTGCTATAGAAATTTGCACATGGTAGGTATCCAATAAACATATACTGAGTTGAAACGAAAACTTCTTTATAATTGCCAAATCATAAAATGAATAGAGCCATTCTTTCTTCCATTACACACACACACACGTACATGCACACGCTTCTCAGTTGCTTTTTGGGACTTCCCATTTAAGGATGTACTTTGTGTTCTCTTAAATCTGGTTTTGCCTCAATCACATCATTGGGCGTGCGGGTGTAGGTGCAGGAGAGAAAAGAGCACACAGTGTGTTGTGTTTCACACTGCTTATGATGATTCTGGGCCTTGTATATCTTTAGGGGCATTCCAATCTCAAGGCAAGGTATGAAGGTTATTTTTGAACAGCATTAAAGTGATAATGAGTATGTATTCTCTATTTAAAAGGCACAGATGGTAGAGTCATGAAAACGATGTCTCTATTCTCTCAGGAAAGCCTGAAATGTACAACCAAAGTCAGGAGTTGTTCTCTAACACTTTTTTTTGTCACATATAATCTCCATAAAAACATATTATTTAACCCCTTTCTAATTTATGGTTAAAATAGGTTAACTATGAATTTATTTTTTGTATATATAAATTATATATATAACTTCCCATAATGGAGGAAAATTATAGTTACACAAAAAACTAAATATCTGATAATAGAATTGTCTGAATGAGGGTAAAAGATTCTGCTTTGTAATCTACCATAAAAGATTCATTTAGCAGAGCACAGTAGTGGCTCAATAAATGTTAGAAAATTCTG
The DNA here is from genome assembly GCA_008086735.1 of Cheirogaleus medius. Taxonomy (NCBI): domain Eukaryota; kingdom Metazoa; phylum Chordata; class Mammalia; order Primates; family Cheirogaleidae; genus Cheirogaleus; species Cheirogaleus medius. The sequence goes on along the minus strand of VBSM01003148.1, from coordinate 11,371,341 downwards.
AATGTCCCCAGCTGAGGGACCACCTCTCCCCCCAAAGTCTGCCTAGAAAATCACTATTCTGGGCCTTGGTCTCCTTATCAATAACATGAGGGAGTTTGTACAGGAATAAATCTTACCATAGATACTTGTTTCACTTGTTTATATTCAATCTCATCCCGATATCCTGCTTGTTGAAATCTGTACAGATTTTCTATCTCTTCTGACCATTTTTTGGCACGACTTATTGATTTTGGTTTCACATCAGAACTAGCCATGGCTACAGAGGCCTTATTACCAACAATTTCTGAAAGATGTTAAAACAACATTAATAGATATCATAATGACAATTTTGAAAGTCCCTTTATGAATGAACAAAACTAACACTTAAAAGTTATATAGAGAGTTGAGAATCTCATTAAATACATTAAGTTTATAACATTCAATTCCTAGATTGAAAAGGATTCGTGCTTTATTCTAGGGGGAAAACTCTAAAACAACAACAACAACAAAACCCTTGAAAGATACATGGAGAACTGTTTATATCTTTACCAAATAAAACTGCATTCGGAGTGATGTTCTAAATGCTGTATTACAAATTCTGGTGTTCCAGGCAATAGTTTGCACATTTCTGAAAACACACTCTTATTGGTAACTGCTTAGTAGATTGTTAAAATATTCCACCACCATTCCATTTAATTATATTGAAAATTGCCTTTCTCTCTCTCTCTCTTTTTTTTTATTTCTTAAAAAAGGGATTTAGGATCAATCTTATTTTCTTCCCTTCTTTGTTGCTGGGAAGCAATGGTTTCTCCTTTTTCCATTTCTTAATTGCTTGGAAACATCCCAATCACTGCAATTCATTTACTCAGGTCACTGTGACACACAATCCCAAAGTGATAAGACGGACTGACACAAAGTCCATGCAAGCTGTAATGGCTGTCATGATGCTAAGATCATTGATTTTGAAACAGTGTAGAAGGGTCACTAATGGTCTTGGAAATTCAAATATTCAACTTGAGTTCATATAACTGTCTTTTTTTTTTTTGAGACAGAGTCTTGCTCTGTTACCTGGGCTAGAGTGCCGTGGCATCAGCCTAGCTCACAGCAACCTCCAACTCCTGGGCTCAAGGGATCCTTCCCGATTAGCTGAGACTACAGGTATGTGCCACCATACCCGGATAATTTTTTCTATATAGATTTTTAGTTGTCCGGCTAATTTCTTTCTATTTTTTAGTAGAGACGGGGTCTTGCTCTTGCTCAGGCTGGTTTCGAACTCCTGACCTTTAGTGATCCTCCTGCCTCGGCCTCCCAGAGTGCTAGGATTATAGGTATGAGCCACCACGCCTGGCCAATTCACCAAAGTTCTGTAGCCACTTTTTCAAAGTCATAATTTTGTGCTTGTTTTTGCAACCACTTCTTATTTATTACCAAAATATATCCAGTCATTTAATGGAATAAAGTGCCTAGAATTTTCACCATGATTCCTTGATCTGCTCTTCCATTAAAATATTTCTAATGGCTGAAATATGTTAAAGTCAGATCCTGTAAATGAATTAAGAGTTTTTGAATTTTTTCAATCACAATGACAAATGCTCATATGTTAAAAAGGTCAAGAAATACATTGAAATTCAAAAAGGAGAAGCCAAAATTATCATCACATCAGTTAGAAATATCCATCCTTCATCTTGAGTGAACATCATCCTAAACACATGATGAATTAAGATAGATGTTAAAAGTTTCATAAAAAGGAGTCATGTAGCAAATGCCTTTACAAGAGTAATAAATTTGGCTTTACTTGGATTTAACAGGAATAAAAATAGAACATGGAAAGGAAATTGACATACTTGCTGAATTTCAGATGAATGTTTCTTCAATATGAAAGATGTAGCCTAAAAGTTGCCTCTATGGTTAACAGAAAAAGATAATGAAGACTGTTGGGGAAGCCAAGGGTCTTTGTTTTAACTTCACGTTATCAATGTGACACGCAGGTACTGATTGACTCTTTTCTATGAAAAATAAGAAAAGTGGTCTAATGTTCCTCCTACTTCCTCTAGACTTTTAAAAAATTATTTAATATTCTAAAGATTATAGTATTTACATTCTATTCTGAAACCATAATCCCCCCTAGTTGTTTGGACTTAGCTCCAGATTTAAATGAATTTAAATGAAGCCATCTGAGTCACATAGATCTTACCCTGATCAGAGGAGCAACTACATAAGTGGATATATCTAAGTAGATATATCATTAGCATTGCTTGTGCATTTTTTCCAAAGTACATACCAACACGTATATTGATCAGACCAATATACTAGGGTTTTGCTAGTATGTGACGTTTAAAAACTGTTGATCCTTAGCTATAGATTTAGGTTCAGGCTCATGTTGCATTTTAAGATAATTCATTGTTGTGGTATTGTATGAATTTATGTGAAATTTGCAATACTTGACCAAAAAAACCCATGCCTTAGTGAAATCCTTATCTTTTAATTCCATTCATTGTAATAGGAAGTTCACTACTTCACTGATGCACAATATACTAGTGATATACTAGCTATGACCAACAAGTAAGTTGAGTACATATGGTACAGCCTGATAACCCATTCATATATATATATAATTACATATAAACTATACATATATAACACACAAAAAAAATGATGCTAAGAAACATGAAAGGAAAAAAGAGTGAATTCACTGTATTAAAAATTCTTTAAAAACTAGTCATGTTTTTATATGGATTTAGTGGGAGTATTATTTACACTGCTTTTACAGATGAAGCAGTTTCTAACAGTAGTGGTATGATCTAATTTTTGTTTTATTTAAACCATTTTTGCTTTCAGGTTGGCTTTTAGATACATAATAAAACACTTTTATTTGCTCCTATTCACTTAAAAAGTATTTTCCTGAATGTCAAATATGTAACCTTTTGTCACTTTCAGGTCAAACAATTATGTCAACGGTACATATAAAAGTGCTACATTTAATAGAATAGCAGAAAATATGCAGTATTCAGTTGGACTTCTGGGAGAAATCACTATTTTTCTCAGAAGAAATAGACGTCTTCTAGTTATTATCAGGCATTTCAAAATTTTGTTTTCCCAAAATATTTAAAGGTAACATGAATGTAATTTTCACCATAACAGCAACCCTAGTTGGCTACTATAGCTAGTTGTGGTGCAAATTCCATTTTTTGGTCTTTCTTACTTTCAGTTTATTAAAAACACAAAATGAAACTAAAATTAGGGAAGATCAACTTACAATTCCTTGATTAAATGTTTCAGTGATTCTGGGAAATTCAGTGGCAGGACTAATTCTGCTAGTAACCTTCAGCACTTTCAAACTGAGGGGTTTCTTTAAACATTGTAGCAAAAAAAGAACTGATAAAAAAATAAATCTGATCTCTGTAATACCAAATTGTATCTCCACAAACAGGAAATGGCAATGCTTGAATTTCTAGTTTGCAAAAACTGAATTTTATTAAACACTATTAGAGTTTAGATGGGAACATATGGTCCCTGACTTACAATGGTTCCACTTAACATTTTTTAACTTTACCAAGGTGTGAAAGTGATACTGCATTCAGTAGATACTGCACTTTGAGTACCCATATAACCATTTTGTTTACCACTTTCAGTGAAGTATTCACTATTACATTAGATATTCAACACTGCATTATAAAATAGGCTTTGTGTTAGATGCTGTGCCCAACAGTAGTAGGCAAATGTAAGTGTTCTGAGCTCGTTCAAGGTAGGTCGGGCTTTGCTATGCCGTTCAGTAGGTTAGGTGTGTTAAATACATTTTCAACTTGACAATATTTTCAACTTACCACGGGTTTATTGGGACAGAACCCCATCCTAAGTACAGGCTTGTTTGTATTTTAAGCCCACCAATCTCAAATCCTTGACAATCTAAAGATGTAATGTAACTAAAAGCTTTTGATGTAGCCAGCCACCCCAAACTCCCTTCTATGCAAAACGTTTTCACCTCAGTTGGCTCTTTACTTTTAGTGCCATTAAAACCCCCCACGGCCTTCGTCTCTGTCATCTTCCATGTCTTTCCCCATTGTATTAATATTTCTGCTCCTAAGAGGCAGTAGGATATGGTGGAAGAGCGCTGTAACTAGCACATAACCTGGGCCAACACCAGGAACATTCCTGGGCGTTACCTGAACTCTAAAAGGTGAAGCATTAGGCTAATGGGTTAGGGGACGGTCATTAGGTTAAGGAACGGTCTCTAAAGTCCCTTAACTCCCCATCCCAAAGTTGTTGGGTGTTCAGTTGAAACAAAAAGCGGTTGCCCAAACACGCCTTGGTGGTCCAGGTGTGCTAATCTGCATTTGTGCAGCACAAACACGCGCCTTTGCAGTAGCCGATTGCTAACATGCCTCAAATTTTCTTTCCGCGAGAAATCACCAAACGTGCTTTTGATGTAAAATCTGCCTAGCGTAGGCTGGGATGGAAAAAGTACAGTATTCTAAGTAAGAACTAGGGATCAAATGAGTGAGACCTCAGAGTCGCGGCCCCTAAAGCTCACCGGGGCGCAGGGCGGCCCGGGAACTTCCGGCAGAATCCGAATCCGAAACTCAAGAGAGGCCACAGAAAGACCCTCCGTCCTGGAAATAAGCGAGGAAATGTGAAAACTCGGGAGAAGGCAGGGCGGACCTCGGGAGGCACGCAAGGACGGCGGGGCGGAAGGGGCGGGGCCCGAGCTTCCGGGGCGGGGCCCAGGCGGGCGCGGAGGCCGGACGGGTAGATCCCCGCCCTCAGCGGCGCGTCCACCCACCGCTGGGTTCGGCTGTCGGTGGTTATCCTCGCTCGGCCGAGCAGGGGAGGTCGGGGAGGTCCCCGCCCGGAAGCGCGCAGGTGGGCGCGGCGGGGCTTGTGTTCAACACTCGGGATCCTTGGGGCCAGAGAGAAGCCAACTGTCGCGGCCTCTGCGACCTTCGCGTCTCCTAGCAACGCGGCGGCGCGGCTCTAGTGCTAGGCTCACTCCGGCCCCGCCCAGCTCAGGCAGGCCCCGCCTCCAGACGGGACTTTGTGCGCATGCGCGAGAGTCGGAGCCGGTTGGCGAGCGCAATTTGTGAAACCAGAAGGGCCCCCTGGGCGGGAACTTTGAGACGGGTTACCAGAGGTAGAGTGGGAAATGGTTATTTGCTGTTTCTTCAATCCCAGACCAAATTCCTTAAGAAGGCGGATTGCAGAACGGGTACTACTGGTATTTCTAGTTCCTGATAGGAGATCTCTCCTGTCTGTCCATTTTGTAGGAATTAAATAAACCATAGGCTGACAATTAGTAAGCCTAAATATAAATATCTGTAGCTTTAATTATTGTTCTAATATTACCTTCATTATTATGTTTAAAATAACCAGCTACTTTGGTGAAAAGTGATCAGATTCAAGGTACACATTTTGAACGGAGAGCCATCAGGATTTGCTGATAAATTGGAGAGTGAGAGAGAGTGACTTGCCGGAGCCAACTCATTAGAGCTTGAGAGAATCAACAGTTAAACTTTTAGGAATTTTTTTTCAGCCCGTTGTTAAACACAAGCCATGTTACAAATTAAATCATACAAATTTTTAATTAAAAGTCATATTAAAACATTATTAGTAATAAATACCAAAAACTAAAATAAAAACTCTTTTCTTATAACTTGTACATTTATTTCCTTAGCTCAGATCTTTCTCTCTCAACGTTAGACTTGTATGTCCAGCATATATTCAATAGTCACTTGGTTGTCCCAAATCACCTTCCCAAACACTTTCTCTCCTGCTCCTTCCCCAAGTCTTTCCCTTTGAGTAGATGACCCACCTAGCATCCTTTCTCTCACCTTCCATGTTCGTCCATCAGTACAACTTGTTGGCTTTACAACTCCTACCCAAGTCCAAGCCACTGTCATTGCCCCCTCTCTGGAAATTGCAATAGTCCCCAACAGGTCTCTCTTTCCCCTCCATAGTCTGCTCTCAAGACAGCAGTCAAGTCAAGCACAATCTGCTTAAAATCTAAGTCAGATCGTGTCAGTCCTTTGCTTACAACCCTGCAGTGGGTTCCCATCTTACACAGAGTGACAACCGGAGGCTTTGTGAAGCCAGCAAAGCCCTACAGGATTTACACACAACCCCCTCCTTCAGTCCTCTGTAGCCCTGGATCATTCTGCCCTGGCCACACTGGCCTAACAGTGCCTAGCACACAGTAGTTGCCTAAGCAATACTTTTTGGATAATTTATTTCACCACCACCACTACCATTCTGTTGCTGTAGAGCTGCACAGCATGGTAGCTAGAAATGCGATGTTTAAGAGCCTGGTGACCTTCTTGGATTTGAATCTGGGCTCACAACCTAGATTGGGGTCTCATCTGACTCTAGGGTTTCCAAAAAGTAATGACTAGACCCTTAGCCCCTGAATTATTTATTTTGGAATGTCAACTTTAAAGGAATCCACCCATTTCTCTGCCTACTTCTAAGCCAAATTTTCTCTTACCTTTTTCTAAAACTGAAATCAAAATTTCCAAAAAAAAATCACAAAAACTGAAGATAAGCTGTCTGCAGCTAAATCTTATAAATTAGGACATATAGAATTTTAAAACTGTTAATTCTTAGCGGTAAATATAGTACCACCAGTTTTTATAAAACAACTTAATATAAATATTACATGTATTATTTTACATTGCTCTTTGTTATGGCTTGAATTGTGCCCCATTCATTTTCTTTTTCTATTTTTTTTTAAATATGGAACGTTTCACGAATTTACATGTCATTCTTATGCAGGGGCCATGCTAATCTTTTCTGTATTGTTCTAATTTTAGTATATGTACTGCCGAAGCTAGCGCGCCTCCCCCCCTATTTTCAAATACTAAAGTCCTAAGTCTCAGCACCTCAGAATGTGACCTTCATGACTTTAGACTTTCTAGGGAACCCACATGAACTTATTAGCAGTTTTCGGTCTTGCTGAGATAGAATGAATCATGGACTTAGAAGTTGAGAAAGCTTTGGGATTGCTGAAAGTCAGAGATTCCACACTGGGGAAGAAGGGAACAGAAAACAGTTCATGACATTGTTGGCTGCGTCTTACAGTTTTTTATACAGGCACTCACAGGAGGATTTCTTTTGGGACTCAGAATCTAGAAAATTGGGCTTTTTTTGAAAAACTTATTTTTATCTTAAGGATGCCAGAAAACTAGTAAGTGATCGTGTCTCCCTCTTTGCTCTGGCTTCTAGAAGAGCCGAATGCAGGGCCTGCCTCTCCCAGGAGTACACGTGTGCACGTCTCTGGGCTATGCCTACTTATCTTCGCTGTTTTCCATCCCATCTTTCCTTTTGTCCTGATTCTCTATTTCCCTTCATTTGTTTGTCCTGTATCCATTGTGGAAAGAAGAGGAGGTGACAAGTGAGCAAATAAATAAGAATAAGAGCATTATCTTGTCCTGCCCTTCCTGGAGCCCAGATTCTGAGACTCTCTATATCCCAGACTCACAGCAGACTTCTGCTGTTAGGTCTTTTTTTTTTTTTTT
>VBSM01003148.1:11312555-11347063 GCA_008086735.1 Cheirogaleus medius | reverse complement strand
TATCTCCATATTGCTTTCCACAGAGGCTGAACTAGTTTGCAGTCCCACCAGCATACACTGCTAATTTAATTTTAAGACACATGACATGAGCATGCTTATAAACTATTTGTCTTCTACTCATTGGAGATAAATATCTAGATATAACTTTCCTTCACACTTTGAAATGGTTACATGTATTGATGGTTCTATTTCAAATGTATGTTTCCAGTGTCTCTGTAACTCACTTGTGATTGTTTTCTAATACCACCATAGAACCCCCTTCTGTTATCAAATGTCAGGTATAAGACTTCCATTTCAAATTTTCCTTTACATTTTTTTCAATTAAAAAATTAAATTTCAGTTTTTCAGTTTAAATTGTCACGACAAATTAATGATCTTCAAATGTAGTGGTATGAGTGAATCTAATTTTCTTCTAAAATTTTTCTTTTTTTTGAGACAGAGTCTCACTCTGTTGCCCTGGCTAGAGTGCCGTGGCGTCAGCCTAGCTCACAGCAACCTCCAACTCCTGGGCTCAAGCAATCCTTCTGCCTCAGCCTCCCGAGTAGCTGGGACTACAGGCCTTCGCCACCATGCCCAGCTAATTTTGTCTATATATTTTTAGTTGTCCAATTAATTTCTTTCTATTTTTAGTAGAGATGTGGTCTCACTCTTGCTCAGGCTGGTTTCGAACTCCTGACCTCGAGTGATCCGCCTGCCTCGGCCTCCCAGAGTGCTAGGATTACAGGCGTGAGCCACCGCGCCCGGCTTGATTTTCCTCTAAATTTTAAAATATCTTAAGCATGCAAATGCTGAACAATTTTTTTAGTAAATACTGCATTTATACCTTTAGATCACCATTGTGGTGGTAGTATTGGCTCCATCAGCCAAAAGCCTAAAGTTGCTTGGCCCTTATAATAAAGCATAATATTAAACAAAAAAAGAATTCTTATCCACAGTATGGACTGTTCTTCTGTAGGCCACTGTAAGAGCTTCAAAATAAGAAATTACTTCTGATGATTGGTAAGCTGCATATTCTATCTTGAATTCATGAATTTATTTCATTTTTTATGTGTGTGTACTTACATAAATACATATATATTCATATATATACACACATATCCAGTGGATTCTTAGATGACTAAAAATGTAGATATTAAATATAAATGATTTTGAACTCTTTTTCTATTAGATTTATAGTCTTTGGTCTCTTGCATTATAAATCTTCTAATTGGCAAATTTCTTTTTGCTCTGAATTTTCTCACATCCCACAAAGCAGCTTAATTTGTAATTGTTTCTGCCGTCATAGCTACTTTCCTGAGACACTGCTGCTAGCAGCTTAAAATATGTTTTAGATCACACAGGCTTTAAAAGTGCTGGGAGGTCCGGAGCTTGTGGAGTCCTTTCTTCATGAGAAACAGCACCAAGGCACCCAGAGAAATCAGACTGGGATGGAGTGCTAGTGGTTTTGAAGGACTCAGAAGTAAAAATAATGTCTTTGGAAAAATCATCCTATTATTTTTGAGGCATTTGAAAACACTTTTATTATTATTTTTCCCTCCAACTTTATTTAAAAAAAATTTAAAATAGTGAAGTTGTAAGACTAGTTAGTATAATGAATGTCATAGTCCCCGGATTGGCCAGTTTGTTGATGCTGCCTCATTCTCTCTCGCTCTTTCTCTGTGTATGTGTAACCAACTCCCCCACTCCAAACCATCTGAGCGTATGTTGCAGACCTCATGGTACTTCTCCCCAAATCCTTCAGCATGTATCTCTTAGAATAAGAACATTCTCCCGTGTAACCACAATATGATTCCTCCACTCAGGAAATTTAGTGTTGCTATAGTACTGTTAGCTAGTACACAGTCCATAGTCACATTTCCCCATTTGTCCCAGTAGTGTCCTTGATAGCTTGTGGGGCAGGCAGAGGGGTCTGGGGGACTTAATTAAGGATCATGCATTGCATTCAATCAGGCCTGAAGGGTCTCTTGATGTAGGTCACATCCCCTAGCCCTTTGCTTCTCTGTCCTCATGTTGATGGTTCAGGCCAGTTGTTTTGTAGAATGTTCCTCAATTTGGAATTATCTGATTGTTTCCTCATGTCTACATTTGTTTTTCATGTCTGAGAACTAATCTACCTTTGTTTTTGAGACCCTCCCTATAAAAAAGATTTGTTGAAAATGTACAACTGTTTTTCTGTGTTTTTTATCTTTTTTAGGCAGAAGAATATTTTCAGTGGAACAGACTACCCTGTGGAATTACTTCCAAAAACAGGATTCCACTCCGCACAATCAGCATTAAGCCATCCACCATGTGGTTTGGAGAAAGAACCAGAAAAACAGATGTCATAGTGAGGTAAGGAAGCAATGTCATAGGTCTTTTCAGAGAAACCCAGTTTTGAGGTAAATTGTCTGATTTAATCTGGTTTAAATGCAGTGTAGGCTAAGCCCAAGAAGAGGATATAATATTAGAGTTGTGGGAAATAATTTCTTAAATTTAAATTTATTTAATCTGAGGATATGCTACTTCCAACCCATGGAGATACTATTGGCCATTCCCTCCTGAGTTTTACTCTAGTTAGATAAGATGATTGGAGACTGAGGGTATCTGAGTGCTTGCCTAGAAGTTATAAACTGACGTTGTAGAGAACAGAAGCCCTTGGCAGAGTGCAGGAGTTACCATGATGATCATAGTATCTTAGCAACATTCCCTTAACTGTGGCTGTTCAGGATGTGGGCAACAGATTTCCATTTCTGAAAAAGATTCACTCCTATTCCGAGAAGTTCCTGACTCAGGGTGATCTTATACTGAAATTGCCTAAATGGGAAGGGTCAAAGTTTAGAACTTAGCTTAGTTTTGCTAAGTGACCTTTTCATTTTGTGTTTTCATTTTCCTCCAGGACTGGAGAGAGTACATACAGAGCTTGTTTTTCTTTTCACTCTTCCTACAGCGAGGTAAGAGGATCCGTGTACTCATAACCCTTATTGCTGACTGTTCTGCAGCCTTCATGGGTCACAGTAGTTCCCTTGACTTTCAGAGGCATCTCTTTTTCTATTTAAGTCTCATTTCTTTCTTTTTTTTTCCCCCAAATATAGCCGATCCTTATTATTCAGATTCCATGTTTCTGTGTTTCCTCCTCACTGAAACTAATCTGTAAACCCAATACCAATACCAATGTTTGTAGTGCTTTTGTGATCATTTGTGGACACGGGGAGAGTGGTCAAAAATTTGAGTCACCTGACATGCACGTTCCCAGCTCAGATCAAGCAAGGCAGTGCTCTGCTGTCACGTTTCAGCTCTCATACTCTCAACAGTGTCCTTTCTTGAGTCTGTTGAGTTCTATCCAGCATTCCTAACGCAAGAAGGCTGTGACGTGCCTTATGGAGAATATATGTTAGATAAGCTTTGTTCAGGCATGAGTTGTAGTGCTGTTGGCCATGAGTTCAATGTTCATGAATCAACAATAGATATTAAATGAGGTGTCTTTAAACAGAAACACACATAAAATGAGGTTATGTATTGACTGATTGAAAATGATATTCACCAGAGGCTCCCAGGAACCCTACCTGGTATTTCCCCTAGGAGCAACGGTTCAGTATTTGCTAATTCTGTTATTCCTGGTGACTTTATAGAACATAACTACTGTAGATAAAGAGAAATCGACTGTGTTAACGTGTTGTTTTAAGGGCATTTGATGCCAGGGAGTCAACTTGTGCAAGTGAGAGAGGGTGTTCCTCAATTGGGTGTCTCTCTTCTCCTTGTGGCCACTTCATCCCTGAGAACAAGCAGTGAATCTTTTCTAGTATAGGCTTGACCTAACTCTCTTTATACCTATTCCCCTCAGGAGTCTTAGATTTCTGCCTTCCTCAACTTTAATTGATTGTGCAAACCAAATAAGTAGTGGGCAGGCAAGTAATGGTTTCTCTTTGCACGTCTAATTTGAAGGTACACAAGAAATTGCTTATGAAAGATAACAGGTCCTCCTGCCTCGCCCCATCTTACCTAAAGTAACCATCTTATTTTTATATAGAGTTAATGGTAATCCCTGGGTTCCTGCCTCTCTTGATTTGGTCTTTTCTTTGGAAAGTTGGACACTAGCAAGCATTTTATGCCCTAGTTTGTCTTTCTATTTTCAGAAGGGAATAAAAATCTTTGCGTTGTCATTGTCAACCTTGTAATTGATAATTTTATTGACTGTTGCACCATGTGCCAGGGACTGAGCTAAGCACTTCACGTGTGTTATCTCATTTATACTTTCAGATGAAGAATCTAAGATGTAGAGATGTTAGGTAACCTGCCAAGATCTATCTAGCAAATGCAAAGTTCGTCTGGGTTGTAGAGGTGCTTTGAGGAATAGTGACAGTTCCTCCGTTTAGCATTCTGAACTTTGCAGAAAACCAAGGTATTTTGTGAAATTTTTGCGTGTAATTGTGCTTGTTTAGAATTAATTGTTGGGAAAGGTAGTCCCATGTGCAGGGTCTTCCAACCTGCATTGGCCACAGAAGAATGGCCTTTGGCCTGGAGCAATTCTTACCAAGAGGTAAAGAGCACACGTAGCTTGAACCAGCTGATTGCCTGCTGGATTGCCTTGTGTGGAAATATCTTCCTCTGTTTTTTGGACTCAGTGTGTGTTCCTTTGTTCTGCTTAAGACTGTGTCAATGGCCCTCAGGCACACCCCTGATTGCAGACACTATGGGGAGGAGGAGGAGGAGAAGTGGCAGGGGAGGGGTGCTGTAGGCAGATTGCCCATGCTGGCTATAGGGGACTGACGGACCCTTGGAGCTGACCTTGCTCGTCTGTTCTCTGTAAGTAAAGCATTGTTCCATCCCGTGCTCGATGTCATTGCTTTCCCTGGTGACTCCAACACCAAGATGCCACAGGTAGAGTAGAAGTGTTTGGATTCCTTCCCCAGGATTGGTAACCAGTGCATAGTGTGTTCTGTTCTACGAGAATAAACTGTTAGAACAAATTAAGTAAACTTGAAGATGTAATTCTCTTGGTATTGCTAATTTTTTGTAAGAGAAAAGAAATGCGATTTTTTTTCTTTTTAAGAGAAAAGGTCTCACTATGTCGCCCAGGCTGTCCTCAAACTCCGAGGTTCAAGTGATCCTCCCAAAGTGCTAAGATTACAGATGTGCACCACTGCACCTGGCTAAGAAGTGCAATTCTAAGACATTTTCTTGTGTGTATTACAGTTAATACTCAGCTAAATTCTAACTTACTTCAAAGAGGATTTGTTAAATATGAGCTATTGACCTTGGACAAGGAAACTGTCATATTAAAAAAACAAAGAGGGCCGGGCACGGTGGCTCACACCTGTAATCCTAACATTCTGGGAGGCCGAGGTAGGTGGATCACTCAAGGTCAGGAGTTCAAAACCAGCCTGAGCAAGAGCAAGACCCCGTCTCTACTAAAAATAGAAAGAAATTAATTGGCCAACTAAAAATATATAGAAAAAAATTAGCTGGGCATGGTGGCACGTGCCTGTAGTCCCAGCTACTTGGGAGGCTGAGGCAGAAGGATCGCTTGAGCCCAGGAGTTGGAGGTTGCTGTGAGCTAGGCTGACGCCACGGCACTCTAGCCAGGGCAACAGAGTGAGACTCTGTCTGAAAGAAAAGAAAATAATCTTTGAACCTCATTTCATCAGTGATTCTCAGCTCTTACTGTGGAGCAGAGTCACCTGGAGACATTCCAATGTACTGATTCCTAGGCATGCATTCGCTCAGGGTTCAAAGGATCTTTGGGAGTGAGGCCTGGGTATCGGCTATTTGTTTTTCCCAAGACCCTCAGGTGACTCCCACATGCAGCCGCTGTTGAGAACCACAGCCATGAGATTTCTGCTTCTCTTACACCTGGCGTCCCTTTACCTCCTCTCACACCCTAGTTTTTCATCTTAGAGATAAGACAGTTGATCCATTTTATCTTCCTTCTTCCAGATTAAAGATTTCTTGAGCTACATCTGTCCTGTGAACGCATATCCAAATGTCATTCCAGTAGGCACGACTATGGATAAAGTGATAGAAATGTGAGTAGTTACTGTTTGTGGAATCCAGTGCCTCCCTTTGTGGTTTGTAGCTGGATGACAAAGGATAGTTTTGCCTGAATGTTTACACATCAGGCTGTGACATCTCTCAACTTAAGTTCATGTCCATTTTTCCTGGAGTGTTTACTTTAGTCCACAGTGTGGCAGAAGGTGCAGGTGATGTCCTCAGTTTGTCCTGGATGGCATCCCAGCTCCACCGTTTACTAGCAGTGTGATCTTGATCAGATCACTTTTCTGAGCTAGTCATTTCGCATCAGAAAAACAAGAATATTTCTGCCTCCTTGTTGGGTTTCTTAGAGATTTGGAGATAATATATGAAATGTACCTAGCACAGTGCCAAGTATGTGGTCAGTTAAAGGTTATCTATTGAATGGATAAATATAAGTCAAAGGAGAGGTCAAACAGTATAATGGATATTTTTTACTACAGTATTACCATGTTTTCACCTATTCTGGGAGTTTCCTTTATGCATTCATTAAAGATTTCTTTAGAGCCAGCTACATGGTAGGGTGCCAGGCTAAGGTACACCCTGCCCTAGCAGAGCTCCAGCCTCGTGGGGAGGCCAGGTGCACAAGAAGACACAGGAGCTATTGCACACAAGCTGCTGTGGGCACAGGAAGGAACCAGGCCTAGTGTCAGGGAATCTACCCCCGAGACCCTGATGAGGACATACAGGACACAAGCTAGCAAAAGTTGACGGACAAGAGGATTCAGGAGCTCTGGACAGAGGTCTGGGTGGGAGACACAGATTTGGTGACAACTGAAACCATGAGGACACAGGAAATCACCAGGAGGGGGTGAGGAGGGATCACAAAGCTGTGGCCAGAACCCCGGGCAGCATGTCGGAGGGAGGGGTGGGGGGGCAGCGCTGGGAAGAGATGGAGACAAGGTGGCCTAGAGCGGGACAAGAGCAGGGAAAGGGAGTAGAGGGTGTCAGTGTCAGACTCTTGAGAAAACAAATAATACAGGGATGACAATATATACATGTGAGCTCAGAGAAATGTTAGTAGACTTTCGAGTTTAAAGCCATTTTTCAGCTATTTGAGAAAAGGGTAAAAAGTGAAGAAATGGAGAATACTGAGGATAGAACATTCTTTGAAAAAGCCTGACAGTGAAGGGAAAGTTATGGTAACTGGAGGCGGCAAAGTTTAGAGGCTTGATCTTAAAATAGCTGAGACTTCAGTATGCCTTAAAGAGCTGAACTTGAACATACATAAATTTGAATGTGCTCAAGCGTCACTTGGGGCGCTTATTAAAATGCATACTCCTGTCTCGCATTTCTATCAGGCGATTTTTTTGTAGGTAGGTGGAGAAGGATGACCTCATTTTGAAAAGTTACCCAATAGCTGAAATGACTGCAGAGAGAGGCGGTGACAAAAGCAGAGGTCCTTGGAGGGTGTCCAGGGGGATGATCCAGAAAACCCCGGTGGACCTGAGGACAGGGGTGTGATGTACAATGGGTGTGGCTGTACTTGTTCTCAGGCTGGGAGCTTAATGGCTCTGTTCAAGTGTGTTGTGTTGATAGATCATTCTAACAGCTTCCAGGAATCTGGCAGAAGGAGGCAGTTAAAAATGAGGCCCTCAAAAAAAAGAGTAGGACACCTTCAAATCTTATTTCTGTGCCCTTTTCTATTTTATCTTTACCGTGTCTTAGCTTTCAGCCTAAGGATCTAGAACAAAGAGATCAAATCTGTGAGATTCTTGCAAGACAGAAGTAAATCCCATTAAACTGGGAAGGGGAAACAACGAGCTATGCTGTATTCCCCGAATGCCAGAAGATGTCACTGTGTTACTTACCGTACTAGGTTTTTAGGATAGGGACCTGCTTTTTAGTACTGGAAAAGCAAAGATGGAAGTTTTGCTCTAGTTTACTGAAGGTGTTCTCCACCCTAACAATTAGCTAGACATCTACCAGGTTGTATTCAAGTGCTTACAGTCTCACCACTTTAGTATACTGAAGTGAGTTTTAATGATTAAATATTGCTTTTCAGTTGTACAAAGTAGTTGTGTGATTTCCACTAAGGTCATGGTTTTGTAACCCCTATTAATGATGCTGACCTCCCAGCAGCTTTCCCAGAAGGAAAAATCAAATATTCTGATTTGTTTCAGCTTAAAGCCTTTATGCCGATCTTCCCAAAGTACTGAGCCAAAGTACAAACCACTGGGAAAACTGAAGAAAGCTAGAACACTCGAACGAGACTCAGGTAAGAATGGTCCTGGGTTCAGGGGTTTGGGCTTTCGGCAAAGACTGCTTTCCAGCATGCTGTGGTCTCGTGGAAATAGCCGTGGACAGAGAGAGAGTGGACCTGGGACCCACGTAGCTCAGACTTGTCCCATGGTCTCGGGATGTGCTTTGCTTTCCTGTCTTCAGGATGTAAAACCGGGAGTTGGCTATCCTTCACAGGTTTAAAATAAGGGGTGAAAACTGTGCCGTATTGTGTGGTGGTCTCAGCTTTCTGGAATATGCCCTAAGACTTGCATAGGCCATAAAGAGAGGCTACGTTGTTATCCTTGAGCACTTCCTGAGGACACTAGTAAATGCTGATAAGAGACTTTTCTAGTCATCATTTCTGATCAGATTGATTGGTAGCGTTTATACAAATGGAGTTTCTCTATACTTTTCTACCTTCATTTATTGCTACTTTCGTTTTTCAGTGAAGGACAGCGGTAAGCTCTGAAGCAGGTATCAGAACTTTAGATTGTGGGCAAAGCGCCGCAGCTTTACAGCAGCCAGCTTTAGTGGTTAGGGTTCTCGATTTACCTTCCTTTGGCGGAGAGCCAGTCACTGTGTCATACAGCGAATATGTGGGCAAAACACACTAGATAATAATGAGACTATTTATTGAACACCTGCTACATGGCAGGTATCGTTCGTGGTAGGTCCTTTACACATGTTAAAGCTAAACCTCTAAACAAATTTATGAGGGGGTACCATCCCAATTTTATCAATGAGGAAACTGAAGTTTAGAGAGTTAAGGAAAGCCCCCAGGGTCTAGCAGGAAGTAAGTGATGGGCTGAGATTCTAATCTAGGTCTGTCTTTCTCATCTCTGCTTCTGCATTTCTGGTTAGAATATAACTTGAAAACATTTAGATGCCAAATCCAGGACTGATACACTAAACCTGCTACTGGTGTCTGAAAGCGAACACCTTTGTTTTTTTTACACTCATTAAAAGGTTCTAGAAAAGTTCCATTAATTTCAAATGTTAACTCTATCCTGTAATATGTTTTTTTATCTTTACAAATTTAGTTTTTTTTTTTAAAAAACAGCCTTACTGAGGTATAAGTTATAAATTGCACATGGTTAAGGTATATGATTTGATACATTTTTACATATGCATACATTTGAGAAACCATGACTCCAATTAAGATATTGAAAATATTCATCACACTCAAGTTTCCTTATGCCACTTTGTAATTCCTCCCTGTCCTCACCCTTGTCATGGCAACCACTGATCTGCCTTCTGTCACTAGGGATTAGTTTGCATATGCCTGGCTTATTTCACTAAGCATACTGGAGATTCATTCACATTGTTGCATGTACCAATAATTCATTCTTCTTTATTGATGAGTAGTAAACTGCATGGTGATACTAAAACTTGCTGCTCCATTCACCTGTTGATGTACATTAGGTCCGGTGTAATTTGGGATTCCTAAAAATATTCTTTATTGTCCTCAGGTATAGGGCTAAAAATTTTTTTTAAAGTAATTTATAGTTTGGTCCTTTTGTGTCTTTTTATCTTTATTAGGCAGGACCAGAGCAGCATTTAGTCTACAGTTGACTTTCCCTACTACTGAGGCAAGGCCCTTGTTTCTGTTACTAATGCCTACTGATTATAAGGTTTTCACTCTGGCTGTTGGGAACAGGCACCATTCCTGGCATTGTGTGAGTTCTGGGCGCTGTTTCCTTTCACTCTTTTGAGTGATCCTGGTAGTTTCCTCACAAGCGCGTGCTGCTCGGAGGCTGCACACTTACGGGCCCCCCTGCAGCTCTTTGGAGTCCTCTTCTTGCAGCACTCTCCTCTCTGGCCCTCTGCTCTGTCAACTCCAGCCACCTTGACCTCCTCAGACTCCCAGTTCCGTCTCAAGTCAGGAACGTCCCCTCCCTGACTGGAATCTGTCACCAAGCAGTGAGCTGGGCAATCACGGAGCAAGTCTGTTTCCCATTTCTCACGTTGTTGTCCTTCATTGCCTGGCATCCAGTTTCTTGAGAGCCACTGTTTATCAGAGTTTGGTTTTTAGTCGTTTCAGGTGGGAGGTTGATCTAGTTCCTGTTATTCCATCTTACCTGAAAGCAGAAGTCTTATCTTCCTTTAAACTTTTGTACCTATCATGCATCTACCCAGTCCACACTTGTTTTTGATGAAATGTCTTTTTGAATCAGGCCATGGGTTTAAGTTTTTTTGAATTGATGCTCATTTCCATTTTATTTTTCTTAGCTTTGATTTTGTTCCTTTTTGATTCCTAAGGCTTTTTACTCCTTATTAATAAGTGTATTATAGCAATAATTTTTATAGCTTTTCTTATAGATCTTTAAACAGCCCTTTAATGTTACTCTCTTTAGATATATTTTGTAAGCGACAGGTGTCATCACAATATTTTAGTCCAGGTATGTCATTGACTTTACAATTAGTATTCTGTCCTGTGAGTATGCTTTGAAATCTCTGGTGGTCTCTACAAACTTGACCAGTCTTTTCAGGTCCTTTAGTTCTTACAATGTTCTTTTGATCCAAGTCAGTGCTAAGGTGCTAGTGTTAAATCAGCTGCTTTAAGATTTGTGTTCTTGTCTCAGCATCTGGGGGGTAAATCCAGAAGTTCTTCTTAGCCTCTTTAAGAAGCTTTTTGTACTCTTTACCACTATTATAATTATCCTTAGAGACCACTTTTATAAAATTACTGTTTTTGTTCCTCTTACAATAGTTATATACTCATGGTAGATAACTGAGAAAATAGAAAGTTATGTAGAACCACACAAGTCCAAATTATTTTGATTAGCATTTTAATGTATTTCCTTTTTTTCTATTCATTTATATAAATATTCACAAAACTTGGAGGAGTGATATTGAAAATGTTTAAAAAGCAACATTATATAGGCACCAGTCAACAAGAACAATAGTAACTGTAGTGCTAGAGCAATGTCCTGTAGTGCTAGAGCAATGTCCTAAAGTTCTGTAGTGCAAAGCTCTTGGGGTTGGACTGGGGGAGGTGAACTAGAGTCCTTAGGGTAGGGCCCAGGGTAGTGGGAGGCAGGAAGGACACTTGGCACAAGGCAAGGGCAAAAGTATTTCAGTAACATAACTGTAAGACTATATAGGTGCATACAGGCTGAAAAGCAGCTTAGATCATTTATATATACACATACACATACACATGTGTATATGTATATTTTTTCACTTTAAACATTGGAAAATTTTTCTTGTTCAAAAATGGTTGCGTATTTTTCATGACAACTATATAATGGTATATGTAGTCTCTGTCATAAATTTAGGTTATTTAGAACTTTTCAGTTGTATAAATAATGTGATGAACAACATTATACGTAAGTCTATTTCACATCTCGTTGGGTTATACTATAGAAATTAAGGTGCTTCGTACATATTAACAAATTGCTTTTTCAGTATGATTTTTATAAACAAGAAGAATGCATGATCGTAGAAAGTATCTATGAATTACTTATCAGTTTGTGTAAATTCAAGGATTTTGACACTTCTATATTATGAAATTTTCTCAGTGTTATATGCCTTTTTATTTTCATAAAGTTTTAAAATTCTGTGTGTTCATAACAAAAAGTACATGATGTTAGAGTAAATGTCTAAGAGAAAGAGACTTTGTTTTTCCAGTACACACGAGATGATTGAAAATGTTTTGATGGAGGAAGGATTGTACAGTTGAAACGTACCATGACCCTGGTATAGTCACTGTCTCACTTAGAGATAACTTACCAGTGGAAGAGCTAGAACAAACATATAATCCATGGCTTGAGCCATATCCTGGAGACTAGGATGGCTGCAAATACAGTAGCTAGACATTTCAGTCACTGTAAGCCCTTTAAGAATGAAGGACAGGACCAAGTACAAACCCTAATAGAACACTGGACTTTAAGAACGAGGTTGGGTCTATGCACCGGCACACTGCTTCTCTGGCCTGTCTCCTCACCAGTTAAGTGGGGCTAGATGATGGTATCTATGGCCTGTTATTTTAGTGGCTTTTAAACAAATGTGGTATGCAGCCACATCCTTCCTCTCTGGGAAAGTAGTAGGTTATTATAAGTTAACACCAGATTTGGCAGTAGAACAGTAAAAGTTGCCATACATAGCAGGAAAATATTTGTTTTGCCCCTAATTCCGTGCCTTCACATTTTACTTTATGGAAATTTTATGTACTTACTTTATGAGAATTTTATTCTTTCAGTAAAGATTTCTTCATTTTAAGAATTTAAGTGGACTGAGCTGTTTATTGATAGAACATGAATATTTTCCTTAAAAATCAGGAAAATGAATTTTGTTGACTTTCAGTTCTTGACACTGAATGTGACTTACTCAGCATTTTGGTTAAAGTTGACTTAGCCTGTATGTGTTCCCTGGAATCTGTCACAGCCTTGTGCACAAAGTAAGGTATCAATAAAATGTTCATAGGGAAAAAAAAATCAACTGTCTTTTTATTAAATCAGTCAACCCACTGGGCATCTATTTGCGGAGCACACAGGGTTTGCAAACCTCTCCTTTGGGTGTTTTGCAAACCAGGCTGATGAACAGAATCAGCTGTAGAACTTAAAACAAAAATTAAATCATTTAGCCCTCGTTTCTTCAGGGATTCAGTAGGTCTGGAATGAGATATAGAAAGCTGTATTTTTTAAAAAGCTCTTTGTATGATTGTAATGATCAGCCAGGTTTGAGAATGACTGATCTCTATCAAAAGTTGAAGGCTGGTAGTTAAATTATTCAGAATATCCCAAGAATTGATTACTCTTTGAAGAAGAGTGACCTCTGTATTCTTTGCAATTCTAAGAATTAAAAGTGTAGGTAAATGTTACAAATTGGATATTTATGAAAAGCACAAAATGGTTCCCTTTGCCTTGTTTCCTATAAAATTGTTTTGTTTGTTCCACAGAGGAAGATGATGATGATCTCTTTGACCCTCTGCCAGTACCTTTAAGGCACAAGGTTCCAAACCAGCAAACTGTTCACCCTGAGGTATTTTCAATGACTGCAGTATCAGAAAACCAGCCTGGAAAACTGAGACAAAGCACAGGCTGCTACAAAGCAGAGAGTATGCAAAGCTCTCTTGTGGCAAACTTTGTAGACTGTGAAGAATCCAACAGTGAAAGTGAAGAAGAATTAGAAACTCCAGCTTCCCTGCAAGAAGATCTGAGCCCCATGACACTTCCCCAGCAGAAGGCTGATGGGGATGTACCGCAGTGGGAAGTATTCTTTAAAAGAACTGATGAAGTCACAGATGAGAGTTTGGAAAACTGCCCTTCTTCTACAGAGGCTGGGGGATCTCAGTCACCAAAGCTTTTTAGTGACTCTGATGGAGAATCAACCCACATCTCCTCCCAGACTTCTTCTCAGTCAACACATATAACAGAACACGGAAGTCAAGGCTGGGACAGCCAATCTGATACTGTTTTGTTACCCTCCCAAGAGAAAAACGGTGGGGATGTTACCTCCTCGAACAAAGTTGGCTGTAGACCAAGAATCAAAGAGACTATTCCTGCCTCTCACCCGGAACTAAATGTACTCTGCCCAAAGGAAACTCACTCTGATTTAAAAAGCAGAGATCAAGATGTAACGGTAGTTCCTACCGTTGGAGAACCCACTACTCTAAGTGGGAGGGAACATATACCTGAGGAAAAAAGCCTGCTAAATCTAAGCACAAATGCAGATTCACAGAGCTCCTCTGATTTTGAAATTCCCTCAACTCCAGAAGCTGAGCTCCCTAAACGAGAGCATTTACGATATTTATATGAGAAGTTGGCAACAGGTGAGAGTATAGTAGTTGAAAAGAAAAAATGCTCACTGTAAGATATTTAAAAATACTTCATCTTAGAGCAACCATTAAAAAAAAAACCTCTGCAAAGAGAAAAGTCAATATCACAATAGATAAATTAAAATGGAATACTTTAAAATGTTCAAATAACCTAAAAGGCAGCAGTGAAGGGGAAACAGAGGAACAAACAGAAAGCAACCTAAATCCGAACATATCAATAATTACATTAAAGACCTCTACACTGAGGTCTAGACACCTCAGTGCAAAGACCCTTAGGGCTGAGTGTGTGGCTCATGCCTGTAATCCCAACATTTTGGGAGGTGGGAGGATGGCTTGAGCCCAGGCCTCAGTGAGCTACAATCTTGCCACTGCACTCCAGCCTAGGGTGAGACCCTATCTCAAAAAAGGAGAAAAGAAAGCCAACAAACCCATCATATAGCTAACTCTATGATGTCTACAAGAGACTCAATTACACGATAGAGGTAGGTGAAAAGTCAAAGGATGGAAAAAAGACCATGTAAACACTATTAAATGAAAAGTGGAGTGGCTACATTAGTAACAATTTGCTAATGAGAGGTCCAGTTCACCAAGAAGACATAAGAATCCTAAATGTGTCATGCACCTCACAAAAGCTTCATTGGAGCAAAAAAAGGAGAAAGATACAAACTAATGCACAATTAACATCCCTTAGTAAGAGAAATACTATATATATACACAATAAATCAGAATGTCACCATTAGCCAACTGGATTGAATTGACATTTATGTAACACTCCACACCCAAAACAGCAGAATACATCTCTTCAAGTGTACATGGAACATTCACCAAGATTGACCATATCTGGGGCCATAAAAGCACTTCATTTAAATTGAAAGAATAAATTTGGATCTATAATAAACTGATGGCTATAGAAAAAATAGGCACCTTATTTCCAAAGATATTACATCACTTAAGAACCTTGATGTGAATACAGCGATAAAATTAAAACTAGACAATTAGGACGTAAAAAAAAATGCTTTATAATTAAATGGCTAAGAAGTATGTGTTCTGTGTCATTCACCTTCCTCAGAGTCCATCAATAGGTTATGCTTTTGTTATGTATATTGATTTAATAAAGTTTTAACTATATTCATACATGCTTTGGTATGCTGACATTTCACAGACTAAGGAAGCAGAAATCACTTAAAACAAGTTTAGACAGAATCTCTAAAACACAACTTGCACATTAAACTAAATGATATGCATTATCACCATGCTGCATGGCAATTCAACCAATAAGTATTGGACCCACAAGATTAAGGTAATAGGACTCACTATATAGGTAACTGTACATATTCACTGATACCTAAGACTTAGTTTTACCCATTGTACCTTATGATCCAAGGTGGCTGTTCAAAAATGCCTGTAACCATTCTGAATATATTCCTAGCATTTTATAATCATACCATCAATTTAGTATTACACACTGCCACATTTTCATTGTTTTATGTGTGAGCCTGGCATCATAAATGCTGACTGAATTTAAGGGCTAACAGCACCAGAACAGACCCTGATCAACAAACTTGTAGTGACCACCAGAAATTTTAAAGCAAAGGTTTAGAGTACACAGTTACAATAGGTAATACTCATATATGATGCTTCCACTAATAATGCTCAAGTTTTTCACACATTATATATTACCTCCGTTGATCCTCACAGCCATCCTTTGAGGTAGATACATTTCTTATCCCCATGTAAATGAGGCTAAGGCACAGAGGTTAGTTCACATATCTAGTAAGGAACAAAGTGAGGATTCAAACACAGGCAATTTGGCTTCAGAGTCCATACTCTTAACTGCTATGATATGCCTCTCAAAAAGAGCATTAAAAAAGGGCCAAGATTAATTGTAGTGGCTACTTGAGTTTTACTTCAAGAACTATAAATTATAGGCCAGGTGCCGTAGCTCAGGCCTGTAACCCCTACACTTTGGGAGGCTGAGAAAGGAGGACTGCTTGAGGCCAGGAGTTCAAGACCCTGTCTCTACAAAAAATATAAGAAAAATTAGCCAGACTTGGTGGCACGCACCTGTAGTTCCCAGCTACTCGGGAGGCTGAGGCAGGAGGATTGCTTGAGCCCAGGAGTTTGAGGCTGCAGTGAGCTACGATCATGTTATTGTGCTCCAGTCTAGGTGACGGAGCAAGACCCTGTCTCAAAAAACAAAAACAAAACCCCCTATAAATTATAAAAGGAAATGTGAAGAAAAACAGTTTCAAAAATGCCAAGATATATCACAGAAGAAACCCACTAGCTAGCCACATTTGCCTTAGAGAGGAGTCCTAGGACTCAAATATTTGTTTACATAGTAGAAATTGATTTTTTAAAAAGTTTGCCTGAAGTTGAAGATTATATATTTTTAAAATATAGTTTATGGCCTATTAGCTGAGTGATCTTGGGCATGTAAATGTTACCTAGTTCTAGCCTGTTACCTTAGGTGCAATACAGGGACGACAGCGCCAACCTCATATTCATGAGAAGTACATGAATATATATAAAGGGCTTGCTCAATGAATATTAGCTCTGAATTCAAAAATCCCTTTGCATTTCCAGGCAGTATTTAGCACAGGATGTTTAAGTACCTGATGACCAATAATGCTCAAAAACTTCAGAAGTATCCATCCACGGTACGCTACCTGTACATTTGTACTTTATATTCAAATTCATGAACCATGATGACAAGCTTTCTTAAAAGGAAACTTACATTTACAAGAATTGTATATAAACCTTCAGTTAATCTTGTAAGTGATCAGGAGCATATAGTACTTTTCTGCCTTTTTGGTAGACTTACTGGAAATGACTGTAAAGTAGTCAAACAAAGCTAAGCCATGGTAAACAGAACATCGAATGACTAAATTTATTTTGCTAATGAGAAAGTGTTGAACTAAAAGAGAAATAAATGCAGTCTAGACTTTAGATATATGGGGAAGAACCCTGAGATTAACTAATTGTATATCACAATCCTCTTACGTAGATACTGAAAATGTTACTATTAATACAACTTGAACAGTGGATTTACATTTTAAACTTGATCTATATTACCTCTGAATACCGTGTTTCCCTGAAAATAAGACAGGGTCTTATATTTATTTTTCCTTAAGAAGACTCCCTAGGGCTTATTTTTAGGGGATGTGTTATTTTCCCCTCAAAGCCTCAGCTTGCAGCACACACAGGATGGCCGGGACCTGACGGGGAGCTGACCTTGTTGGTGCGGCTGCCCGCACCTTTCCGGTCACCTGGGATAGTAGCTGTCACGATGGGCCAGATGAGAAGGGCTGCTCTTACCGCTCCGTGACGAAATGCATGGGTTGTGCAGATACGCTGCGTAGCCACACCCATCACTAGGTCTTATTTTCGGGGTAGGGCTTACATTGCACAAATGCTTAGAAATCCTGCTAGGGCTTATTTTATGGGTAGGTCTTATTTTCGGGGAAACACGGTATTTGCTTTATATAGAGAGAACAAATTCTGACATCTTCAGGAAACCAATTTGAATAAGCCAAATGTCGCCTTACAATAGTTAAAGCCCTTAATAGCTTCATTTAAATAATTTCTATTTTACTGCTGAAGTTCAGCTTGTCTTTTTATGGAAAGATATTCAGCTTCACCAAAGTTCAGATTTTTAATAATGAAGGTAACATAAGTACTTAATGTCCCAAAAGCCCATTAAATTTCTATTAATAAGGACAAAACTACAAGTTTACTGAAAATAGTCTTTTTCCCTTTGCCCTCCAGTTTTACATTTTTAACACAAAAAGTCAACAAGATCAAATAACTAGACAGTAAAACACTGACTTGAAAAAATTACGTCTTTAAACCCACGAGAATCATAGTTCAAAGCAAGCTTGGCCACTGGGGCAACATATAAACCTGTGACTCTTTCTCACCACTGACACTATGAGGCTAATTTTTCATTAAAAAAACACAAGAAACGCCACTTAAAAAGTGTATTTTTCCTTAATACGTTCTGCAAATTTTGGTTAGCAGATATACTCTAAGGCTCCAGACATGTAAACAATTTATCCTATATTACGAACGAGCAAAGTCATGTGATGGCAAGATAATGAATAATAAAGGGTAGCTTCTCCCCAAAAAGAGGCTAAGGATTAAGAAGATTTGAAGTGCCGCATTCAACTTTTACCTCAGCTTATTTTAGGCCATTAAAAGCCTGGAGCAGTGAGCTTAGGTAGAACTTAATTAGGAATACTGAAAGCTAGTGTATTTGCTGCATTTACCTTCACATCACTGGACGCCATGATTAGAAATCCTAGAATTAGAAAGAGATGGAAATGGTTTTTCCTGATTGAGGTTTTATACCAAGCCAGGGGAAAAGAACCCCCAGAACAAAAAAACACAACCCCAACAACTAATATATTCAGTCTTCTTAGGTCAACTAATAAACGGTCTCATAATTCAGGCACATGCTTCGGCCAAGTTTAGCTTTATCGCATTTAAAAAATTCATGTATAAAATGAGTATCAATTCCAAATATAGATTAATTTTAAGAAAAGCCTTCAGGAACTATAAAAATAATTAAATTTGGTGGAAGCGAAATGTTAAAACTGCCTGAAATTGAAAAGATGTACTGTTAATGTACATTACATTATCACTGGGTACAGCTGCTCTCCCCAGGTATCTTGTTTTACTGTTTAGATCGCAGGTACTCAACATGGATCTCCTAATTCACGGTACTAAGAGGTGCCCTTAAAGTGCTCCATTTCCTCTGCCTGGTCCTCCCCCAAACTCTCCTGGTCCTACTATCCTGCCCTTTCAAAGCAGCATAATGGCCAGCCATTCCAGACTTTTAGGAGATTTTTCTTCTATAGGATTAAAAAAACTTTAAGGATTACAAGTTCAGACATACATCCCTCGTAATGGTCTTAACTGCTTCATGATATGAAATCAAGCTGAAATTTTTTTACACTGAATTTTAAACCTTAAATTTTTGTATTATTAAGATGCCAATGTTTTAATGAAAAAGTAGAAAATGGAGTATAAATTTCAGTATCACCTATTTGTCTCAAATACAAGTACAGTGAGTATTAAACAGGAATGACAATGTAATAACAAAAACAGAACTTGCATGTTTGCCCAAACTGAATTAACGCTATTTCTCCGAATTTGGGGTGTATGTATGGCAAGTCGAATTTCTGATCTCAGTAACTGTTACATGAGTTTAACACTTTTCAAATACTGAAGAAGGCATTTTTCTATTCACACGGACTTCTTACGTATGCATATGCTGCTGACCCGTAAATAGTCTGCCTTCCATATTTGGTCTCCCAGCACTACATACGTAGACTTCAAGTCAGTCTATGTGGCCCAGTGGCGCTCTCTTTAGAAGTGTTGGTAATACATTTGGCAAAGGTGTTGAAATATGAATTATAAATTAACAAAGGTATAATCTTGCTGATATGAAAAAAAGAGTCCCAAATATTCATTTTTTAAAAATGTTAACATCAGAAAAACTACAATTATCATCAGCTCTATTCCCTGAAAATTCAGTTGAGGTAACCTCTGCAAGTCACAGCTCCACATTTACATACAGTTCTGACTCTCTTTTTGGCTGGGCTGTGGTCAATAGAATCTGAAGATATATCTCCAGAACCTGAATACACAGAAAAAAGAAATAAAGGAGAGAGAGAGTTAAGACAATTTAGAATGAATTTCTAAATCTCTATTAAAGTAGCTAGCAAGAGTACTTACGTATTCAAGACTGTTAGAGTAAGTTAACTCCCAAAGAGATAAAAGTTCCCTTGTATTTATAAACAAAGGTTAATATCAGAGACAAATCATGATGGATTATCCTGAAAGGATGGTATGGGCTAATAATAGGTAAAATTTATGTTTATTAGCCTATATTTGTGAATATGGATTTCTGAAATGATGACACTTACTGGGAAAATCCAATCATTCATTTCATGCATTACTAAGAGCACATAAAGTGAGGTCAAGTAATAACAATATGTAATGGGCATCATTCTCAGAAAAACAAAAGAAAGAAAACATCTATATTGTTGACAATAAAGCAAATAGAATTAGATGTTCTTTTTAAAAGCCAGATTCAAGTAGGAATGGAATTCATGTGATTTAAGTTACATTTTCAATCTTTTAAATATGTATCTCTCAGTAAATATTCAGAAATGTAAGCTTAGATTGTTTTTATACAAGTAGTATAGTATGGAGAAAAGATGTTATAATAAATCAGCTTCCAAAATGGAAGTTCTGAAAAAAGTCAGGAGGAAATGTGATGTAGATGAAAGACCATTCCTCAGCCCAAGGTCAGGCAGCCCCGGGTTCCAGCATTAGCTGTCAGATTAGCTTTAGATCTTAAGATGACAAACTTAGAGACTCGATTTTTTCTATCTTTAATATTAGTTTGGTTCAGATGATAAGGTCTTTTCTTATCTTATTTGATTCTTCCTATTGAAACTAACACCAATGAAACTGTACTTGAAAACCATACCTTTCATTTGATAATCAAAAGTCAGCTCTTCTCCAGCATTTATGGTTCTCGTGGAAAACAATGCTATTCGGGGAAGACGAGTATCGAGGTTATCAATGAAAACATTGAACACCTGAAGATTTGGGTCACACTAAAAAGGAACATTAGAACCCATTTAAGTAAAAAATGATGTGAATGAGCTCTTCTACCTGCCATATAAAATTTTTACTTTCCCAGAGTACAAGTTTTTGAAGTTCCACTGGAAAATAAGTTGCTTATTGTTTAGAAGTCTTTGAGGCATGCACATTTTTTCACCTATAAAAAATTTTAGGCCAAGCGCAGTGGCTCATGCCTGTAATCCTAGCACTCTGGGAGGCCAAGGTGGGAGGATGGCTAGAGGTCAGGAGTTCAAGACCAGTCTGAGCAAGAGGAACACCCCTGTCTCTACTAAAAATAGAAAAATTAGCTGGGCGTGGTAGTGCGTGCCTGTAGTCCCAGCCACTCAGGAGACTGAAGTAGAAGGATAGCTTGAGCCCAGGAGTTAAGGCTGCTGTCAGCTAGGTTGATGCCATGGCACTATAGCCCATGTGACAGAGACTCTGTCTCAAAAAAAACCCCAAAATTTACACATACATAAAAGTAGAGAAAAATGACATAATAAATCCACATGTATCCACTAAGCAGCTTCAACAAGCTTGCCAATCTTCACTCAACGTTTTTTTTCCTTGAGAATTTTAATGCAAATCCCATATAACATTATTTCACCTCTGTTTCAGTAGGTCATATACTTTAAAGAACTAAGAATAACTATATTTAAAAAGTCAAATCAGCATTGTAGAACTCAAATTTCATATTGCATAGAGTTCCATCACCTGAAATTTTGTTCAGTATTTTGAGAACACTACACTAACTTATGGAATATGTAAGAAAAGAGATCTAGTGAATCATACTGAAAAATCAAAATAAGTGTTTAATTGTCCTTGGATGGAATATATCTGTTTTGAGAATATCTCAAATTCATCATTAAGAAATAAATTCCTTAAGGTGAAATTTTAAGTAAATCAAAAAATTCACAAGGGAGTCAGGATGTCTCTGTCATTTTACTGCCAATTGTACACTAATTTCTTGGTATGAAATCCATCAGAAGTTTAACATGGTCTACCTCCTTATTTGGTCCTCTAAATGACTCTCTGAAATACATTTTCCTTGTTATCCATAAAATCTCTATTAAATTGAGATAATGTCAACCTCGTAAGCCTAAAGTTATATTATCTACACCTGGTACTCAGTAAGTACCCCTCCCCCAAAATTATTAACTTCCTTATTTTTGGAAATAATTTTTATAGAGTCCAAGATTTTGGAGTTAAGTCCAGCTGTATTCTAGGTTCTTTCAAATACTAATTAAAAATTAAGGAAGAATACCAATTTATAATGTAGAAAAATAGTCCCAAATACTTCAATACTCTACAAGTCTTTAAATTTTATAAAAAATGTTAACATGTTAAGGAAATATATTTATCTTTGGTTGTACATCCTAAAATTTAGTTGTGTTAACTTCTGTAAGATACCTATGTAGTTGTGTGTGATTCTTAAACATATTACCTCTTAACTCCTCTGCTCATCAATTTCCTCCTCTTATATAAAGATAATACCTATCTTACAAAGTTACTGGAAAGTTTAAATGTAGTAACATATGTAAAGACTCTTACAAAATGCATGGTATTGGGTAGGTACCTCAATGTTTATTTTCCTAATACAGCAATAACACCATTACTTAACAGAAGGGGCCCTCATATTAAAATATGTACTTTGGAAATGTTAAAAGCATATGTAGTTTAAAGATGATTATTTTTCAAACTATGGAAAATCATTAAAAATAGTACTAAGTTGAATTATTAATCTTGTGTACAGTTTAAGTATTTCTTCTTACACTGTGATTCACAAAATGAGACACATTTCCATATCGAGCTGCATCCACTGTGAATTCATCAGATTCATAGTCCAGATCAAAGAGATATGTGATTCCTTTGTTGTCATATAACTGCCCCCGTCTTTCAGCTTCTTCACTTGTGATTACCTAAACAGAAAAAGCTATAGTATATTATGTAGCTATTGCTGAACTGAAGAAACCTTCATCCATATATTTATTAATATATTAATGCCTACAAGTGTTTAAAAAGTGAGAGATTCAAGTGTTTTCAAAACAAGCCTTCACCTAAAGAGCCAGATGGAAAGAAGTGGGAAAACAAAAGGAGGAAAAATGATGATGCAAAAGATTTATGACTTTTTAAATAGGATTTGAGATAATTAACAAGTTGAAACATTGCACTACTTTCATTATAATTAGTATGTTCGAAAAGCTATACAACTAGAGCTCTCTATAGGGCATAACTGAATGTTAAGGACTACATTTGCAAGTATATATCCTCGAAAAGCATATTTTCCCTATAACTAATCTATGTGCAGTTACAAATGGAAATTTGTTAAGAATACAGGGGAGAAGATATGTTAAATCTGCAGTCAACCATGTGGAAAGTTTTGTTTTGTGGAACAGGCTGTTTTCATGAAATTCTGTAAGTTCAAAACCATCATCTACAGTTCTGCTCTTAAGAACACCACTTTATCACATGCTCAGCTCAAGAAACCAAAAATATCTAAAGTGATTCATGTCACCAATCGAACTTGGCTGCTATACTCATTATTAATAAGTAAAAAAAAAAATTTGATTAACCAAAAACATTGATTGTACAAGATCTAGAATCCTGAAATGATTTATAATAATCTGCCATTGTCTAAAAGTATAAGGATCAAAAGAAGGATCTC
Organism: Cheirogaleus medius; assembly: GCA_008086735.1. NCBI lineage: Eukaryota > Metazoa > Chordata > Mammalia > Primates > Cheirogaleidae > Cheirogaleus > Cheirogaleus medius. The sequence goes on along the minus strand of VBSM01003148.1, from coordinate 11,323,754 downwards.
ATTTAATTTCAGAATTCTAGAATGAATACAAATAATTATAGGTGATCCAATTTCAACTAATTTAAAAAAACCAATCAGATTTGACAACCCTAGATATGCAGCCACACTCACATCTTTCTAGTCACAGCTTAACCCACCCTTCAGTTTGAGGCAGTGTAGTGCAGTGGTGAAGAACATGATTTTGGAGTTGTTTTTTTTTTTTTTTAAATATATTTTTAATACTTAACTCATGTTTTTTTCTTTCAACTACTAGTCTACCGGGGAGATTTTGTAGTTTTGAACCCTGGCTCTTCCTTACTCCTATGTGACCTTGGGCAAGTTGCTCAATTTCTCTGTGCCTCAGTATCTTCATCTATAATGATGGAGATAATAGTACTACCTCATGGAGTTGTAGAGAGCATTAATCAGTGAGTTAATACATAAAATGCTTACAACAGTAAGTGGCACATGGTAAATACTATTTTTTACATTGATATGTGTATGATTTGTATAAAAATAAGTTTGCTAGTATTTGGTCATTCAGAGAATGGTCTTTACAGTTCAAAGTATCTTGAGTTACAGACACAGTCTGATTTTCTTATCGATGTAACACATGCTTGTGTGTATATTTTACAATACTTGCTTGTAAAGCATTGGCCTATTCTATAGTATCTTTCATACGAAATAGGGTTTTGCCAATTATACTTAACCATACTTGGCCAAATGAATGAACAACTTTAAAGTTTCAAAGTCAGCATGTGATCTGGTTTTCTTCTAAGGACTCTTGTATAAAAACTGTCATATTTTAAAAATTTTAAATTCTAGCTTCAATAACTATGCATGAGTGTTTGTTGAATGATGACTATCAATTTAATTTACCATTATATATATATATATTTTGTTCATAAGTTTATTTCTAAGTATGCCAGTGAATCCTTCTCCTAAACTTGAAAATGAATTTCTACGTATCTTCAGATAGTATCAAAATGTACCAAATATTTACGTTATTCAGGTAAAAAACGCTTTTCAGAAGTATAAACCTTACATGCACATTATTTGCTCTATGATAAGTTAAACGTACCTCTCCAACGTATTCCATGACAAAACTCATTCTTTTAATCTTCACAAGGGTTTTTACACCCCAGCCACGGCCATTGCTAGTTCGAAAGATGCAAAGTGAATATTGTGTGCCTTTTTGTACAATCCTATTGGGACAATCAGGTCCACATTGACACTTTGAGTTGCACTCATAGATGGGGGTACCAGGTGGGATTTTAATTTGTTGTTTTTTGTTATAAGCCAAAACAACTCCAGCTTCAGCAGGACAACATTTGTCAAAGAAGCAATCCGTGCACGAACAACCACATGTAGCTTCGTTAACTAAGCTGATTCCAGGAGCTGGTTTATATTCATTAATGTAGTAGAAGTCTGAAGGTGGGCCCTCTAAGTCAACAGTATTTTCAACAAATATCATTCCTTTATGATTCTTTCTTCTGTTGAGTTCATCCTGCCATCTCTGCAGAGCTATCCTTTGTTTAGCCTTCTTCACAATGTACTCAGCAACCGCAGGTTTCAGAGTTTTGTTATTGTCTTTTGGAGTTATTGCTTTGTCTTTCTTTACCTGAGATAAATAATTATGCTTGTCATTAGAGAATTGCTGAAGCAGTAATGGGCACTTGAGATTTTGTAAAGGTTCCCAAGTATTTGTAGAATCTGGCCATCCTTTCCATTTTACAAGATAATATTCCATATCCTTCAAATACAAAAGAAAATGCAATTCAGATTATGATAGTCCCACTTATTGAAAATTATTAAACATCTTAAAGAGTAAGGTGTCCATTACCATTTTTCTTAATAACAGTTCAGAATATGTAAAGAGTCACATGTTCCTAAGAGATGAAGTACAAATCATACAAGTAAAACTTTTTCTTTACATTATATAAAACATAGAATGTAGATGTGGCATAACACATTTGAAAATAGGCTAAAGAATCTTACCTGGAGAAAGATAAAGGTACTAAAATTTATGAATATTTTACTAAACACTGATTAAACCAAAAAGTATTTCTCTCGATCATGAAAACAGATGGTCCCAAAGCTAACTATTTATGACCCAGGTTAGTGGCTTACTTGGCCAGCATGGATAATGGTACTGTCTAAGGTCTGTAACTTAATATCATACCCTGGACATGAGGGAACTTTTATTTCTCAATGTCATGGGCATTCAGGACCTGGATGTTCTAGAGATGCACTGTCCAATACAGGTATTGCTAGCCACATGTAGCTACTACTGAGAACCTGAAATGTGGCTAGTCTGAATTGAGATGTACTTTAAGTATAATACACACTGAATTTTGAAGACTTAATATAAAAAGAGAATATAAAATATCTCTAACTTTTTAAAAATATGGATTACATGTTGAAATATTTTGGATATACTGGATTAAACATATTATTAAAAGCAGTTTCACGTGTTTCTTAAGGTAGTTACTAGAAAATTTAAAATGACATCTGCAGCTTTCATTGTATTCCTATTAGATGGCTTTATTTTAGAGAATGCTGACCTAGACTCACCTGTGATTGGAGTAAGTAGCAGGGACTCAAGCCACCAAAGATCAAATATTTTGATTTATCCCTCAGACTACTGTTGGCCTCCCTGGTTCCCAGACTCTTGTCTTTCCACCCCAGTGACTTGACTATGTTTTCTTCCCTTGAAGTCAGGCAATGGCATGTTAAGTTTCACCTTAAAATTAGGCCATTCAGTGTGTATAATAAAGAAAACCTGAAGTGAAGCATCTTACAGTAAGCTTTTCGTTTTGTCTTCTGGAATAACTAACATATATCCACATGCCCTAAGGTGAAGTAAAATCATAAAATGTCTTCTGAATAGGGAAGTGATTAAACTGCATTTGACAGTCGTAATTATCATTTTCATGCATAGATATTGAAAAAACTTGTTAACTGCAATACATTTGCTTTACCCTGAAAATTTCAATAAAGTTTTAATTGTAAAGTAAGGCTGCCCATGACAGCTGCTGTAATATTCATGATTTACTAATGACAAAGGACCGGGAGGGCTGAGGCACGTGGTGGCTGACGTACTGCTGAGGCACCAACTGGGCTGAGGAACACAGGAAAGCCACTTTGAGGGAGCAGGTGGCCCACTCATGGGTGAGGTTATTTTATCCCACTACCTGCATCTTCGTGTTTTATTCAACTGTATTCTATTCAATAAGCAGCAATACTTGTGAATTAAAAGAAATTTGTTTCCTTTGGAAAACTGGATAAAATCTTTTCTGCTAAACAACGTGATTAAATTATGGTGTGAGGATACGTGCAAAAACTGTCCTTCTGTGGGGGTAAATATATATTGTGGTTCCAGGAAAAAAGCCTAGACATACATTTAAGTATGTGTCAGACTGATCCTTCGTAAGGTTTAAGGACTTCTCCCCTTCCTGTCAAGTAACTGCTACAATTTGGGACTGCTGTCAGCAGGTCTCTGCTCATGCAAGCACGTAAGAGAGCCAACTGGCAAAATCTAATATAGCTATTCCCCTTAATCCTATAAGTTTTTAAGTTTTTGGATGCTAGAATAAAGCAACATCTGGTCCTCTGTTTTTTGGTTTTTTGAGACAGAGTCTCACTCTGCTGCCCGAGCTAGAGTGCCGTGGCGTCAGCCTAGCTCACAGCAACCTCAAACTCCTGGGCTCAAGCGATCCTTCTGCCTCAGCCTCCCGAGTAGCTGGGACTACAGGCATGTGCCACCATGCCTGGCTCATTTTTTCTATATATTTTTTGTGGGCCAATTAATTTCTTTCTATTTATAGTAGAGACGGGGTCTCACTCTTGCTAAGGCTGGTTTTGAACTCCTGACCTTGAGCGATCTGCCCACCTCGGCCTCCCAGAGTGCTAGGATTACAGGCATGAGCCACCGCACCCAGTCCTTCTGCTTTTTTTCTGCTACAGTTTTTCCTACCATAACCCTGGGTTATGCCAAATGCTGTCAGCAGACAGTGAAAGAAATAGATACATTGGCTTTAAGTTGGATCATTAAATTCTTATTCAGCAAAACTAAAAACATCTGCCACTGAAGTTTATTTCCAAAATAATTAATTGTATTCTTTAATCTTAGATGAGTTACTTGCATTTTAAGCGACTAAGTTTTATATGTTAATCACATTGTTACCTAATATATGTTTGTAAATATGCTCACAAAACATGAATACCTTTGGCAAAATAGTATAGAAATCTTAGTAATATTTTATTTTTACTTCAGACTTGTCTTTTCTTTGTAAACATATTTTTAAAATCCAAAAGATAGTTCCATTTTGAAAAATAACTTACACAAAAAATCACAATGACTTAAGAAACAAATTCAAGTGATGTGATAACCTACAATTCCAAATAAGCCAAAAAGTTCATTACACTTCTGTATTATATCAATATCTTGCTCTGATATGTAATCAACTCTTGATTACCTATAGAAATGGAGTACAAGTAGTAAAAATGATCCATAAATCACTCCTACATAATTTGGAACGCATCATATGAATTTCTTCTTAAAGACATTTTTTCCCCCACTATGGTTGGCTTAAGTTAAATTTAGTCAAAATTTTAGTATCGATAATAAGCGTATGAAAGTTTAGTCACTAGGGGTTGTGATGAAATGCAAGGTAGTATTAGCATTTAGGAGCAAAATCTCACTGGGAAAAGAAGGCAGTAATATGTGAAATACGCAGCAACATAAGACAATCAATACCATGAAAATATAAAGAGGAAAATCAATATAGGTGAGACAATTGGAAAAGGGAACAGAGGAAGCAGAACAAACTACACTGTGAAGGGCTGAGAGAATTTGTTCAGCAGGGACCGTGGCAGGCAGGATGAAAAACATGAGCAAAAGGTAGGAGCTAAGATTTGTATGAAGTGTTCAGAAAACACTGAGAAGATGGATTTGTCTAGCTTTAAAGTTCGGTTCTTACAATTCCTAGAAAGCACAGTGTTTCTGGGGGGAGCTTTATTATATTTACAAATACATTTTACTCCACCTTGTTACGGAAGTTTACAGATCTTCTAATTGCCCAGGCAATGAACTCTACAGCCCTATCTCATTTGACCTCACTATAGCAGCAGCCACTGCAGGACCATCCCTTGGGCTCCAGTATCACACTACTCTCTCTTTGTTCTTGTTCCTTTCTTACTTTCTTTGCTGAGACTGCTTTCCCTGCCCATCTCTTAAACAAGTGAGCTACTCAGGACCCTGTCCCCCTCAGCCCCTTTTTACGCTAAACAAATGTTTATCCCTTTTGAGAAAGGGATAGCCACAGACCTTTCCATAGCAAAAGCCACATAAGTAACCTTTTTGGCAATTGCAGGACATTTGGATTCCAGGTTAAGAATTCCTGTTCAAAATGGGCCACCTCATCACTCCAATGTTTTTAACTATTAATTATATGCTGACGATTCCCGAAATTTTCTCTGCAACCCCCTATATCCCATAGGCTGCTGGATGTCCAACAGGTTCCTGGACAATCTATACACACAGAACTCACACCGTCCTTCCTAAACTCACCTGCTCACCTACTCGCACAGGCCCCAAACCAGGGGTTCAATCTCGATTCCTTCCCCTCAATCCAATTCATCACCACGTTTCTTTAGAGATGGCCTCCTTCCTGTCCATCTCTACTACTACAGCTTTAGTTAGTTCAGGCCCTCAATTCTTGCCTGGTTTATTAATCTTCCAAAAGGCTTCCTTCCTCTAGACTGACAACACTCTATCCTTCTTCATCATAGAGTTTTCTTATAAAAAACAAAAATCCACAGAACCAGTTATTCTGTTATTTTCTTGCTTGAAAACTGTTAGTGGTTCCTACTTTGCCACTAACAGAATAAAGTTAAACTTTCTGTTAACTTTATTATTACTACCAACTAACTCCCTCGTGTTCCCATTTCTAATTTAAACTATAAGCTACTTGTGGGACGGGATGGGATCTTATTCTTCACAGCCTGAGAATGAGCACAGTTGCCCACCATATCTCAGGCTCTGTATAACAAAAAATATGACTACCAAAATGGATGCAATATAAAAATCACAACAGTAACTCTACAAATTCTTAAAAGAAATACAAGCTGTTAAACTCAACCTGGAGGTAGCAATACATGGTTTCTTAATATTTGTTTTTGTCACCTGCTGTCTATAGCCAAGAAGTGGCAGCAAACAGCAAAACTTTAAAAGAAATATATAGGGGAGAACAAAGACCAAGAACATTTTCTATCTTTCCATTAGCTAATTTTTGTGCCAATTTGAAAATAATCATTATATTAAATATTAGCATTAGAATAACCCAAATCTGATTATTAAAACCAGTGGTTCCACAAGAACACAGCTTGAGAACTATTATATTTAATGGAAAGTCACTGGATTTTCATGCCAGTGACTGACAGAGAGTAGGAATTGTGAGAGCTGGATGAGAGATCCTGCACTGAAAAAAACGAGCCACATGACTTTGGAAAAGTCCTTTCTTGGAGCTTTGTTTTCCCAATCTCTAAAATTCAGATTATAATCTAATGGTTTCTGTGTTATTATAGTTCTTAAAAAACACTCTAGGTGCAATCAGACTTGTAGGAATATTAATCTCTTGTTAGATGTGGACTATTCTGTTCGTCTGTGCCACCAGTGGTGGTTCTAGAGACACAGACGTACCTGTATGCTTTAAGAAGCCAAAGCTGTGGGTAATAATTATCGTTTACTAAGATAGAAACCCCATCGATGTGCATGGAGACTCTTGTTCCTTACTGCTGAACTAAGTATGTTAAGTAAATACCCATCGTTTTATCAGAAAGCATTCTGTACGTGATGTGGCAAGAACACTGCTGCAGAAAAATCACATGGCACCGAGACTAAGTATGACTACAATTTGCATCCTTTAAGTTCAACTAGACCCTCAACGTGAATTCATAATAGTAACAACTGTTTTCTTCCCCTAGACAGCATTCTTTCCATCTCCCAAGTTGGTCATTTCAGACCTCCTCTACTTTACTCAATGTTCCTATCCCCTCACCTCCTCCATTATTCTCAGCGGCATGTCATCTTTCTTCCTTATGCAGAGAGAAAGCAGAAACCACCAGGCACAAATTGCCTTAATTTCCAGCCTTGCACAAACATCTAACTAGAGAGAAGGTGGATGTGGATACAATAGAAGAGAAGTACTTCCTCCAACTATTCCTCTTCTCCTACTTCTTCAGTTTCTCTCTCTCTACTGGTACTCACTAGCACATAAGCCTCCCCCATTTTTTTAAAAGCAAAATAAAACCAAACCTCTTTTGAGATATAAATGCTTGTGTATATAAGGAGTCTCTAAAAGACATATTAAATTGCTAAGAGCGAGAGACTGAACTAGGTCACAGGGTAGATTTCAGTATCTGGCCTTTTATAACATTCAGTTTCTTAAAACACATGCATATATTACCTCTTCAAATATTTTTAAATAAAAATTTTAAAATTATGAACACCCTCACACCCATGTAGCCTGTCTCTTCTTTTCTTGAAAGCTAGGATTTGTACAAAAGTAAAAACAAACAAACCAACAAAAAAAAACAAAAAGAAAAAAAGAAATGAAAGCAAGGATTCTTGGAAGAATTGTCCATACTACTCTACTTTCTTACCACCAACTTATTCTTTAATTCATTCTTTCAGCTCTTCTATCCAAGCCACAGAAGCTGCTCTAAGGGCATCAATGGCCCTCCACTGCTAAATCCAATGGATTCTTGGCAGTTCTTCTTTGACCCACTGTTTAGTAGTCTCTTTTGTTCACACAATCTCTCCCTCAGGCTTCCATGGCCCTCTCTTGCTGACTACGTTCCACGCACACACTCTACTTTTTGAAGGCCTTCTTCCTAGTCCTTGAAGTCAGCTGTCTTCTTCCTCAAAACCCTCCCCCACTTACCTCTCCAATCTTTAGTACTAAGTCAAAGAAAGCATCAGTTCCTCAGGGATACCTGCCCAGTCTCTCCAGGATAAGTTAGATCCTTCTGTTATAATAGCACTCAATACAATTGGATTTAAGGCATTTCTACCCTCATTAAAAGATAAACTCCATAATATCACGGACTATACCCCCAAGTTGTTCACTGCTGAGATTCCCAGTTCCTATCACAGGCCATGCCAGATGGCCAATAAATGTATGTTGAGTTAATCAATGGGAAACTATATTCACTCCCAAGGCTTCAATCACTATCTTTTTGGCCAACTACTTCAAGATCTATATTTCTAGTTAGATCTCACTCTTTATTTGGAGCCACATTTCCAGCTGGTTTAAGTTCTACTTAAAATACTCAACTTTCCTCCCCAAACCCAATCTAGTTCCTCCTCCTATATTCCTGGAAGTTGGAGAACAATAAATAATACTATCTCTGCCACTGCCCAAGCAGAAACCCATATTTTCCTAGATGTGGCTCCCTCACTGCAAACCCCTACTCAACGGTCTGACTGCAACCACAGACATAAATTTTATATCCTTATTTAAAAAAAAAAAATTCACCTACTTCTCTTTCTCGCCATCGTTAATACTTCAGTTCCAGAACCATGGTTTCCTGCCTGGTTATTATGACAGCCATTCAAAATGAGGAGCCATGCATGTGTCATTCCCTTTCCTTCCTGCCAACCAACTTTCCTCCTTGCAGAAGGAAAACTCCCTCAATTACAAATCTGATGTGTCACTCTCTATAGGACCTGTCAACTGATTCCCCATTGCCTTAGGGATGGCTGAAAGATCCTTCACTCATCTCTCACCTTTTCCACGTCCATTTCCTACCACTTCATTCTCTACACAGAAGCCATACTGAAATACAACGCTTGTCTTTTCACACCCCCACTTGAACATCACCTTTTCCAGGAAGCTTTCTGTGACCTACCCTAGGTGTACCTCCCAAAGATGTTATAATGATGTTTGCCATAGCATTTATTTTATGTATATACTGCAATGGATTATCTACTTGTCAAACTTTCCCACTAGGCTGTTCTTTAAAGTAAGGGATTGTTTCTTACTAATCTTTATATTCCCAGTGCCTACTATAATACCTGACACATGGAAGAAACAAAAATGTTTGTTGAGTGAATCTATGGGAAGGAGGAGGATATACAAGTCAAAAGAGTGCTGCTATAATCTAAGCATGAAGCCAGGAAGGTCTCATCTAATAGTGATTATGAGCACTGGAGAAATGACTGGCAAAAGACAATCCAACTCACTAACCACTGACTAAACACCCCTCTGTACCAGGGACTACAGAGTCCTGGCCCTCAAATGATGGACAATTAGCAGGGAAGGCATGACACAAACCAACCATAAAATGTCACAATTTCTAGAATAATGACAAGAACAGTGCTTTGTAAGTCCTGAACACAAAGCAACTAATTTTGCTGGAGGTGAGGGAAGGAGGTTACTACAACAGGTGGTAACCTTGACATTGAACCTTGCAGGCTATATAGGATTTTGCCAAACAGAGAAGGGAAACAGTAGTATTCCGAAGAGGAAACTGGATGAGAAAAGCAAGCGGGCACAAAGGTACATGATGTGCTCAAGGAATTAGAATATAAACTATGTCTGTTTTTCAGTTACGTTTCCAATGCTTGGAACAGCATCTGGCTCATAGTATGTGCTCGGTAACTCTTAGCTAAATAAAAGAGTCTACAAGTATTTCAATGTGGACAGAGAGTAGGATATGTGACAAGAGATGAAGCTAGAAAGGTGGTGGGTGGCCAGATGGTAAAGAATCTCAGTCCCATGCTAAGTGTCTCAGATTAGACTGGTAGACAACAGGAAACCATTAAAAGGACTACGACAAAGCACTGACGCAATCAGAGCTAGATTTCAGAAACAACTGCAATGGCATTATGAAATATGGTACTAAGACCACATTTTTCACGAGTTAAGTAGAGGGGCCAACCAGGAAAGGGACAGAGTCATAAAATCTTCTACCTACCCTGAATATGTGAAAGAGAAAGAGAGAAGAAAACACATGGAGGTGTGTTGAAGTAGTAATACTGGCTTATAGATTAAATATTTGTGCCAGTTAGAAGAAATGGGGAATTATAAGTGCGTGTTGAGGACATAAGTGAGCAAAGTAAGGTTGCTTATTCCAAAGCAAGAAACCAGACAGATTGATGAGAAAGATTATGGAGAAACTAAACAGCAAAAACTAACTGACACTGAATTACAACACTCAGGATTCTGTATAAAAATCTTGGTAGCTCTCTCAATGCAAGCAGAGACCTGTATGTAACCAATTCTCTCTGTGAATATATAGCAGGAATGAATAGAAGACAAATAGGTATAGATAACACAACCCGATCGCCTACTAGATTTAGAGGGTAAAACAGAAGAATTAAAAATGTATGGAATTATTAGGTTAGGTAACTGGGAGAATTACAATTCTGTTAACTAAGACTAGGGAACGCCAGTACAGGATGTAGATTTGAAGGAGGAAAATACGTGAGATTTTGAATGTGATGAACTTGGGCACCTGCAGGGTATCTAGTGTAAAATGAAGCCCAGAAAGAGGCCAGGGTCTCAGAAAGATTTGGGAGTCAAGAGCCAGACAGATATACGTAGAAACCATTGGGTAAGAGGTTACCTATGGAGCACCTTCAAGGTGAGAAGAGGGCCAAGGACTGGAGATGACTGACATTTCAGAGGGAGGATGGATAAGAGACAATAAAGGAGATTCACAAACAACACTAAGAAAAATAGGTGGAAAAAAGCATAGGGATAGAGGTAACAATAATGACAGTAAACACTGACGTAGTATAAATATACATGTCAGCCCCTGTTGTAAGCATTATATTTAAATCAACTCATTAACACTATTATTAATAGTACCCTATGAGATCGGTACTATAACTATCTTTATTTCATAGACGAAGACACTGAAGGACAGAGAGGCTAAGTCACTTGTTGAAGTTCTCTCTTATTATTATTCAATTAATAAATAAGAGCCAAAATTTTAACCTAGCCAGTCTCTCCACAGACAATAGAGTTTCAAAGAAGAAAAGGCAGCCAACAGTGTTAAATGTAGCAAAGTACTAGAGTAAGATTTGAGGTTTTCAAATTTGGCAATTAGAAGCTCACTGACAGGGGCCCAAACCAGAATAAAGTGGGTTCAAAAGTTAATGGGGGCCAGGCGCGGTGGCTCACGCCTGTAATCCTAGCACTCTGGGAGGCC
>VBSM01003148.1:11295709-11312455 GCA_008086735.1 Cheirogaleus medius | reverse complement strand
AAAAAAAAAAAGTTAATGGGAAGTGAAATGACAACCCGCAGAATGGGAGAAAATGTTTGCAAACCATGTATCTGATAAGGGATTTATATCCAGTATAAAGAACTACTCCAACTCGATAATAAAATGATAAAAAAAACCAAAACAAAACAGTTTTTAAAAGTTGGCAAAGGATCTGAATAGACAGCTCTCCAAAGATATACAAATGGCCAATATGCACATGAAAAGATGCTCGACATCATTAGTCATCAGAAAAATGCAAATCAAAATCACAATAAGATACCATTTCACACCCACTAAGATGGCGATCATCAAAAGTCTGATATTGGTCACAATGTAAAGAAACTGAAACCCTCAGACATAGCTGGTGGGAAAATAAAACAGTGCAGTGCTTTGGAAGGCAGTCTGGCAGTTCCCCAAATGGCTAAACATTGAATTACCACATGCCCCAGCAATTCTACTCCTAGGTATATACCAAGGAATGAAAACTTACATCTACACAGAAACTTGTACATGAATGTTCATAAGAGCTATATTTATAATAGTCCCAAAATGGATACAACCCAAATGCCCATGAAGTGATGAATAAATTAAATGTAATATATCCATACAATGAAACATTTGGCAATAAAAAGGAATGAAGTATTGATAAATGCTACAACATGGAAGAACCTTGAAAACATGCTAAGTGAAAGAAGCCAATCACAAAGGACCACATATTGTATGATTCCTTTTATACAAAATGTCCATCTAGGCAAATATAGAAAGATTTAGTGGCTGCCTAGCACTGGAGTTGGAAGGGTATGAGTGAGGCAGTTTGGAGGGTAATGGCTAAGGGATTTGGGTTTCTTTTTGGGGTAATGAAAAACATCTTAAAACTCTGAGTGTACTAAAAGATTTTATTTGTATCCTTTAAATAGGTGAATTGTATGATGTCAGGTAAATTATATCTCAATAAAGCTATTAAAAAACTTAATGGGAAGTGAAATAGAAGGTGAAGACAGGAAATACTTCCATGAGTGGGGAGGCAAGGTTAAAGAAAGATTTTTGGAGCTTAGGGAAGATCTTAGTATGTTTATTGATTGAGATAAATAAGTGAAAAAAAGAGAGCTCGATATAACAAAAGACATCACAAGATTGACCAAAATCCCAGAGGGGGTGGATAGGAAGAAAAAAGAAAAATGGTGACACCGCCAAGGAAGAATGAGCGAAGATACAGATAGCTTTTGGCGAAGGTAAGCTGAGAGTTCATACTACAAGGATCCTATTTCCCACTAACGTGGAAGACGAGGTCTTCAGCTGAATATGAGAAAGTAGGAGTAGAGTAAAAAGCTCAGAAAATTAAGAAAAGTTGAAAACTGCTGACAAAATGTGAAAAAGCAATATATAAAAAGCTTGTCGAGTAGAATTGAGCAGTATGAGAACAGATATAAGTTTTAATGGGGCTGATAAGCATGATTATATGATATCTTCAGCTAGACTGGTCAGTCCAGAGCTGGTAAATTGAGAGGGCAGAAGATTGGGCTTTTTCAGGGGTTGAAGGATGCTGAGAGTATAGATGAAATGCTTGATCCTAAGGTCCCACTACTGAGTGGGGAAGGGAGCAATACCAATGGATATGGACATTTCAGAGGAAGAACTGGATTTAGTGACTGATTCAATATAAAAGATGAAGGAGAAGAAAAACAAAGAATGAAACAATTCCTCATTTAATCTGAAAGAATGGGCAGATTAATGACCAAAACAGATCTTCTTAGAGGGGGAGGTAGGCTATCAACAGATGACTTACTCAAAAGTATAAATGTAAAGTTTAGATCAAAAAAGCTTAGATGAACTACTATGTCATTTTTAAGAGGAATAAATGGAGGCCCAAACATGTTAAATGAGTTTTCAGAAGCTATAAGGTACTAAACAAAGGCTGGAAATGACTTTGAAATCCAGGACATCCAATTATAGCCTAGAGTCTCCCTAGTATTCAGAGTTTGACATGATGGCAGGAAATACAAATGGTGACGTTTTTGAGGAGATTCAGTAACACTAAAATTGGTTTGAAACGTTAGGTTCATTTCAGGTGATAGTGGGGAAATATGATCCAGGAACAAAACGAATGACAGGAGAAGCCAATCTGAGATCAAACACTTGCTCTGGTAATCCACCACAGAGATAATCAAGAGTTGGATGCAGAATGATATAAGCACCTTAAAATATTCTAATGCAAGAACATTTAATGCTTCAAAATCCTCTCAATGTTATTTGGCAATACAGATGACAGGACATATAAATTTATCATGGCTTAGAATTTTAAACATTAAGAAGAGCTTTGCTTACTTTTCAGGTTCTTTTTATGTTACAAAAATATGAAATACTGAAGTCTGATTAGGTCTCTTTTAAGGGGCTAGATATTTGCCTTACCTTTACTACCTTGTAGTCACACAAGTATTCCACCTCATAATTGTTTAGATTCCTTTTGGTGATTCCAATCGATTTACATGTGAGTTTTTCTTTTCTACATAATTCCTGAAGAGTATCAAGTGAAACTAGGCAAGGCACACACCAAGCTACAATAAGAAAATAGAATTCTTTACTAATGAAATAGCTATTCAATTGAAACAAAAAAGAGAAACTTAAAACCTCTAGATCCCCACCATTTAAATGGCAATTCTACAGGACTAAAAATTCATATGACAAGAAACCAATTATGTGTCTTTGAGGAAAAAGCAAGCATTAAAAAACTATTTTGGTAAATTGGCTTTTTCACGGATTTTGATCCTACTATGTTTAACTGACATCAGTTGGTTTCTACTAAGCCACTGGAACAAAATGTTGCGCATCTATAAGCTTTTTAAAGATTATCTATAGATGGAAAGGTCAACAGAGGAACATTTTTGACTTCCATTATATTCTACATAAAATATAATTGCTATTTTAATAAAACATAGGTCTCTAGGACATATTGTATGTATACATATCTAAAATATATCTTTAAATGCAATCTTATAATTCGTTAAAGTCACTTTTTCATTTAATTGGACAGTAAGAACTCAAACTCAAATCATTATGTCCTAGTTTTCCCACTTTGGAATGTTGCATGAAATTTTAAATCCACTTATTATTTTGCCCATGTGGCAATGTATTATCATCAAAGTGAATAAACCCAAGAGATACAGTTTAAAAATGGAGAGTATATTGATTTTTGTAACTTATTGCCTGTATTGTTTTTAAAGCCAAGAGTTACCAGTGTTCAATTTACATAATCCATATATTGAACTTCAAGAAAATCAGATATACTCATAATCAACCTTACAGATGCCAAAAACTACTTGTGTTGCAGAAGATTTTACCCTCCAATTTCTGTATAAAGTATAAATTAACAAAGCCATGTTTATGAAAACGTAATAAACTTGGTTTTATGGCTAGTGTCATAGCAAGCACTAGAGTTCTGCTCTACCCCTTGCCTGGCCACTTAACTACCTGACTTGAGGTCTCAATTTTTCTGGGGTGTCAGATTCACTGAAAAAATGTGAAGGGTGGAGTAAATTGGGTTTATCAAACAAAATCTATCAGTAAACTCAAGCTTTACTTGGTAGCTCAGCCAGGTGGTTGCAATAACCTTGTTTGGAGGTTAATTTCCAGGGAAGAGGGAACACTGCTAGCTGCTCTAACTTTACTACATCCTTTCCTCACCGTCCCCAACTCACACAACGACTTTATTGTCAGAAACTCTTAAGCACAATTTCCACCACCCTACTGGTTGCAGACGACTCATAATTCTAAACCAAGAAAGGGAAAGATATTCTCCCCCCAAAACTTGAGGGGCGAGACTGATAGCTTTGGAGTGATGGTTTGAGGGCAGGGCAGCGATGAAAGAGAAAATGATCCTATAAGCCCCTTCCATCTAAAAAACCTGAGGTTGTTTTGTGTAAAGTTCACTTCATTATGCTGATCACATTCAGAGGCGGTTCCTCTTGGGTGTCTACCCAAGGTGTGTTGCTCCGCTGTTCCTAAATTTTTTATTTTTTTTTATCTAGTTGGGGATTCAAAACACAACCCTCGATAAAAATGCTACCTTTGAGAAAAAGTAAATTTGAACATAAAAAACCGCAAACACTTGGTTAAAAAAAAAGGTCAGACAGTCTACGATAATGTAGAGAAAGATTTTTCACTGACAAAAAAAAAAATCAAAAACTTCATTACCAACGCAAAAACCTTTCGCTAGTTCACACGAACCCCTGCCATTCTTAAAGGAAGAAAAAGGTTCAGGGATAATGAGGTCATAAACTCCGTGGAGGAAAGCGGAGCGTGCAAACACCTCTAAATTCCAGAATGCATTGGAAGTTCCAGGCTTTCAAAGCCCGCGCGACACACACGCCCCCACGCGCGCGCCCACTGTGCAGTTCCCCAGCGTTCGCATGAATAACGCGCAAGTTCCCCGGGGGTGGCAGAGTTACCGCAAGCCACACGCTGCGCCCTTAGACGCCCACTTTTTGGGGAGGTTTGCAGAGATGCGCTGAGCCTCCTGGCGCGTCCGCACCGGGGGGTCCTCCCTCACGCCCAGTCGCATCACACCTCAGCCCCGATTTCCTCCCTCCCTCCGCCCCGAAATTAAGGTCACGTTCACACCCGCGGTCCCCGCTTCCCAGTTAAAAGGCCAGAGCGCACACCTCACGCCCGCGCAAACCACCACAAAGGAGTCGAGCCGCAGCCGTGCCTGCGAGACGCGGGCCGGGAGGCGGGTCGGCGGCCCGGGGGCAGGTGGGAGCCCGCGGCGCGCATGCCGGGCTCAGAGGCCGAGCCGGGCGGCGTCCAGCCACGTCGCGGTCCAGCTGGCCCGCGAGAGCGCCCCGCTGCCCGGGCCCCGGGAGCGTGCCTGGGGACGGCCAGGGCGAGGCGCAGCGCTCCAGCCTCACCTCCTCGCGTCTCGGCCCCCGCCGCCGCCATCTTGAGGAGCTTTCATTCAAACTGGCGCGGTCTGACGGGATAGCTCAGCTGGCCCGACGCCCCGCCCCAGCCCGGCCAGCGCGGGACTCTGGGGGCCGGGGCTGGGGGCCGGCACCCTCAAAGCGTCCTGACGTCACGGGAGGCCGCCCCCGGCCGCAGTGGCCACTGCGCCTGCGCGTTACGGCCCAGCCCCGGCGTGGGCGGGGCGTGCGGGGCGTACGCGGCCCAGGGGACTCGTCTCTCGGTTGGGGGTACCCGCCTTTCGGTTGGTGGGGGACCCTCATCTGGGCTGGCCGTCCCCTCCCTTCGCCCGGCCCACCTCGCGCCTTCCCACGCTTCGGTTTCGACCTGTCTCACGCCGGCGCCGCGCACGCTCTGCAGGACACGATCGTGCGGCGGGGTACACGGCGCAGGGAAGCGACCCTCGCGGCCCCGCTCCTCGGCCGCCTGCGCCCCGCCAGCCTTTTTTGTTCCGTTCCCTCCCACACCACCGCCCCAAAGCACGGGCTCTGAAGATTGGCCGCACGTGGGGACCCCTGGAGAGGTTCGGTCTGGTCCGACTGATGAGGTTCTGATGAATGGGCGCGGGGCGTGGCCGGGCGTTAAAGCTCCCCAGGCGACTCCAATGTGCGGCGCAGTTAGGAACCACCGGCGCCCTCAGGGCTTCCCACTTTAAGGGGAATAGCAATCGGCTGCGGGTGCTTGATTTTAATGCAGATTGGGATTCGGTAGGTCTGGGACGGGTCCTGAGCTTCTGCGTTTCTGACTGGCCCGGGGGTCACCCTTGGGTGGCGAGGCCAAGGGACGCCCTGGTCCCGTCAGCAGGACGGCCCCGGGGCCTCCCAGCTGTCTCCTTCCCGCGCCGCCCTCTCTTCACACCGCGGGCGCGGCGACTGTGCTGAACAGCAGGAAGCAGAAATCTTAGAAAGGCAAGCTGCGAAAACTTTGGTAGAAAGCCATTTGACATCTACCGAGGATTTTTAGAAGATTGATTTTAAGAAACTACATAAATATTTCAAAGTAGCATGTGTCAATTTTGAAAGACCGGAAACAAACGCAGAACACTAAAAGAACGGTTATTTGATTCCATTATGAAATTCTGTGTAGCCATCTAAAACAAAAAAAAGTGTATGAAGCTTTTTAGTATCCTGGGGAAGTGTTTCGTGTTAAGCAAAAACGAAACAAATCCCCTAAAACTATGTAAGAAAAAATGTATGGGAAAGATACCGAAATATAGTCTTTCTGGGGTGATTTTTTCCTTTTGAATTATTTTTACATATTAAACATTTTCTGTAATGAGCATCTCATTGCCTTGATAATAAAGAATACAAGGTCCTGTTCATCGCTATCACGTGGAAGGGCATCTGCTAGGATTACTTCTCCAGGCTTGGAGAGAGAGCCTCCCTTCCCAAAGCGTCTGCTTCACTTTCCGGATGTCTTCACCGCACATCATGAGCGTCCACGACTACTCAACTTCTTTCTTGGTTTTCCTTCTACCTCACTGGCCACTCTTCACTCCCCTTTTGGGCTCCTTTATGTGTATCCGACCTAAATGTTGGGGTTCCTCAAGGGTTATCCCAGGGACCACATTTCTCTTATGCTTTCCCTATGTGACTGCTTCAGTTCCCATGGATTTAAATATTATCTTTACACATAAGATTCCCAACAATTGCCTCCAGCCCTGACCCCTGATGAAATATCTTATGGTTTCTTGTTATGGACTGAATGTTAGTGTCCACCAGAATTCATATGTTGAAATCCTTAACTCTCAACATGACGGTTTAGGAAGCAGGGCCTTTGGGAGGTGATTAGGTCAACGAGGATAGAACCCTCATGAATGGGATTAGTGTCCTTATATAAGGGCTCCTACAGAGCTCTCTAGACCTGTCCTCTGTGAGGATACAAGATGGTAACAGTCTATAATACAGAAGAGGGCCCTCACCACAACTTGACGATGCTGGCACCCTGATCCCAGACTTCCAGCTTCCAGAACTGTGAGAAATACAATAAATTTCCATGTTTATAAGCCACCCAGTCAATGGCAGCTTGTTATAGCAGCCCAAACTAAGATACCTCCCGAGACTTTCACATTATAGATAGGTATTTCTTCCCATTTTTATACTTCACACTGTTCTTTAGACAATGTCAGACATGTAAACAGGCAAAATGATAATTTGACATAACCTTTTGCTGATAAACATTCAAGTTTTAAAATATGTGTATGACACAGCAAAGATAATTGGCAAGTGCACAAAAAATTACCAAGATGTTCACCAAAAATATCTTAACAGTTGTTACTCAGGGGGGTAGAAGACAGAATGTTTTATTATTTTTCTTTCTGACTTTAAATTTTATAATGAACATGTAACATTCTTAGAAAAAATGTAAAGCTGTTTTTACCTTGAAAAATAAAAAACACTAGAAAACTTAGTTGGCAAATCTTTCACAAATTTAGAAGCAAAAAAAAACTTGTCACTTGAAGGTACAAGAAAATTTGGAAGAATTTCATCAGGCAATAGAGCACTTATTGACGATGATTCAAATTTGATGTCTGGGGGGGAAAAAACATGCCAAGCTGACCAATAAAGTCAGAAGTCAAAGGTATTCCTTTCCTTTTTTACTGTGTTTCTAAACAAACCATAAGAAATGCAAAAGATGTATTTAGTGGCCATTTTCCTGTAAGATACAAAGATAACATTTTTTCTTCCATCTAATAAATGAATTACATGGAAGAAAAAATGTTATCTTTGTATCCTACAGGAAAGTGGCCACTAAATAAGAAATAACTAAGTACTCAGTCAAAAGAGTGTATATACCTTTGATGCTGCTTCTGTATTTAAAGACTTTGTAGAATTAGAATCACATCTGAATTCTCCTCATGGTTCTGTCAATTTGATACAGAACAATCATGAAAAAATTTAAGTGTGGTTTCTGTGTCTTTAGAAACTTCTAGAAGAGCACTGCCACCCATCTGCATAAAAACAATTTTAATAACAAAGCACATCCATAAAGTTTGAACAGATTAAAAACAATACAGTTTTTTTGTTTTTACTTTACCACTGAGTAAAGGTATTGCCTCTCCTAGTTCTGCTGAAACCCTAGGAGAGGAATGAATAAAAACTCTCTTGGGGATACAGATCTTGTTTTACTTAGAGAATAAGGTTTTTTACTGGGAGCCCACTGAGGATCTCAGTGCTCTAGAAATGTTCTCTGGTGAACAGAATGTGGCTACCCTTCTCATCAAAATAAAACAAATATTTCAATTTTAAAAGAAAAACATGTTTAGAGGGGGAAAAAAATCAAACTTATCAAAAAAGTAAAAGTCCCTCTCCCAATTATTGAGGTTATGAGTTTACTTTTTTTCCCCTTAATGTATCTTAACTTTGCATATGGTTCTGCAATTTTTTTTCAATTAATATCAAGGACTTTTAATTGTTCTCTTTGTTAATTAACAAGAGTAAAAGACTTTTTAAAATTGGAAAGTATAGAAGCAGAAAAACTTAAAAAACACCATGTAAAATTTCCTTCAACCAACTCAATTTAATTCTCAACAGCTTCATGACAAAAAACTTGTATTTCCCACCAGTAATTGTTCATTCTGACATGAAAAAACAAAAAAAGGATGCAACACTTACTGATATATTGCAGTTTAATAGAAACATAGTTTATACTGTTCATTGAAAAAGTATTTTAATATAAACACCACTTATACACAAAACCAAATAACGTTGACAATCTTGTTTTAAAAAATCCTCGGTTTCTCTAAAACACTAAGATGCCACCTCAATAGTGATAGCTTCACATTTTCCAGTCTCTTGATCTGTGCACGTTACATGTAAAGATCCATCCCTAAACAAACAAAAAAACACTGCATAAGCTTATTTCATAAAAACAGTAAATCCATAACAAATTACTTGAGGACTTTGAGTAAACAAAGGTTAATTTTAATTTCCAAAAGAATATTCAGATAAAGAACGAACACAATCACAGTGTCTTTAAATTTAGTATCATATGCTATATTTAGATAGTTTTTCTTAGAAATCTCCTCCTGGACCACTAAGACAATAGTTATATTCCTTGAAAACCCATGATGGCCTACATCTTAAGTGTACTTCATGCACCCTTAAGATACATCAAGCCTTTTTCAAGGCCAAGGCCAAGGCACCTACCCTGATGAATTCGACAGCCTTGCTAAGTATGGTTTATACAGTAAATTGTCCCTAACGTTAATCTGGAAAGGATTTACTTGTAATACACAGTGGTATGGATAGCCTGTTGTTAGGGATGTGGTAATAGCTGAATTTAGATAGCCATTTATTTTCTAGAGATTTTCTGTAGCAATAATGAAATAAACTTATCCTTTCATAGGGCAAATAGTATCAATTATATAAACTTTAGAACATTATATTGAAAATTGATAAAATGACATCTCAAATTAGCATGGACCAGCTTTTTAGGTTGACTGTAACCAAAAAAAAAAGTTCATAAAATATTCAGAATGTAAATAACTTGAGATATACTTTTCTTTGTACAATGTAATAATTTTCAGGGGTAAAAAATATAATCCACTGAGAAAATCTTGTAAGTTTTTAATAAATGATTTGCCTAGGATGACAAGGGGTGAAAAAAATCAACTCACAAAAGGGTCAAGTCTCAAAATGAATTTTCTTAACATCAGAAATAGTTTAATTTTGTACCTTTTCATAGTAAGAACAGCTAATATGTCACGTAATCCATTTTCTTTTTTATCTAAATCCTGGAGTACAACCTGTTTGTGTAAAAAATAATACAAAGATGATTCAGTACTTTGACATATTAATGAACTGATGCATCAGTTACTACAAAGGACCACATCTTTCTTATTAATGAAATAAAACTTTTAAAATAAAGCAGTTTTCAATTCTGCTACCATTTAAACAGAATTCAGAGAATAATAGGAGTGAAGCTTTGTTAACTGGAAATGTCTCTTCAAGAAGGAGGCATTTAAGATAATTAATGTATTTGTCTCTCTTAAATGTCATGTCCTAGGTTAAAATGATTGTTTCTAAGTACTGTTTGTCTCAAAAATAAAGAGTACTCTCTTTTTGGTAATTAAACTATTACTAGTAACATGTAAATTATATTTCAGAAAGTCTTCCATATAGACTTAAAAAAAATCAAATACACTTGGAAAATCACCTTTTAAAGGAAATGTGGCATATTCTTTTGTACAACTTAAGATAATATTTGTAAGTAATGTTAATGAATATGGTATAAAATTCCCCAGTTTCCTAAAGAATGGTATACCAATAAACCAAAGTTAGAGTCTACCAGGGACTTTTCAGACTTTGCCAAGATCAAATTTAATGATCTTAGGTAAGTCATGAAATACATTAAAACATGTTTAACTCATTTGTAAAATGGGGTTAGAACAGATGGAAACTCTGAAAGATTCTCTTCCAAATTCAGTGTTATGTGACTAACTCTTCTTCTGGAAGCTTCAACTTAGGATATGGTGGCAGCACTAGGATATGAAGAGAAAAGGTAATGCATGTGGAGAGAGAGCAGTTGAGGGAGTACTAAGACTGCCATCTGAGTTTAGAAAGAGAAGTTCTTTTTTTTTTTTTTTTTTTTTTTTTTTTTTTTTTGAGACAGAGTCTCACTCTGTTGCCTGGGCTAGAGTGCTGTGGCATCAGCCTAGCTCACAGCAACCTCAAACTCCTAGGCTCAAGTGATCCTTCTGCCTAAGCCTCCCGAGTAGCTAGGACTACAGGCATGCACCACCATGCCCAGCTAATTTTTTCTATATATTTTTTAGTTGACCAATTAATTTGTTTCTATTTTTAGTAAAGACGCGGTCTCGCTCTTGCTCAGGCTGGTCTTGAACTCCTAACCTCGAGAGATCCTCCCGCCTCGGCCTCCTAGAGTGCTAGGATTACAGTCATGAGCCACCACACCTGGCCAAGGGGAAGTTCTTATATTTACACAGTGGAATTACAGTGGAATTATCTAGAGGAGCTTTTAAAACTTTACCAATGGACTCCAAGTTGGTAGGTCTGAGCTGTAGCCCAGGCATGCCACGTATGTATGTATGTATGTGTGTGTGTTTTCATTATTCTTTCATTGGAATTAGAAAATATATAAGCTAAAGATATACATATATTTATACACATATATAGTATCTCTCATCACTAATAAACACCCATCCCCTTTTCTCAAAATAATTATAGACATTTTAGTCTGGTTCCAATTGAGTACATAGTTAAAAAAAAATAACCATACTCTTTTTAGTCATTCTCTTTTGTTACCTACATTTGTTTAATTTTACTGTAAAAAGTAATTCATGCTCATAGCCCATACCCTTTGTAAAAAATTCAATACAAAATGTAAAAAGTAAATTTAAAAAAACCTTTTGGTATCTTCAAATGTATCTACCCACTGTGCAGTTTATGAAATATGGTTTAAATACCTAAAGATACCATCTGTATACATGCATGGATACCTAAAAGTACACACCCACTGAAACACACCTCCCTCAAACACATTCAAGCTCTCAATCTTTTTTATTTAAATACAAATGACATCATAGTATAAATTCTGTTCTGCAGTCCTTGTGTGTGCACATTTTAATGCAACTGTATTTCTTGGACATGTTTTTAAGTAAATAACACAGCTCCACCTCACTCTTTGTAAAGGATGCAGAGAATCATATAGTGTGAAATCTGCATTGTGATATTTTGAAAAAGTAAACCTATCTCATATCAGAAGTAGCTTGGGTAGAATGGAAAGAGCATGGGCTCAGGAGTAAAACCAACCTAAGCGTAATAATGTTCATTTAGCAAACAAAAAATGTTATTTTCCTCTTCTTACCTAATTACCAAAGTGGACCAAGAGCACAACAGAGAAGCGGTATATAAATACAAAGTGTATTTTGTTTATATTTTCCCAGAACTCTTTCAGATTAAAGTTGCCTATTTCTTCCCTCTTTCAAAAATGAGTAAGTAGAAGCAATCCATTCATAGAAATGTGTTAGGTGTCCTATCTACATTTTGTATTAATTGAGATATTAAACTGAATCTAATCCAGAAGGAAAAGCTAAATTGTTTGATGTGTCTAAGTCATAGTCTCATTCTGTGTCTTTACCTGTGCAAATTTGGTTTCCTCTTTGGCAGAGTTTTTCCCCTCGGACTCATAGAGTTCAAGGCATACTGAAGAAATACTTCCAGGGGCTTGTAACGTGTGCTGCCTTCGAGCTGGCAAAGGGGTTCCCGACGGAAACAGTACTGTGAATCTGTCGGCTCCCGACTCGTCCACTCCCTAGTAAGCGGGAAAAGAAGATGCATATCCTCTGATATTTATCTTTATAATTTAAAAAATTATTCCTACTATAACTAAATATATATATTCCTTGTTGATAATCTGGAAACTAGGCAAAGAGAAATGATTCTTAATCCCACCTCACTTCATAGCTAACTTTTATTTTCTTAAGAAATTAATATGTTAGATAAATATGAAAAGAATATAAGAAATTCATTAAAAGATTATAAATCTAAATTTAAAATCTTTACCAGTATACTAAGTTTTATTATACAATCATGGTATGTATGAAAACTTATGGCAATTAATTTGCACTTGTTTATGGAAAAGTATAGAAAAGCTATACAAACCTTAACTAAAATATCTTTGGCTGAACACTCTATCATAAGAGAATCTTCCACTAACAGGTTTTCTTTCCCAATAAGAATTCCTGCTTCCATAGCTGCACCAATAGGAATAACCTCATCAGGAGGGATGGAATTAAGAAGCTCGACAGCTGGGAAAAGATCTTTAATCAGCTGCTGTAGCCGTGGGATTCGGGAAGACCCTCCACAAAGGACAACCTAGAAAATGAAAATGATCTTCATTTACTTTTCAAAAAATGGCTATTTCTCAAAATAAAGCATAATAGGTTCAATCATCTTCACATATAAGGGTAAAATACAAAAAAGCCCTATATATTAACATATTATGTTATATATAACATATACATATATACACACATTTCACATATTATATATAACATATTCTTTACTCACGGCAAAATTTAAAATAAGATCTCACCACATATTAGAAAATACAGTAGAGCTATGTATGTGGTTCATGATTAATACTGTGCATATGAGTTTTAAACACAAAGAGTCATTTGAATAGAAAACATTAATATTTTGTACTGTTCCAACGTCCCCCCTCCACATTTCTTTTAAAAGAAATGTTTAAGTAAATCTTACAGCATTGTTCTGACAAAACAAATATTGCCAGTCTCTTTATGTGAAAACTATACTATAGATTTTTTTTGTCTTCACTATGAAGAATAAGTTTCTTGAGGAAAAAGAGATATTTTATGAAACTGCATTTTAAGCTGTTGGTACCATCTTATTAAATCTTTTATCTTTGAAGAACTTCACATAAAATCACTCCCTTAAATTATAAATGCCTTAAGTTCCTCGCTGATTCATCTGTTTAGCACTATGACTGCATGGACTTTCAGAATACTGAATAAACACATTCATAGCCCAAGAGAGCAAAACATCAATAACCACTTCTTATTTCACAGTTTCTTAATGGATGTTCTCCAGCTCAATGTGGCAGAGAAGAGGACTGATGAAAACTCGGCCACTTTAACATTCAGTGTGCAATGTGGAGGGCACCCTATTAATCTCCAGGTGAGGGCACGAGGACACCGGCCTTGGAAAAGATCTGCTTTGGAGGTAAGTCAAAAGAGAAATCTTCGCTAAAATTTTATGATTCCAGGTAAATACCATGAGAACAAAAATGCAGAATATCTCTTTCCAAATTTCTTGTATTCAAAATCAAAAAGTTTTATTAATAAACAGTAAGCAGCACTATGCCAAAAAAAAAAAAAATCTAACCCTTAGAAAATCTTGACTTTTTGTATTTTTATTTTAGGATAAAAAGTACAAAATTGGTGTTATTATGAATGCTGACAGTAAGCAGTAAATTTAATTTAAATAAATTCTTAGGCTGAGGTGAGAAGATCACTTGAGGCCAGGAGTTCAAGACCAGCTTGGGAACATAGGGAGCCCATCTCTACAAAAAAAAGTCTTCAAATATCTAATCTGCAGTGTAAGATTTCTTCTGCAAACTTAGATTTTAATAGAAAATATATATTTCAAGTATAATTAACTATCCTTAATAAGGGCTTTTCAAATATAATTTTCACAATATTACATAAAATAAAACTGCTGTTAAACAAAACAAAACAAAACACCTGTATTACTCTGCTTTGGCTGCTACAGCAAAATCCCACAGACTGGGTGGCTTAAAAAAGAGACATTGATTTCTGCCAGTTATAGAGGCTGGGAGGTCCAAGATTGAGGTGCCAGCAAGTTGGTAATTCTGAGGTCTCTTCTCTTGGATTGTAGGCGGCCATCATCTCACTGTGTCCTTACATGACCTTTTCTTCGTGCCTTTTGGCCTGGGGTGGCAACAGCTAGCTCTCTAGGTCTAATGAGGACAGTAATTCCATTGGATCAGGGCCCCACCCTGATGACTCCATTTAACCTTAATTACTTTGTTAGAGGCCTCATCTTTAAGTTACTCTAAGTTCAAGTACCTGAATCAAAACGGATTAAATCCCCTAGTCGAATGTGTCTCAGGAGGTTTTAAAGAGGGTCAAAGCAAGAGAAGGGGAGGAGGAAGAGGCGGCAAGGGAAGAAGCCACAGCTTCATAATGTCACAACCTTAGAAGAGTGGGATCGTTAAGGGGCAGGTCATGCTCTGTGGACACAAGAAGAGAGGAGGTAGGGAGAGGAAACATTAGAAAAGGACTAAGTCTGGTTTAGGGGACAGGACTGTTACTCTCAGCTGATGACTGGGACTCAAGCACCTGCCTCTGATTCTCCCGATGTAGAAGACTTGGGAGCCACTGACAAGCAACTTTCAGAAGAAGCCACTGACAGTTCACCATCCAGAGATGAGAGAATGAGTTGGAGCCAAGCAGCTAAGGCAATTCTTTAGGCCAATGCAACCACAAAACAGCACCGTTCCCCTTTAAGTGTCTGATGTTAAAAGGGGCCCTTTTGTTCGTTCAATATGGGTTAAGGTAGAAAAGCCTGAACTTGTCCATCTAACCTTTTATGCTAACTTAGCATAAATAATTAAAAATTACAAATCACCACAGAAATTAAATATGCTAAAAGAATAATTCCTCATAAACAAATAAGGTATACCCAAGAATACAATGATAGTTCCATTATTAGGAAATTATTAATTCATCACATAACTTTAACCTCCGCAGAGGGGTATCTGACCTGAAAAATCACCCTCTGTCACTATCTAGGCCCTTAGCATGCTTTGTTTTTCTTCATAATATTAATACTTATCACAACTGGACAGTATTTATCTGTTTCTTATTACCTGTGTATCACAAGAATGTTCTATGAAGGCAAAGACTTTGCTATATTTACTAATGTATCTTAGGTGTCTAGAACCTGCCTAGCATGGAATAGGTGTGCTCAATAATTATAATGTTTGTGGGTTAATCAGTAAATACATTTGGATGTCTGCCTAGGAAATTCAGAAGAATCCATTAAAAATCACTAATTCAAAGAGTTCACAGAGTGGGAAAATGTAAGATAAGCAAAATCAAAAGGTATCCCATTTATCAGCAAAAACAAATTAGAAAATTAAAGTGTTAAAAAATCTTACAATAGCAATAAATCCCATAGCACTCCTAGCAATAATTATATAGTAAATATTAAGAAAACACATAACTTAAGTAAAGAAGATTTGACTAGAGAGATACCAACTTTGTGGTTAGGAAAACTAAATAACTGTGAAGTTACTACATCATCCCAAGTTATTTATAGACTTTATACAATTGTATCAAAATCACAATGAGATTTTATGTAAAAGTTGAAAAAATAATTCTAAAGCTCTATAAAAAAATATAAACAGAATAAAGAGAATTTTAAAACTGCAATGTTAAAAATGAAAGTTTATATCTACTCAGAGAGTAAATTGCTTTTTGGTGAGTGATTTGATAAATACTAAGTCTTAAAACCTGGGATTTACTTCTAAATTTTATTCTAAGGAATATTTATTTAAGGATAGTCACAAAAGTCACAAAAGTCTTTTTGTTTATAAAACTAGAGTAACCTACATATCCAATAGAAAGAACTGGTTTTATAAATTATATCAATGCAATGAAATACTGTGGAGCTATTAAAATTGCAGGTGTAGAATGTAGGAGCTTGGTTAAAACAGGGATTAATAACCACATCCATTTATCCAAGCTCCCTTCCATAAACCCACTAAGCTGACAGCAGAGGGATTTAAGAAGGTATAGACAGAGGACAAAATAAATGGAAGAGAGATCTTGAGTTTGAGATTTCAATAAATTTTGGAAGCTGGAGAGAGCTAATTGTTTCAAAGCAGATAAAGTTTGAGATAACCAAAGAGAAGCAGGGTGGTTTGATGCACAGAACCCCAGAGCACCACACACCACACACAGGGAGGGTGAAGCACAGAACTGAAAGGACACATGGGGTGACTGGCCCCGTGTCCCCCCAGGACCCTTACTACACCTAGACAGATGGCTACGTGCAAGTTCTCCAAGAATCAGGAAAGGAAGTTTGCAACACGCTGTCACTGAGTTATGGGACTTAGATACAAAGGTATGGCAGGGGCAGGGTGGGGCATGGCGCTGAAAACTAGGGGAAGAAGAGAAATTCTGTATATTCAAAAGTAGGAACCCTTGAGCGCAGGAGTTAGAGACTGCAGAGAGCTATGATCGTGCCGCTGCATTCTAGTCTGGGCAACAAAGAAAAAAAA
>VBSM01003148.1:11259907-11295699 GCA_008086735.1 Cheirogaleus medius | reverse complement strand
AAAAAAAAGAGTAGGAACCCTGATGCTCCCTGCTCTCAGAAGGCCAGAAACCAGACCTGTCCTCCTCAAGCAAGAGATTACAGAATTTCTTCCAGAAAAAGCAAATACTCCTAATACTAGACCTTCACAGACTAAAATTAGAAAGGCGACAGGCACAAGCATGTAAGAACACGGATGATGGAGAAAGCCTGCCTGAGTCCCAGTCCTGGCTCCATCACTTGCGTACCAGCCTTAGGACTTAACCTCTGGAGACCTCTTAGTTTCCTCATCTGAAAATGGAGATAAAAGTGCCTCCCTCCTGGTGCTTTTGTGAGGATTAAAGGTTTTAATGCATGTAAATCCCAATCATTCACTCCGCCCTCCCTTGTTAAGAGGATTATCCATCCCCGCCCACTGCCAGGACTGGGTAAGTGGGGTGTATGTCCCTGCCTGCTGTCAGGCCTGGCCATGACACCGCATGTGAACACACTGACATGCACCTATCTCTATCTAAGCAAGAGGCTTTAAAAGTTGTGTGTTTTCTCCCAGTGCTCTTTCTCTCTTCCCTCTGCCCCAAGAAGTGCATGTCCCAAAGGCTGGTCCTTTGACTTCGGTCCTAGAAAGAGAAACAGGTGGAACACAGGCACAGCTGCATACCTACAGCCACCTTCAGCTGCCAACAAGTAAGCCCAGTGAGAAAAATCACCTGCTACAGAACACCACTGAGAATGGAGGGTGGTTTTGTTACTGCACCAAAGTCAACAACTCAATATACAATTTCATATTATTAAGTTCTCAAAAGCCTAAATGTTAGTAATAATTGGAGAAGGAATCTTCTCAACCCTAAGAGTATTCCATCTCAATTCAAGCAATTGAATTGGTATTATTGGTGATAATTAAATGTCAGGGCTCCATGACTAGTTAATGAAGGAAGGGAACTGACACTAACTGATCACCTACAATATGCCATAGATATTTCATTTAATCCTCATAACAACCCTAGAGAGTATGTTATAATACTTGTAAGTATTATCACCCTTTTGTAAGAAGAGAAAAGTAAAGCTCAGGAAATTAAGTGGTTTGCCTAGTTCAGAGCTATTAATATCAGCATTGTGAGGCTTCCACTTCAGTTGGGTTGATCTCCAGGGTCATTCACTTTCCACCTCTGCCTC
The DNA here is from genome assembly GCA_008086735.1 of Cheirogaleus medius. NCBI lineage: Eukaryota > Metazoa > Chordata > Mammalia > Primates > Cheirogaleidae > Cheirogaleus > Cheirogaleus medius. The sequence continues at coordinate 11,294,548 of VBSM01003148.1, read as the reverse complement.
TACCGTTATACTACATGCCTCATTCTTCATGGCTCTCCCCAGCCCTTGAGCACCTAGCAAAATGCCTGGCACATTATTAGTATCAAAAAACAAAGATAACTGCCCCACCACAAAAAAGAACTTGTTCACCTAAATTGCAAAAACCCCCCAAAATGATTTCTGTCCCACAGCATATGCCAAAAAAGTTAAAAATATAAAACTGTCAAGCTATAGACAAATGAAAAGAAAACAGTATTTAATACTTGTCATACATTTGAGCAAAACACCTGAAGAAATCAGAGTAATAGATCAATAGATTTAGATAAATAAATCAAGCTTTTGCATGCCAAACACCTTTCTCCCTAGCAGAACCAAAATTAAATAGTGAAGGAATCTTCCCGAAGGAAGATTACAGTAAATAATAGTTAATATTCTGATTATATAAAGCACTCACACAATTTTTTTAAATATTAAGATTTCAGTGATTAAATAGGCAAAAAATATGAAATATTTATATACAAGGAGATATAAAAATAAACATTTAAAAATAATCCTCTAGTAACCAATGAAATATAAAGTGAAAGTTTTTTTTAATAGTCAATTGGAAATTTATCTCTACATGATAAAACTCAGTGGCAGCAAGGTATAGTAAAATGCACACTCTTAAGTATTATTGATGAGAATATTCAATTCTTTTGGAAAGTATAACAACTTGAGGTAAAAATAGTCTTAAGCTATTTATAGTCTTGACCTAATAATTTTATTTTGGGAATCTACCCTAAGAAATAATCCTAAATATGGTAAAAGCCTATGTCTGGCTGGGCACAGGGGCTCACACCTGTAATATCAGCACTTTAGGAGGCTGAGGTGGGAGGATCACTTGAGGCTAGGAGTTTAAGACCACCCTAAGCGCCACAGCGAGACTTCCTCTCTACAAAAAATAGAAAACTTAGCAGGGCGTGGTGGAGCATGCCTGTAGTCCCAGCTACTTGGGAAGCTGAGGCAGAAGGATGGCTTGAGTCCAGGAGTTCAAGGTTGTAGTAAGATATGATGAAGCCATCATACTCTGGCCCAGGCAATAGAACAAGACACTGTCTCCAAAAAAAAAAAAAAAAAAAAAAAAAAAAGCCTATTTCCAAAGATGGACATCATTCTGAAAGAGTATATTCAATAAATAGAAATAATTTGGGGGAAAAAAGAAAAGATTAAACAATTCTAATATTTTTGAAAGTCTGAAAATACTTTCCTAAGCAAGTAGAGAGAAGTGGTATGCTGTACTAGTTAAGAGCAGATTCAGCAATGATATTGGGTTAAATCTTGGCTTTATTATTAATGCTTATAACCATGTGATCTGCAGGAGTTGCCTAATCTCTGTACTTTGGTGCCTTTACTTATAAAATAGGATAAATAATAGTGCTTACCTCACTGAGTTGCTGGTGAGTATTCAATGCATTAATACACGTAAAGCACTTAGAAACAGTGCCTGACACACAATAAGCATTCAGGTATCCGCCTGTCTTTGCCCAGATTTAAAAAATATACTGGAAAGGAATTATTCTTTTTTGCTAGGAAACTAAATATATATATGAGTTCACCAGAGCCATTAATCAAAATTTAATCAATTTTCCTTATTTATTAACACAAAATCAGAGAATATTTACATGCTTTCAGAACCAAGAGCTATTTCCTAAATTCCAAGTCTGAAACTACCCCTAAAATAATTAAGAAAAATATAAAAGCATTACCTTGTTGATATCATCTGCTGTAAATCCACTTTGATCCAAGAGTTCTCTGATTGCTTCTATACACTTATTAAAAAGTGGAGAACAAAGAAGTTCAAATCTTGCCCTACACACACACACACACACACAGGAGAAAGGTAGAAAAAAGGCTTAGTACATTTAAACAAAATTATTTTTCTTGTGACAAATAATGTACCTTAATGTGACAGTTATCTCATTTATTATGATCAGAACAGGATACTAAATACCAGCAGTGCAATATCATGGGAGGATGGAGTCTAAGTTATTCATCTACATATACATAAAGATATTTAATATCAAATTCAAGTGAAAGTGTGTCTTGCCCATGGCCTACTTACAAGTTTTGAAAACAAAGTCTAACAATATATACCCAGTATAAGGCATTCCCAACAACAAACTTATTAACCCTAATCAAATCGTCATTTGGAAGTTTTTGCTATTTTTATATGTTAAAGTTTTGAAAATTACTTCTAATTATTTTTCTTGATAGTCAATGTTATAATTAACGTAGTCCTTTTGTATTACCTAAGAAGCTTGAATGCTGGCATATAATAACATTTTAAGAAAAATTTGTTCATGGAAAATGTACTCCCTAATTTCACACTGAATTTCTAAATGCAGACGGGTGATTTTAAAACTTGTTTTATCTATATATATTAAAACACACTTGTACGGTTGAAATCTTTGTGATAAAGGCAAAATTTCCTTAATGAAAAATCATAAATTTTATTTCCTTAATTACTGATATTAATAAGCAAACATATATTGAATACTTGGACAAACTTAGCACTAAAAAACTAGGGAAATATAAAAATACTCTGCCCACAAAGAAATGTCAATTCAATTTAACACCTTTTCTGTCTTCTGAGTTGTAGCTTAAAATGTTTCTACAAAGATCTAGAGCTGTGCCATCTAATAGACTTTTCTGCTAGCCACTGGCCACATCAGACTATTGAACTGTAAGCTAGTGCTACTGAGGAACTAAATTTTTAAAGTTATTCTAATTAATTTAAATTGAAATAGTCACAGCAGGCTTGTGGCTATTGTATTGGGCAGTACAGATCTAGTATTCAAGAAAGCCCAGGGAAAGTGAAGAAACCAAACTAAACAGATGAAAAGATAATGTAATCAAATATAGTCATGAGAATCCTAAAAATAATATAATATTGCAATTCCAGAAAATTTCACTATGTTCCAAAGTCACCTGCTGGGCTGTTGGGAGGTTTGGATAGGCTCACTCTTGGTAGCTATCGTTAGTGTTAGCAAATATGCAACACAAAAAGCTAGGGCAGTGCCCTCCACTTGTGCTTTCAGGGTAAAAGTACAATCACTTGTAACCTAGGATTTAGGTTGAAGGTTCTAGGATGCCTTTTTCACACACTGCTAATTATAGCCACAAAATAACTGGGCAAGCAATCACAGCTGATAAAATGACTTTGGGAATAGCTATTTAGTCTGACAAAAATTGGTCCTCACTTGTGACCAATATCTTGATTATATACGATACGATATTAAAAACTATGCACATTAAATGTGTGCTTATTAAATGTCATAAAAGCTATGAAAATGTAAAATACATGATGATGGATGACAAAGCAAACAAAAACAAGACACATATTAATCTTCAGTATACAGATGCTCCCCGACTTAACGGCAGGGCTACGTCCTGATAAACCCAACAGAAGTTGAAAATTTCCTAAATCAAAAATGCACCAAATACACTTAACCTACCAAACATCATAGCATAGCCCAGGCTACCTTAAACGTGCTCAGAACAGTTACATTAGCCTACTGTTGGGCAAAATCAAACACAAAGCCTATTTTATAATAATGTGTTGAATAGCTCATGTAATTTAATGAATACTGTACTGGAAGCGAAAAACAGAATGGTTGTATGGGTACTCAAAATATGATCCTACTGAATGTGTATCGCTTCTGCACCACGATGAAGTTGAAAAATTGAAAGTCAAACCACCATTAAGTTAGGGACTGTCTACAGTGTTAAAGAGTATGAACTTGGAAGTCAAAATGCCTGGGTTGAATCCAAGGTCCATCACTCACTAGCTGTGTGACTTTGGGTAACAAACCCTCTCTGGTTTTAGCTTCTTCATATATAAAAGGAAGATAATTATAGTACCTACCCACCTGATAGGGCTGTTATGAGAATTTGATGACTTAATAAAGTACTTAGAACACAGCATGCTACACAATGTTAACTATCAAGCTATATTGAAATGTAACAAATCCCACATCAAACTTAAGCAACAAAGAACTAGGGACTATACAAGTAGAAATGCAATTCATAAAGAGAAATCTGAAATTCTCAAACTGCAAATCCCATCCCACCTTTCTTTAAAAGATCTAGGATTTCTTTTTCACATACTGCTAATTGTAGCCATAAAATAACAGGACAAGCAGCCACACTGATGTAATTATTTTGGGAACAGCTATTTAGTCTGACAAAAATAGACCCTTAAAGTAAAGACAGTAAAATTCCCCTTTTGTAGATGGCTAATAAATCTCAAACAAACAAAACCCAAGGTGCAAAAATTAAAGCTAAATAAGAATGCTTTTGGAATTTTTTAAGAAAGTTTTTTCAACTTCAGTTTTACCTGGACACATTGCAATCAAAATCTTGACCTTCATATAATGAGTCAAGGAAACAGTTGGCACTTCCCAAGGTGGATAAAGAATGTTTTGCAACTTCAGCACTGTTCATCAATTTCATCATGGCTCGGGCATTTCCTCTCACATCATGTTTGAAGGATCTAAATTAAAAATACAGCCTTTCAAGTTTTAAATTACTGGGCCATTTAGAATTTATTGTAACTAAAATCTGGATAATCCCTATTAGAATAATAATAAACTCATGAATCAATATTAAATACCACATTTTAGTATTCTGCTTCTAATTCCTCTGAACTTTCCTAAGAACATTCTCTGCAATTAAAAGAAGGGTCTCCTGAAGAAAATAACCAACTTATCAAATATTTTGAATTGGTGTATTATGTAACCATAACAGATTATACGTTGAAGCAAGCAGAGTAGACATGATCCTTCACATGAGACAACCAGAGGTTGAAGGAGATTTATGTAACTGGGTCAAAGTCTCCTATGTTACCCTTTATAATCACAACACTATCATTGTTAAATGGTTTAAAATTACCAGTTGAGCATTAAAAAAAACCAAAAAACCTAAAAGTGCTTCAAAGAAATTTGACACATACAAAATAAGTAAATTACAACTCCTCTATTTCCAATGAGTTCATTTTTAAAACTACTTGCTAAGTAGTGATCAATGGTTTTGTTTAAACAGTAACTTTACAACAAAAAGCTATATAGGTCTTTATGAAACAAGTGAGAAATTACCATTTTTAAGACTTTTTCAACCAATGAATTTAATCAAACTGGCAAAAATACTGTTTCAACTACTTTCTTTTTTTTTACAGCGGCAATATCCAAAGTATAATCGCTATATATTTGACTCTTGCTATGTCCAAACAGGATTAGAATTCTGAATGAAGTAATTACATCCAGTAAGATGACTAAAATAGTCCTTGTGTAGATTGGTAATTAAACATTCTGTAAGACATTAATTCACTGGAATATGACGATAACGTAATGCAATCTTCACCAGATCTAAACTTATAAAAAACTGTTCAGAAGGCAGCGAGGCCTCAGTGCTTATAACAGACCGAAGAGCAGTACATGAAGAATTAGAAAAACGAACTTGAGATCCAAGCTCACGCAGTTCAATGTCTGGTGGTCTCTTTATTCTAAATGGAAAAACCAAGTAGCACACTGCATTGGGCACAGCCTGGCCTCTGCTTCCTTGCTATTGCCCAAATAGGACATAATAACTCCAGATATGAAAATATCCAGTTTCCAAGCAATGAAAAAAAACAAAACAAAAACATCCTCCTTTGTAGCTGGATAATTTAAAATAAATTAGGAGAAAAATAAAAAACTGGAAGAGAAACTTCTATCAAAATGTATTATCCAGGCCATTTAACACTCACCTCTGGAACTCAGAAGCTAGATACTGTGCTAAGGTTTCGGTGAAATGTGCACCACCGATGTTATCATCAGTGTTTGTTGAAAGAACCCGATATATTCCACTGTTAACTTCCATGACACTGAGAGATAAGGATGTTCCGCCAAGCTTAAACACCAAAATATTGCTTCAAGAGAAAGACAGAGTTAGTTATTAGCAAACCACAACATTTTAAAGCTAGGTTGAACATTAGGAGTTACTTAGTCTAATTGCTTTAAATTAAATATGAGGAAACTGAAAATCTCAGATGAGTAATTAAGTTGTTCACAGTCACTCAGTGATGAATTCAGCCTCAAACCCAGACTTTCTGAACCAAGTCAAAGTTCTTTTTTACTTAGTCATGCGGGTACAACTGTATTCTCCTGAGTAACTAGAATTTATAATACTAACTTTTCAAAGGAAATCAAGAAGACATTTGTAATTATAGTGAATTTTAAGAAAACTGAATATAGAAATTCTATGTGTTAATACTATGCAAGTTACTTAGTGTAACAACATGTTCTGTAGATATAAAACATATGCAAAAGTAGGTGCTAATTCCCAATTTCTCAAGCATTAGAATTCAAGATTTGGTATTTGTTCTACATTTATCTAGTTTATGTAAAAATAATTTCCTAGTGACTTATACATAATTAATTTTTTTCACTGTGAGATATGAATGAGGTCAAACAATTAGGGAAAGTCAACACTATATCTCAATTCATTTCTCTAAAATTGTATGAACACCAGGTCTCTTGAGATATGTTGACAGCTAAATTAGGAATAAGTATATCTTACTATTTCACCATCAAAAGGAATTTCAGGCTGGGCGTGGTGGCTCACGCCTGTAATCCTAGCACTCTGGGAAGCCGAGGCAGGTGGATTGTTTGAGCTTAGGAGTTCGAGACCAGACTGAGCAAGAGCAAGACCCCGTCTCTAATAAAAATAGAAACAAATTAGCTGGACAACTAAAAATATATACAGAAAAAATTAGCCGGGCATGGTGGCACACACCTGTAGTCTCACCTACTCGGGAGGCTGAGGCAGAAGGATTGCTTGAGCCCAGGAGTTTGAGGTTGCTGTGAGCTAGGCTGATGCCATGGCACACTAGCCTGGGCAACAGAGTGAGACTCTGTCTCAAAAAGAAAAAAAGAATCTCTAATCCTTATGCTGGATTTCCCCCATCTCCTGTCAAGTCAAAAGTATATGAAAGTACCCACTGTTCTAAACATGTCTAATAATTTTTAAAATTGGTAGAAAAATCAGCAGTGCCCTAGCTTGAGTTGGAACTGGCCAGGCATGTAATTTTCAAATCTTCCTCTAATAAAGGGACAAAATCAAGGCGATTAAAAAAAAAAGGACAGAAAAGCTCAATCTTCCCTCCTGTTATGTCCTTTCTGTTTTTCCCAGGACCTCTTTCTTAACTACTAATATTTGAAAACCTCTAGATAAGAATTTCAACATCCTGCCATCCATGAAGGTTGGGAGCCACTACATTACATAACAACAATCCTTATTGATAAAATTGCTATAATGTAAAATGTTCTCTGCACTAAAAGAACTTAAAACTGCAAATACATTTTTTACCTTTTTCCGGTAGGGGAGTCTTGTCCAATTCCATAAGCAAGCAGAGCTGCAGATGGTTCATGGATTAATCGCAGAACATTAAATCCAGCAGCTCTGGCTGCGTCTCTGCGAACAATTTGCTTTCAGTGAATTTAATCACAATATATTCAATACTACATTTTTAGAAATTCTCTGCTAAAGATTTTATGCAACAGCAAATAAGATTTCACAAGTAGAACATGAAGTGCAATGATCTTTAGAAGAAAATAGAACATAAGAAATGGATGTGACTTATTATAAGAGTTCACTTTCTGTTTAAAATGATAATGTTCAGAGCCTGCTTCTTGATAAAGAAAATATGTGCTTATATTGAATAAGGAAAATAAAGCTCTCAAAAATGTCCATGCTAAAAAAAGAAGTTCACTTTCTCTGGGCAGTCTTTCTGGGCTCTTAAAGCCTTCATGCCATCCAGAATTTTCCCATTCAAGACACTATCACATTTTATCACAATATTGTTATTAACAATTCTGTGAGGTCAGAAACCATGTCTTATTTATATCTATATACTCAACCCTGAATACAATGTGGCTTAAACAGTAATCAATAAGCCCAAGCACGGTGGCTCACGCCTGTAATCCTAGCACTCTGGGAGACAGAGGTGGGTGGATCGTTCAAGGTCAGGAGTTCGAGACCAGCCTGAGCAAGAGCGAGACCCCGTCTCTACTAAGAATAGAAAGAAATTAATTGGCCAACTAAAAATATTTCGAAAACATTAGTCAGGCATGGTAGCACATGCCTGTAGTCCCAGCTACTTGGGAGGCTGAGGCAAGAGGATCACCTGAGCCCAGGAGTTTGAGGTTGCTGTGAGTTAGGCTGATGCCAAGGCACTCTAGCCCAGGCAACAGAGTGAGACTGTGTCTCAAAAAAAACTAAAAAAAAAAAAAAAATCTAAGATAAAGAAATAATCACAAATGTTTTCTAAAATTACATATTCTTCTGTAATTCCCATTTAAACATTAATTACAGGAAACTAAGGCAAAGTAATTAATTAATAAATATCAATTTAACCTGGTAATTAAGTTTCCAATCAAAACAGCTAAGAGGTTTCACCACATCTAATTTTTCTCTTAGCTGCTCTTAAAAGGGAATATTAATGATCACTGCCCTTGCTAAGCTATTTACAAATATAATTTTATTGCCTAAGGTATTTTCAAATGTAATCTTATCTTTTACTACAAAATATTATTGTGAAAAATTCCTTTAATTACGTCAATAAGATACACTCCATATTATACTTACCCAAGAGCCTTTTTTTGCTTTTCTCCAAAATCAAATGGAACAGTAATAACCACATCATTTGCATCTGAGCCCAAGACAGAATGTGCCGTTTCTGTACATTAAAAAATACAAGATTAATTCTGATGACAGAAAAAATGTCAAGTGATGCTTCCTGATGTTTATTAATTTATGACAAAGATCTTCTCACTAAAAAAATTGCCCCACCCTGTCAATTTTCTTCTCTGCAATCTTAAATCATACAGTACTTCTTGTGGTTTTGGTGACAGCTTATGGACATAGAACTAGGTACTTTCCAAAAGCCTAGCTCTTAAGCTTCAAAGTTTCAACAATCTTGCAAATCACATTGGTTCCATAAAGAATGATCTTCTAATGCATCAGTGTGAAGACACAACATCATAATAATGTTAGTTCAATACATCAAAAAGGCTGCCTTCCATCCCACAGGTTTATAGCATCACTGCAGAGCTGAAGTGAGCCTTATAAATAATCTACTCCAGAATTTTCCAAATTGTTCAACAGGATACTGCTCAGATCAGAGCCTTTGTCTGAAGTGGTGATAAAAATCAGACCTACTTAATCTGCCTAAATTACTGTTGAGAGTGCATGGTCAATATTGAAGAGAGATATAATATTCACTATTCACCAAGCTTATTTAACCACTGAATCTTAAAAAGTTTTGAAAATGCTAATCTGAAAATGCTCATTCCATGTATATTACATATAGGGCAATTAAAGTCAGGGAAGGTAAGTTATTTAACCAAGGTCACAGCCAATTAGTACTCAAACTATATCTACAGTTCAGGGTCTCTTTACTGCAAATCCACTCAATCACTCTGCTTCTCCCAAGATCTAAAAATACCTCCAACATTTTTTTTAAGGTTAACTTTCAAAAGACCATTAAAATTGTTCTCTCTTTTGCTCTATACCTTTCATTTTACTAAATATCAGTCTGGCAACATCTTCTGGGTTAACAAATTTTGTTTCTTCTCCAGTATCTATTTCATATCGTAATTTCCCATTTTTTTCAATGACCTATAAAAGAAATAATAATTGTGCTAAATAAGAAATAATTTTAATAAAAATGCAAAGTTTCAAATCAACATTATATGCCATGACCTTGGCAGTTACTTTGTGTAACAGGGAAGCAATAATAGAACCATACTCACTGAACATTTACTTTCCATGATGTATTTCTGAGCTTGTGGATCATCAGAACTGTCCATAAAGAAAGATAAAGATAGCTAAGTATTAAAATCAGTAGTGTAGATATATACGGTTTAAAGACTATAATTTTCAATATCACTGGAATATTAAAATATAAATAAAATTATTAAGCTGCATACTACTAACATAGTCTTAAAATATTTACATGATATAGAGTATTTTCATTGAGAAATGGAGAACTATAGCATAGTAATTCTACTAAAGCAATAATCTTTGAATTTGAAAGTAAATAGCTCTTTTTTGTTCTGACCTCGCTATTAACAGATACTATACATTTTGGGGTGATTTTTCATGATATAATTAATTTTGTCATATTCTTTCACATCTGTGATCCTGAAGACCCAACCACTGAGATGAAAAGGACAAAAGGAGATAACAAGCCAAAGACAAACCAAAATAGCTAAGACCATCTTTGTTGCCTGGTTTCCAGACATAAATCAACATCAAAAACCAGAAGATAGCGTGAACATATAAATGTTGTATACAGAAATGTGCAAAGTCCTATAGATATTCATATATAAGTTTATAATAATGTCCCAAAATAATAAATAAATGTATATGGCAATGGAAAAATTAAAACAATGGGTACTATGTTGCTAAAATTGGTAACACCAATTTATGCAGAATACAAAATGTTTTCACATATTTCACTTTATCCTCACGACACCTAAGTGGGGCATGCTTGGCAGGTATTATTTTAGATTGAAACAGGTTCAGAGAGGGGCAATGACTCGTAAGCACGTAAGAGGCAGAGCCAGCACTTGAGCCCAGTTCTTCTCTATCAGGCTACTATTGTTTACACTTTACCATCCTGCCTCCCACTGACACTACCAATGATCACAGTGCTTCTGCCTCTTGAGCAGGAATAGAAATCTGATCCTTGGCTTAATTTCATGCAGAAATTAAGATGAAATAGACTAGCACCCTTCCACTAAAACTAAACCCTTCTTCCAAGGAGCTGTCACTATTCTACTTGGAGATCTTAAATGTTCAGTAAAAGGAGCTGAAAATTAATAGTGGCTAATTGCTGAAGGGTTACAGGACATCTGAGGACCTTGACCTGTGTAAGTTAAGAGGCAAATGAAAGGACTAATGGGCTAATTGGCTTAGAACTCCAGAGTATTTGCAGGTTGCTCATACTTCCTTCTCTATCACCTAAAAAATCAATTAATAGGAGACAAAACAGGTAAGTAGCTTGTCCAAAGTCACACAGATAATTAATGGCTGGCATCCAAATCTTCGACACCAAGTTTAGTATTCTTCCCACTAAACCCTCTGCTCCCTTTTTCTAAACTCAATACTTACACTATATCGAAGTCAAATATTTTAATAAGAGTGTGAAAAAAGTATGTAGTGTGCCCACAGTGGGTTGTGCAATAGTGTTAGGTTATTAAGTACGAAATGTCCGATTTCCTTAAGTACTAAGTTTGACAGTTGTTATCTCTGACATTTCACTTTGACACTTGTTTTATTTTTATTGTGAGGGTACATGCTCACTCAGTCTTGCAAACACGTCATTGGGCTTGTGATTATCTTTCAAATTTTTTATAGCAATTTTTGTGAAACCATGGTAAGTCAAAAATTTGTGTTATTTTTGAATATGAGTTCTGTTTGGAACCAATACAGTGCAGACAGCTCAAAATATCAACGAAGTGTTTGTGAAGGATGAGGCTGATAAACGCACAGTACATCAGTGGTTTGAGAAGTTCTGTTCTGGTGATTTTAATCTTGAAAAAGAGTCACGTGGGTGGCCTGAGAGCAAAGTGGATAATGATGAACTGAAAGCTCTAGTGGAAGTGAATCCATCAACCTACGTGTGAATTAGCAAGGTCTGACCTTATCATTCCAACAATATTGGACCATTTGAAATAAATTGGCAAGATAAAGAAGCTGGATAGATGGGTTCCACATGAATTAAACGAGCACAAGCAGAGACGTCATCTCGAAGCTTGCCTTTCTTTGCTGTCACTACATAAAGGCAAACCATTTCTACACCATATTGTTATGTGTGATGAAAAATGGATTCTTTTTGACAGTCACAAGTGTTCGGCACAATGGTTTCATAAAAATGAAGTGCCGAAACATGGTCCAAAACCGAATATTCATCAAAAAAAGCTAAAGGTGTCTGCCTGGTGGTCCAGCACTGGTATTATCCACTACAGCCTCATTAAACCTGGTTAATTGATTACAGTGGATGTCTACTGCAACCATTTGGACGAAATGAGTATGCTTGCAATTAAGCAGCCGAGATTGGTCAATAGAGACAGGACAATCCTCTTACAAGACAATGCTCGACCATATGTCGAACAAACAATGCTGCTTAAACTACAGAGGCTGGACTTGGAAACTCTCTGTCATCCACTATATTCACCAGACCTTACACCAACTGACTACCACTACTTCCAGACTTTGGGCCATTTCTTGCAAGGAAAAATATTCAGTTGTCAACAAGCTGTGGAAAACACCCTTCACAATTTCATCACCACTCACTCTCTAGGCTTCTTTGCTGCTGGCATGAACAAGTTACCGTTAAAGTGGCAAAATTGTGTCAGTAGTTTAGCAGCATATTTTATACTGCTTCTTGAGATATAATAAATTACACTTTCAATTCAAAACTGGACATTTCATATTTAATGACTTCCTGGTTGTTTGCTTTAAAATAGAATTTAAGTCAACCAGGATAATTTATCCTATTATGTGTAGGTTCTCTACTAACTCAAGACAAGATAATTTGCCAGGAAGGATATTTTATGGAATCCATACAACTATTAGAAATGGCAAATTATTCCCGAACTGCCATGCAAAGAGGGCTCTCCCATCTGAGGACAGACAGCACATGTAGCGCCGAGGGCCATATACAGGCCAGACGCTGGAGAGTAGTTACCAGATAGGTAGAAAGCAGAGAATGGAGGCGACAAAGGATTACAGCTATCATCAGAAAGTAGTGGACTGACCCACAACCACATACAAGTAAAAACTTTATTTGTCCACACCAGGATTAAATTACTGAACATAAAACAAAGGTGGAGGGGGGTTTGTATACACAGCACCACATTTACATCATGGTCTTGAGGAGGCAGAGTTAATCCTACCACTGTATCACAACCGTTATCAGCAATGCCATTTTCTCTTCATCCCCCTTCTTAGGCATCCCTTACAGTCAGCTGCACTCACGTGCTCTCGGGTCTCCTTCCTTACGGTTACATGACAGCACCTTACACGTCTAAAAGCACCCTCACATTCATCTGTTCCTTTGATCCTCACAACATCCCTGTGAGGTAGGTAGAGTAATTATGAGTTTTCTACTTTGTAGACGAGGGACCTGAGTTATAGAATGGTGTGGAAAGGCTGTCCAAGGAGGTACAGGTGTAATGGCTGGGCCTAGCGCATGAGCAGATTCCTGGCTTGCTTTCTTGCACACTGTCTCTCCCAGTATTGCAACTTCCCTCCCCTTAATATTTCTAGCATATTTTTCTGTCTACTTCTGCAGGACCCTTTCCCTTGAGTTTTATTCCCATGTTCAGGTCACTTTACCCATTAGATTTTCACAATACTACCTCTGAAATTGAACTCCACTTCTGTTCCTCAGCACTTCACTCATCTCTAAGAAATTCCTGCCTAAGTCCTTTGTTACCATCATTAGGTATATATAGTACAGTTCTAACTCTCCTTCAAGTACTTCCCTGTTTTTCCAGAAAAATCTACTTATCTATAATAGCATTATCCAGTTATAACTGACATATACCCTTCCATATAGTGACCTAAACGATTGAGACAATGTATATATCTGGATCCACTTCAAGGCCATAATATATGCCCTTTTAAAAGAAGCAAGGAATCTGTATGTCTGGTGTGGTGCTTAGAAGCTCATCAGTATATTAATAAACACTAGTACCATAGAATGCTACCTTACAATTGTTACCAGTATTTCAAACATACATTAATATGCTGCTATGACTGAAAGTATTATAATTAAATTCACTTCCATTTTGCCTTTTTTTAAATTATGCTATTTAAAAGATTTTTAGAACTGGAAGGTACTAGAAAAAAGTCACCTAGTACAAGTCCCTCAATTTAGAGATGAAGAAACCGAGGCATGCAAAGGGCAAGGGATTTGCCTGATGAAATGAACTGCGAAGGCTTGGGATCCAGGCGTTCTAGATTCCAGCGTACTCCACCATTCCAGCTGCCTCCCCTCCACCGCATTCATCTAGCAGCATGTCTGCCTGCCATCTATTCATGGTTCTGGGTACGGACCCACTGTTGTTTTGACCATTTCTCCACCCATTTGCATTTCCAGTATTTAGCTAAGCACCCACGCCTGCAAAATATAAAACCTCACCTCTCCCAACATGCCCACTTTTTTCCCCCAGCTTCTAGACTGTAGGGAAGCTTTATAAATCGCAAAGATTCCTATTTGTATTTCCTGAAAGTACTAAGCAAACCACTAAAAGCTTTAAGTTAGTTTAATGATGGCCAGTACTGGCTTCCCTTCTAAATTAAAGCAGAAGTTTGGCATATCACCTTCATCTCTTCCAAAGAAGTGGGGGGAGGGATGGGAGTGGTGCATTTTTTGAGCGCTTGTGCTTAAAAGGAGTCCTCTATTCCAGGCAGTCTTTAGCCTCACCACCCTCTGGTGTTTCCAAGGCTAAAGGGGAAATAAAGCTGTTCTCTTCCACCGTACTCCATTAACTACATGAACTTTTGTCTGCAACACTTGAGAAAAAGTAACCTTGGAAAGTTCCTTAGAAGGAAGGTTTTCTAGGGCTTTCCCTCTGTAACATACTAGACAAAAAACAGCTAGCAGAAAAGAATGAAATTAGCTAAAAGAAGATTAGAAACTGATATAATAATCTGAATGGTTTCCACAATGCTCAAATGGCAACCAAAATTTAAAGATATAACTTAGGCATATAGAAGGACCCAAATACTATGGAACGCAAAGAATTTACTTACATTTTCAATAAAACAGCCAATATTTAATTATATCAAAGATTATCAATATGAACCATAACATACTATTGTGACTCCCTGTTGATTCTTAATTATATCCTTATGTTGACAGGAGACTGAGAACTAGTAAAACGAAGGAGGGAAAGATGGTCTGACTGCTTACTAGTAGGTATATCAGAGCCACAGCGGTGAAAATATAAGAAAATGTAGTTGTGCTGATACTAGCCTAATGACCCACAGAAGGATTTAGAAAATTAAGATTCCCAAACTCCATGAAGCAGTCAAGTCAAACAAGTGAAAAAAGATTCAAGCAATGAGGTCATGGTATACAGCCACACTTCTGTGGCTTGCAAACTAACGTGCCTCACCCTGGCCTTACCACAGCCAAGGTCATATGCGTTAATAACATAAATGTCTATAGTGCTTTTAAACTTTTAAACTCTTTCACATCTATTAGCCATTTGACCCTCACAACAACCCTGTGAGGTAGGCAGGGCAGGAGTTATTATCATCTCCATTTTACAGATGAGGAAAACTGTTGTAGAGAGGTAAACTAAATTGCCTTACATCAGAGACAAAGCCAGGTCGAACTAGCTCTCTTTGACTCTTGGCTCCTTCCATTTTCTATTAGGCCACCCCTCACATTTCTGAAAGGTCTTACAATTAGTGGAGAATCTTGGGGAAAGGTACTAGCAAGTATATTCCTACTACTCTGCACATTAATGGTTCATCCACTCTTTTTCTCTGAGGACACAGAAAAGGAGTCAGGATCCTAGAAAGCAAATATTGGAACTAGACTTCTACCAGTTTAGGAAATAAACTCTTGTAATCAGTTCCTAGCTTTTCGTGTTCGAAATCAACCTCTGAAGCAATTTTTCAAGGCCTAGCTGAAAAGCACCAGTTGCTTCTTCCACTGCTGTCGCCAAACGTCTGACCGCGATGACAGCGTCCCTGCGGAGCTCATTGGCAGTGTCTTGCTGAGCACTGGCCTCCTCACCAATAGCAATCAGCCTGTCCAGTTTTTCTTCCTCACGCTTTGAAAGTTCTCGTGCCAATCTCCTGTTTTCTGCCAACTCGGCTGCAATGGTCCTGGCCACTGACCGCCTTCTTCGCCTTGCCCACCTTGGAGGGGGCTCACTGGTCAAAGGCCTATCCCCACCAGAAACAAAACCAACTCTGGGAGAGGAGACCGGAGGCTGTGGTGCGGAGGCTGCACCAGGAGTGTTGCGGCTGGTGCTGGTGCAGGGACTGGGCTCCCCGGACACACCCAGTCTGGTCATGGGGCTGCTCTGACAGGGAGCAACTGCACCTCTGAAAAGGTTGTGGGAGTTGCTGTAGGTGGGGGTCCCTTGAGAGCACCCTGAAAAACAAAGCAACAATGTTGCAAAGAGGACATTCCTGCTAAGGGAATGCTTGCAGCCAGCAGCAGAGTTGAGAGACAATTACGAAACTATGGCAGTTCCTGGAAAGGTCCCTTTCTGCCAGGGATTGGGAAGAATTCATTTCTTTAATGTGGGCATTTTGGCCCGTTTAATCTTACCTCCAGAACGTCCCCCTTGCCTTCTGCAACCCCTTTCCAAGTAGCTATCCAACCTGCTCTATAGCTACAAATCCCTAAGTACCCATTACAAATAATGCCAGAACTAGTTTGGTTTTAAAGAGCACTTCTAGGTTTAAAGAGTTCTAACACCTTACCTACCTAGGGCGGTAGCTTTTTAAAACCTGGAGGTTTTATCTTACTATTAGGTTTAAAAAGGGGAGGGGCACAAGGGGTAGCAGAAGTAGGGAATATGCTCAGGAGGGCACTATCCAAACATACACTCCTGTTTAGAACCAAGTGACTCGGGGACCCCAATCCTTCACATGCTTGGGAGTTACCTGCACCCGGGGATTCATCCCAGGAGTCCTCGAGGTCACTGGTTTCTCGTATCCGGCCACTGATTCTCAGCTGACAATCCTCATCTGATTCCTTAACTGTTTTCAAGATAGGCTGAAGATCAGCTGCCTGAGTCCTTTTTGCTTTCAGAATGCTGGTTCCCTCTTCCCCTGGGGTGTCAGAGGCCACTAAGGTCTGATCACAGTGCTTGGCCCAAGCAGCATCCTCCATTAAGTTGTCTGGGTCAGTCACTATCTGATTTCGGAGAAGCTGATCCAACGTATCATAAAATGGACAGTGTGGTGGGTCACCCATACTTGTGGCATGGGCCACGTAGGCCTTTAAATATAACGCCTTCAGAACTTTAAACTTGGAGCGGCACTGACGTTCGGTGCGGCGGAAGCCTTCCTGCTGCATTCGCTTAGACACAGCCTGATAGACATCTGCATTATGATGCACAGTCTGGAGGCGCTGAATATACTCTGCCTCGCCTAGTATGGAGAGGAGAGTTCGTGTCTCCTGTCTGGACCACCGGATGCCCGCACTGCTATTGGTACTGGCCATGGTACGTTGGGAAGGAAGGCTGGAAAGCTCCTGGGCAGCAAGGTGCAAATCTGAAGGTGTGGGGAAGCTCTGTGTGTTCTCAGTGTATTTCCAGGAGCCAGCCGATTCTTCCCTCTCAGGGACAACTGCTGAGAAGCCAGGTCCAAGGACTGAATTTCTGGCTGGAAGGCCACAGGGGAATGAGAGTTACAGGGAGAGTGTAAGGATAATTTTGGCAGCAAGTTAAGTGGTGCTACCTGTGAGTAAGTCATAAATAGGCATGAGGCCAAGACTGAGAAAGCTCCACTTTGGGAGTCTGCCCAGGGTGGATATTGGACCAGGGGCTTAATGGCTTGGTAACAAAAGGACTGGCTCCTCCACAAAGGGCCAAATGCTTCTAAGGCTGAGACCTGGTACAACTATGAATCTGTAAAAATCACCATTGACTGGTGAGTAGGATAGGCTGAGAGGGAAAGCAACGTGGATCATGAGGCAGCTAACTCTGGAGAAGCCCTAGAAGGACCATGGTGTAGCAATAGCCTGAAAGGTGCTCATGCTTTACTGACTTCAACCTAAGTAGCACACTGTGGCTGTGTTACCCATCTGACAGTCACTATTCTACTCCTTTGCTAAAGGGTAACTTTGAGGGCTAGAAAACTGAGCTTGAGTTGTTCTGCTAATATAAGACTTTTTGCATAATATGGCAAAAGACAGCCACATCATTACTGTAACCATCTGCCCCCAAATAGCAGCATAAAACTAAGAAAAACATTGCTATGGAAATGTTCTATATCTGGATATATCAATGTCAGTATCTTGGTGTGATACTGTACTATAGTTTGTAGATGTAACCACTGGGAAGTAGTAAATCCAGTAATATACCAGATGTCTCTGTATTATTTCTTATAGCAGCATGTAAGACTACAATTATCCCAAAATAAAAAGTTTAATTAAAAAAACAGACACACTGTTGGCTACTAAGTGATTCCAGCTTCCTTTTGTCCAGACTCCAGACTTTATGATTTAAAAATATTTGACCAACTTTTTTATTTTGAGACAAGGTCTCATTCTGATGCCCAACCTGAGTGCACTGTGATCATAGCTCCCACTCAAACTCCTGGGCTCATGCAATCCTCCTGCCTTAGCCTCCCAAGTAGCTGGGACTATAGGCATGAGCCACTGGGTCCTGCCTACTAACTTATTTTTAATGTGCTTAGTACTAAGTTTATCAATAGGTAAAAGGATATGGGAGCATATTTATTGTCACAAAATATTGATTTCTCTCTAAAATACTATAGTTTTTGGCTTAGTGCATAAATATCCTAAGGAAAAAAATTAATATCAAGCTCAATTTAACAGAGGTGAGAGATAAAAAATATATACATAAAAGAAATAAATATTAATCTATAATCTCTAAATCCTAAAATCAACATGAGGAAATTTCTATTTAAATTTCTCACTAAACAAAGTAGAAAAAAAACTGGGCTGAGGGTTAGGAGAACTGAACTGCAATCTTACCTAGTTCACTCCTCCTAACTATTTTAGAAATGCTTCATTTCTTTGTGCCTTGATTTTCTCATGTATAAATGGGGAGAGACAGTACCTGTCCTACCAATTTTATAGGGATGTTGAGAAGATTAAATAAAATAATAGATGTGAAAGCACTTTGAAAATTTAAAAACACTCTATCAAGTATTACTACTGTAGTGAAAAGGAAAACCCTTAATTACTGTAATCTATAATTTGAGGAGACAGAAGTCTGGAGAGGCAAGCCTCTTTAATCTTCTAATTAAAGTTACAACAGATGATTGACCTGATTCTTACATAAGACATTAATTAAGCTGTTTCTCTAATGATTAAATTTGTAAGCCAACTGGAAGTTACTTCCCAGAAAGTTTCACAAAAGACCCTAAGGAAAATCAATAGCATCTATATAAATCATAACCAATTGTAATAGGTTTTGCAAGATTCAACCACATTGTAAAGAACTCTTCAAATTCCCACAAAATCTTTGAATTTCTCTCAGTCAAAAAAAATACGAAAATGTGGAAAGCCCAAGTTATTACCTAGGAATGACGCAAATTATCAAAATTAAAAGAATGTTGGCATTTATCAACACTAACAGACCTGTCAGCAAGAAATGTCTGAGTGAATTCTATCCTTTAGAAAATCCAATAATAATAATCAAAAGAAACAGCCTATTGGGATACTCTCTAAATGACTCAGTCATAAAAAGCAACAAAAAAACCAAACTATGGTGTTCCCAAGTTTCATTTCATATTATACTTAGAATTTATGAACATGTTTTTATTACCATATTTAAAAGTATAATTGTGTTCCATACCTTCTGCCAAGGATCTGCTTTACTTTCATTACTGTATTTGAAATATTTCTTATTCTACTTTGTTTTGCTGCCAGTCCAACAATCTGAAAAAGAGCAATATATTACAATCCATGTAATGTTTAATTATTTCAAAGTATAAAAATAAGGAGAATAGTACCTCTTCGTTTTCTGAGTAAGCTACAACGGCTGGAGTAACTCTGTCACCTGCATCATTTGCAACCACATCAGCCCGGCCATCCTAGAGAGAAAAAAACGCACAACTGTATTAGTTCTTTTGAAATGAAATTATACAGTCATATTAGACATATTCTGACATATGTGGGCCAGTGTTACTTTGCCATCTGTGTGAAAAGAAAAACTGCTATATCAACATCTTAAAGTTGTAGATTTAATTACTATTAATTTCCTAGTTTTTACAGTAGGTCTACATTCCCTGAGGAATGGCCCCATTTTTTCAGTCTGCTCTGCATAGTCAATAATTGGATCAAACATAGTAACCTTTCTATACACAATAATAATAAGTCCATTATTACATCATCCTACTTCTCTTCCTTCTCCCACAAATACACCTTTCTTCCCTTTTATACAAATAAAGTGGCACTAATCCCTTTGGCTTTTCTTTACAGACCAATGGAGATTTAAACGCGGGAGTAGCAGCAGGGGAGTTCATTATTACCGTTCCTTCCGCCTCCCCAATGATGAGAAAGGAAGGCCACAACTCCTTGTTAAGCTCTCCCACCTGCAGAAAGGCCAAGTCCGGCGAGCATGCTCAATCGACCGGCTTCCCAGCCAGGCACGCTTCGTAGGATCCGGAGCTCCAGTTCTAGACGGCGGCCACCCCGCCCCCCTGGGCCCTGGACTTTCCGGCCCAGCTCAGCACGTCCTGCGGCCCTGAGGTCTCTGCGACCACCAGCCTCTGGCTATCTCGCGGTCACTACGTCCCCAGGACCACCCACCTACAGGAATCCTGGGACCCTCCGGGCATCCCGCGGCCCTATAGTCCCTGGGACCCTTCCCGGCATCCTGCCTCCACCACGTCCCCCGAACCTCGCGCGCCGGCGTCGCCACGCGCCTCCCCCAGGGAGCAGCGGGCTTTCCGGAGGAGCCGCGGGGGACGAGGCCGGGCTCGCTCTGTCCCTCGCCTCGAAATGTCCCTGCAGCAACGCCACTCTGAGCGTTCTCAGGCCGGCGACATGCCGTCCTCATGCCTGTAGTTGACCCGGCGCCCAGAGGGGTGGGTGGCCGGCACGAAGCCGAGCGCCCCCAGTCCTCACCTTGTAGACGGCCACACAGGCTGATGTGCAGCCCAGGTGAACCCCGATGGCCGCCATGAGGCGGCAGGGCCGGTGGCGGCGGCAACGACTAGCCCCGCAGCCGCAAAAGCTACCGGCCGCTGAACGGGCCCAGTAGGCACCGCGGAGACTTCACGTTCCCGCCCGCCCACTGCGTCCGGTCCGCCGCGTCGGTCTCCCGCGTCGCCACCAATGAGCGTGAAGGTCCCGCCTTTCCTCACGAGGAGTGGGCGAATAGCTTTAGTGCGTCTCTGCACGCTCCGCGGGAGCTGCGCCGCGCGTGTTGAGAGTGCGCACGCGCCAGCCGGGGAGGGAAAGGAAGAGGCGCCTTCGCTCCGCCCCCTCCTGTGCCCCTTTCGTGAGAGCCAATGGAAGCTGTCGGTTGAGTGGCGTCATTTGTCCTAGCAACCCGGGGCAGATTCTTTCCCAACCCTGGCGCAGCTGGCGGCGGCGATTGGGGCTGCGGGCTCAGCATGTGGCGCGCGAGCACAGCTGCCGTGGTGGCCTTTTGCGCGGGGATCTGGGTCTCTAGCCAGGTGCCGGCGCAGGGCCAGGAGGCCGGGGGGCGGCCGGGGGCCGACTGTGAAGGTGAGCCGTGTGAGCCCTGCTTGCATGGCGGCGGCACCGCTCTGCGGGCAGCTGTTGTCCTTGGCTTCTCCTGCCCTGGCTGTAAATTACATGTCACCCGGCAAATGCGGGCCCTGTCCCTGGTTTCACACAGCCCACGCCTAGGCAAAAGCTGGAATTGGGTCCGGTGACACCTTGAGGCCACGTTCTGGTTTTGTTGTGACTTTTAAACTGTTGCAATAAAAGCTGGTGGGTTATGATTTGGGTTAGGTTTTGTGCACACGCTGCTAGACTCAGCTGACCCTGGCGCCAGACTAATTTCTGCTTCTAACCGGCGAGACTTGCCTCTCCTTGCACAGAAGACGTCTTTCAAGTCAAGCTAGTTTGCGACTCCCAAAAGAAAAATAAAACGTGACACTGAGTTGGGGTGGCTTAAATCTGAGGACATGGCAAACATTTGTTAGGATTCTACAGGTGACACTTACTTTGCAAGGGAATGCATTAACTCCGTAGGTAGGAGAGCAATAGAAAAGAATGATCCTTACGCTGTTGTTGGTCACTGGTGTCTCAGCTGTGGACTTGAACTCAGAACACAAGCTCTGTGGCTGTTGCACCTGGTTCTTGCAAAATCGGCGCACTTCACTTTAGAGAGCTGTTAAGAGAAAAGAAGATGAATAGCTATGCTAGCCCTTTCCTCCTGGACTACTATAGCGCTCCCTTCATGTTTCGTTGAAAATGATTACTTTAAATGTATATCCCCTGAGCTTGAGAATCGATCCCTACTGAACAGGAAATTGTAGGTTCACAGTGTACGTTTAAGGAATGGATGAGTATAGTCTGTACTCTAAATAAAGTCTCCATAATTGGAGGCCAGCTTTCTATTAGCCCTGTGATAATTAATCTTTTTTCCTTAGAAATTTAAAATATCTACATGGTATTTTAAACCTGATATAGACATTTGTTTAGCTAAGTTATAATTTTTCTTAATAAAAATGTCATAGAATTGTATCCTATATAATTAAAGCCAAATTTGTGAGGCATAGACGGTTGATTTGATGAGTCAGCAGTAATGTATTTTCTGGAGCTTCTACCTAAAAATGTTTCAGAAGTGACAGCATCTTGATTAATTAAATGTGAAGCATATGCTGTCTGTCTTAAATTTATTACAGCATGTTGTGATTATTAACTGGCATATCTGACTAACCTGTGTATTTATTTCATTTGTTAGGTAAAGAGGTTGGTTGTATAATCACAGAGGAAGGAAATATTAGTTTGGGGACAAAAAGAACTAGAGTCTAGATATGGCTCTATTACTGTTTATGAGCCTTTCTTATTTGCAATTTAATTTCTCCTGAATGTGTAAGATTAAAATGCTATGTTATGTATACTAGAGCAAAGTTAAAAAAAAAAATAAAGATGGTTCATGAGCCACCTCAGATCTACTAATATGTTTTGTTAAGTTTACAAAGTATTTTGAAAATATTTACGTTAATCGGTTACATTTTAGAATTGAGAGAGTTCATATAAAAGTTCAGATTTCTGGCTTTTTTCAGAAAACCAGATGACCCAACAAGACTGGCCCATGTGGCCATGTAGTAAGAATTAGTTGTGCCTGTTCTGTTTAGAAAGCATATGTGCTCCCCAGATCCTGAGGGGGTTTTTTGTTTTATTTTCTTTTGTCTTGTTTTTTAGCTTAGACTCAAAATTGCTTAACTCATTCATTTTCCTTGCCTGTGGATATTTAAGTTTGTGAGCGCTGTGTTAGGTAATGTGAAGCTTACTGGAAACATGTAAATATTTCTGGATCTCTTTAAAAATATTATATTATTATGGCACTATTTTAAAAAAACTTTCTTATTTTGAAATAATTATAGATTCACTTATAGGACTATCTTTAATAAACAAAAAACTACAAACGTAAACAAAAAGTGTATGGTTATCTGAAGTTGTTATAGCAATAAAAGACATTCCAGGAACCTTAAGTTACTAATTTGTTTAGTGATTTATGATTCTCTTTGTGTAAGTCCAAGGAATGAGTTTCCCTTCTCGCCCTGACTTCTTTCCCTTTCAGAAACTTTCTTCCCTTGAATGCAGTGACACTACTTTTTTCCTCGCCTTTGCTTCCTGTTTCTGTGCCCACTTGTCCAAAGTATCTTTGTGGGCTTCCAATCCTCTAGCTGTGGCTTAAATATTAGGATTTTCCAGGGTTCTGCCCTCTGCCCTTATTTCTTCTCAGTCTACACAGTCTTTCTTCTGTGCAATCAAAATCAATTTACCTACAGTCTGATAAATCCCAACACCTTTGTGTCCGACCTACCTCCTTTCTAGAATTCCAGACCTTGCCTCCAATTGACTACTGAACACCCCTCCTTAGATACTGTACACCTCGAACTCAACATGGTCAAAACCCAAAGTCATCATCTCCTCCCCTCTTAACAACCCCAAACCTGTTATGCTTATGGTGACAGTATGGGTCCACCACCTGGTCAACTAGCCTGGGTTCCAGATTAATCTTTCTCCCTTTTCCCTAATAGCCAATCAATCACTGTGTCCACTGATTCTACCTCCAGACTGACTCTGCTCCTTTCTCTTTACCCAGGTCCAATGCCTTGTTACCGACCTTCACCATTTTTACCTTCCTCACTGCCGCAAGAGCCTTCTTCCTGCCACCTGTCTCCCTCATGTCTAGTCTCCTGGCAGGGTTGTCAGGTTACTTCCTTATTTAATATCTTCCATGATTTCCCAGTTTCTTCCAGGGGCCTCTCCTTTGTTTTCCCACAGTATCTATTGTTTAATAATTATTTTGATCTTCTGCATGCAACTGTGCACTCTGAAAGTCAAGACTGTTTCTCTCACCAGATTGTTTCTAGCACCTACTATAGCGCTAGCATGGCATCTGGTATGCACTCAATTTGTTGCACAAATGTGTGCGTCTATACGGTGATAAATTTTGTGTATCCTGCAGTGAGTCACATATATACCTTGAAAAGCACAAGAATTTCTAACTTATCACCTATCTAGACAATATGTGGGCAGAGTGACAGTTGAGGTATAGGAATCATATGAAGGTATATTGTGGGAAGTACGGTAAGAACTATGAGACACTGGAGTGCTGGGTTGTAGGAAGGCAGGAATTAGAGGACACTTAGGAGACTTTGATGATAGTTTCTGCTGACTTGTAGCATTGGTCCAAACAGTATACATAAAAACAATTCCACACATAGTCATGTCATAAGGAAATTGCAGAACACAAGAGAAAAAATAATAAAAAAAAATCTTAAAAACATCCAGAGGAGGGGAAAAGACTGATTACCTTCAAATGAATGGCAATTAGACCGACAGATGATTTTTTAAAAGCAACAATGAAAGGCCCAAAGTCACACAGCTAGTAAGTAGTCAAGGTAGGATTTGGACCTAGACGGTTTAATTTCAGAGCCCTAACACTGAATCTCTAACTGTATTGCCTTCTGAGTGCAGTGTTGGGAACCAATTTCTTTAGGAAAACATTATAAATAAAATTGGAACAATGAAGGACTACACAGATGCTCCTCAACTTAGGATGGAGTTACATCCTGATAAACCCATCATAAGTTGAAAATATCATAAGTCTAAAATACACCTAATCTACCAAACATCATAACAGCCTAGCCTACCTTAAACATGCCCAGAACACTCCCATTAGCCTGCAGTTGGGCAAAATCATCAAACACAAAGCCTATTCTAGAATAAAATGTTGAATAGCTCATGTAATTTATTGAATACTGTACTGAAAGTGAAACAACAGAACGATTGTATGGGTACTTAAAGTATGCTTTCTATTGAATATGTACTGCTTTTACACCATAGTAAAGTTGAAAAATCGTATGTCAAACCATTGTAAGTCGGGGACCACCTGTACAAATTATTGAAGAAGTTCTGGATGTTCTTAAAGTCTTAATTCATTATAAAGTACATTATATTTTTAGGTAGCAATCTTGCCCTAATCCTGCTACCACCAAGATTGATCCGGTAGGTTTTTGTTTTTTGAGTTTTTTTCCCCCCAAAAAACAAACTGTAGCAGATAATGGGGGACTGTCTTTACTTCTAAAAGATGTAGATTAAACTGCTAAAAATAATGTTTCCTAGTCCACTGATAATTTTATGAATTCCATGAACCTGATTTTAATTTTATCATTATCTTTTTGACAAAATTGTAGCTCTTTTCCTGTAGGTGGCATTATTATATTTTTCAAATACTGCTTTTTCCTTTTGGTCTCTGGCTAATTCCTTAACTGAATTGTAATTTCACTTTAAAAGACAAAATTCAATTTCATTAATATTACCAAATATTTTACTGAGCATATTGGGGGGGGTTGTAATAATCAAATACATCATGAGGTTTTTTTGAAACAAATTAGGAAATATTTCAAACATAACAGAAAAAATATATATGCTATCTACGTAGCATCTAGATTAAATGTTAATATTTTTCTGTATTTGACACCATTCTCTCCTTTAAAAAAACCCAAAACTATTAGCTGCAGCTCAGTCCAATTCTTTTTTCTTATCCTTCCTGTCATTTTCAGAGGAAATGTCAACTCAGAAGTAAATGTGTGGTTCCCATGCATTTTTTAAAACACTTCTGTAAAAGTACAGTTATATAACTGCAAGTTTAATAATTTACACATGTTGTAATTAATGATATATTTAAATTTGTTCCTATCACTTAATTTTGTGAGTTTTTAAAGAAGTATTGTGCTTTGTCTTTATTTTTTCTCTTTCTTGCCTTCTAGTGGACTAACAAAGTTTTTAAAATCCCTCCCTCTGCCCCCTGAACCAATACAGATTTAGAAGTAATCTATATATTTTTAGTTATTACCCTTACATTTTTAGCATGCTTAATTGGCTAAAAATCAATATGACTTAATACTATTTCTTTAACTCTCCACCTAGATAATAAAAGACCATAGGAAGTTTAACTTGAATTCTCCTTTGCTTCTCCAAATACGGTTACAATTGTACCGTATTTGGGTTTTACCTTATGTTTACACTACTATATGTTCATTATTTTTGTTTATACAGGTCATCTTTATTTAAATCTTCTTTGCCATTTTCTTTTCTCATAAAGAAAAGAAAGTTCATAAGGCTTTCAGTTTATGGTATATATTATATGGTCCTAAAACATAATCGATCATACTATAGGTTATGAATTCATTTTCTTTTAAAATCTGATCTTTCTTCTTTGCAGGATACAAAGTGAAGACAAAAATATCTTAATTTTTGTAGATTAGAGACAAATTTGCAGGCTTTCTAATAAACATTTGCTGTCTTTTTAATTAAAATTCTCTCCACTGTATACAGAGAGTCTGTAGCTGTATTAGTTTGTAACAGAAAATCTTTCACAATATTGGGACACATGAATTTGGAAATAGAACGATATGTTATATTTATTTATAATCACCTTATTTGAAAAAAAGTATTTAAGATGGTATACAGAAATGTAAAACTCACCTCCATGCACTTAGAAGCATATACAAACACACCTATTATGATACTGCCTAGGCACTACTTAGAATCAATTTTACAACAAAACTTAAGCTTGACTTCCTGTTTGCTAACGTGTTTCATTATTAAATTAATTTAATCAAATGAAAATAGTTTAAACTACTTGAGATGTCTAGTTTGTGTATTAGAGGGATCGATAGATCTTGCCTCATTTACCAGATGGGTAGATAAGACACCCAGTTACCTGGACACGGGGCATAGTGCCCGTCACCTGGTTTTAGTTAGTCCCATGAATTAAGAGGAAAAATAAAACCAAGGGCATAAGCACTTTCCACTCTCCTTCGCTGTGTTTCCCCAGGATTCTTTTTCTAATATTAAGGCCACTTTTTTCCAGCACACACTTCTGGCTTAAGTTTCCTTTTGGCCTGCTTGGACCAGACCCTTGCCCATCTGGGAAAGCCACCTCCTCCCACGGCAGGACAACCTGATGGATAAATGTGTGGGCCCAAAGCCAGGCCACCTGGGATCTAATACTGTTCCTACCACTTACTGGGCAAGTCACTAGACCTCTCTTTGACTCTGTTTATTTTTCTGTAAAATGAGGATAGTAATATATCTACATCACACCTTCGTCGTGAGACTTGAGTGAGTTAAAATACATTGAGTGCTTAGAACAGGGCCAGCACCTTTAGCACCCAACAGATGTGAACCACGATGGTTGTTATCGCCTGGCTCCATCTTTTCTATTGGCTCTGGACACCAGGGCTGAATATGATTGTTCAAATTGGGGTTTCACTTCAGGGTCATGACGATGGAACATAAAGACTTACACAAACTACTGAGGGGTGTCATTCAAGATAATTATTCAGGTTTTTGTCTGTGCTTAAAACTAAGCCGTGCCAAGATCATATCCTTTAGAAGGCTGTATTTTCTTTTAGGTTTAACCAAATTTTGTGGAAAAGTTCTCATTTTAGGTAGAACTTGGTTCCAAAGATTGATCGATGAATGGATTCAATAAGCTCACGTTAAGTAGCAACAGGCCTGAAATCATTCTTAGAATTTGAATCCATTGTTACGTTGCATTGACCCATACCTACTTTTTTTAATGTGGTCAGTGGGTCATAAACATAGGTAGTGGTTAAGTTGTCCATACAGACATGTTTCTGTGTTCTTTCTAGTATGTAAAGAATTCTTGAACCGATTCTACAACTCCTTACTAGACAGAGGAGTTAACTTTTCACTGGACACCATAGAGAGAGAATTGATCAGCTTTTGCTTGGATGCCAAAGGAAAAGAAAACCGCCTGGTATGGTAAATTTTCACCTTTCGTTTTTCCTGTGTGCTTGAATAAAACTAATAATTTCATTTTTCATCTTGGACTCCATGACCCCCTGCTTACATGCTTGCCTCAAGCATGTTCATGGTGGACAGCAAGTGGAAATCTGTTTTCTAGTGACATGGAATCCTGTGTATTTTCATCCACAATATATCCAGTTTCATTTTACTTTCTGAGTATACCATGGGCAACCATTTCTATGTTTTCTTAAGTGAAATTATAAAATTGAATTCCTAATGAGAATTTACTGTCCTGAGTTAAGAGTGGGTAGACATTCCATTTCTTACCAAGACAATTAGTCAAACCTATCAAAACATTTTATATTATTATTTGTACATAACTAATGAAGTATTTCTGTTTTCTTATAATGGCATTTATGTGGTGTTTCCTGGGTATACACCTATGGCTTGTTTCAATATACCGTTTTACATCACCGAAGACAATTTCAGGCCAATTTCTTTTTGCTTAAAATTATCATGTTGAATTTGTCAGTTACATCTGCATTGTTGACTGCTCACCATGGACACATTGTGAAACTCATGTCATCTGTTTGTACCATTAAGTTTTATATTTTTAAATGTTAAATCCTTACGTCGGGGAGTTTAAAAAGCAGTATTGCACAATGGACTCTAGAGCCCAAATGCTGGATTTTATAATTCTGTCTCTTCTACTTGCTAGCTGGGTGACCTTCAGTTGGCTTGGGTATAAAACAGGGATAATAATAGCACTTCACAGGATTGTTGTGAGATGTAAATAAGTTAATACCTTTGAAGCACTGAGACTGCCTGGCACAGAGAAAACGTTTAGTAAGTGTTAGCGCTTCCTGTTAGTCTTTTAACACCATGTGAATTTTAGGACACTTCTAATTAGGATGATCACGAGAACGGAGTCACCTGTTTCCTGGTGTCTTTGTCAGCAGGGGTTAAACTTCAATAGCTGGATCATGAAAACTCTTTTTCACTCCTCCATACTGTGTTACTCACTGTTTTCATTGTCTGGGACACTAAATTCTCTTCCTTTTCCATCAGTGCTATTATCTGGGAGCCACCAAAGACGCAGCCACAAAGATCCTAAGTGAGGTCACACGTCCGATGAGTGTGCATATGCCTGCAGGGAAGATCTGTGACAAGCTGAAGAAGATGGACAGTCAGATCTGTGAGCTGAAATACGGTATCACAGACCGGGGCATTCTTCCCAACACGTCCAATGGATTGCCAAACTTCCAAACCCAGGGCCATGTTTTCTAAAGAGTCAGTGTTAGAAGCAAAGAAATTCTCCACTCACCAATTAGGTTGCTGGGCTGAAGAATGGTGCCTAGGGCCATCTGAGTTGCTTCGAGGGAAGAGAAATGAATAGTACTGGCATAATCAGCATTAGGTTAAAACTGCCAACCCCAAACCGCAACGTTGAAACTCAATGTAATAAGGCAACGTCAGCTACATATGTCAAGGAAAATCTCAAAATATAAAGAGAGCAGCTACTCGTGGTGATTTAGCTCTTGGTAACCTATTAAGACAAAAGTTGCATCTATTCAAAGACGATACGAGGACTTTGAAGTTGTAAACGTGATTATGTCTTTCTTCCTGGGCACGTCTACCATTCTGCCAGCTTTAAATTTTAGGAAATAGGTTATTCACATCAAATCAGATTTTGCCTGATGAAATAGCTTATCAGAGGGTGCCTAAAATAAACAGCATGGAAAGGAAGGAGATGTTCTATTTAAAACATTATCCTTGGCCTTATAAATTTCACATGGATAGATCTATTCTTATAGTAAGGATTTATATCTGGGCCAGACTTTGGGGTAGATTGACAAGGTCTGATAAAAGGATGAGGAATCCCTTCCTCAGTCCATCCTTGGCAGCTGAAATTCTACCAGGACAGACTCACTTAAACTACCTAAGTCATTAGCATCCAACTCTAAGATATCACAGTCTTATTTTCCAACACAGCTGTGTAATGTGCCTATGCATCATAGCTACATAGTTAGCTTTAAATAGGTTTGAGATCCGAAGCTACCAAACTATTTCTCAATTTGTCAAGCGCAAGACCTAACTCCCAGGGTAGTTATTATGGGTAGGCATCCCTTTTTATTGGCTTCTAAAGTAATGAAGTAGAGGCAGAAATCACTGAGTCCACATAAACAATATTTGCAAAAGGGACAAACCTATGCAGATTCATTCATTCAAAAAATTTATTTTGAATAACTTCTCCTATACGCAAGGGATCTTCACAGGGCTCCTTAATAGAAAAACTAATCAGATATTGAGAAGAAATGAATGCTTAATGTTTTGGAAACACTGGCCACTAGAGGCCCTTGGGGAGCTGTGAACTAGTTTTAATTTTTGTAGGGACCTATTTCTTTTTGTGTGTGATAGTTTTAGGACATCACAGAGGTTTTCCCTTTTTTAAAATTAATGCCAGATGCCAAGTTCTTTAGAAGAATTCAAACTGACACTTGCAAAAAAGAATTTTAATCCTTCCACCTGTTATCTTGAACAGATTAATTATTGTAGATTCTCCCTATCTTATTGTTGTCAGGAAAGATGAGATTGAATAGGGGCCTTTGTGCTGTGGGATAGTCATAATTTGGGCTATAAAAATTTTTACTTTTAAAGGTCAGCGATGAAATTAAAAGCAAGATAAGTGCAAAGTTGGAGTATGTTTTCAATTAGGAAGGTGTCATTTGGTTTTTGACCTGAAAGAATGTTTTCATTTGTTTGCTTTGTTATTTAATTCTTTCTTTCTTTCCTTTCTTTCTCTCTTTCTTTCTTTCGTTTTTTTGAGACAAAGTCTGACTCTGTTGCCCTGACTAGAGTGCTGTGGCATCAGCCTAGCTCACAGCAACATCAAACTCCTGGGCTCAAGTGATCCTCCTGCCTCAGCCTCCCGAGTAGCTGGGACTACAGGCATGCACCACCATGCCCGGCTAATTTTTTTTCTATATATTTTTAGTTGTCCAGCTAATTGCTCTCTATTTTTAGTAGAGACCAGGGTCTCACTGTTGCTCAGGCTGTTTCAAACTCCTGACCTTGAGCAATCCTCCCGCCTTGGCCTCCCAGAGTGCTAGGATTACAGGCGTGAGCCACCGCACCCAGCCTGTTTTGTTATCTAAAAGGATGAGGAATCACTATAAAAATTTAAGGGTTCTCTGGAGTGCTGTGTATAGCTGATCCCCCCAAATTAAAAAAGGGCTTTACCATCCAAGTTTTGAATCAGAACACACTTACTAAAAATTTTTGACAAATCGTTTGACAACTATTATTAAGTTTCTAATGTTTTAAAACACTATGTTCTATTATTCAGGGAGAAAAATAGGGAAAGAATTTTTAGAGAAGTCAAGCTGAAAAAGTCGTGGGCTGCCGCTACTGGTTTAATAAGTAAACTTAAAGGCTGTATTTGTGTCCAAAGCAAATACCTGGCAGGCAGGAGGGGTCAAAGAGAGTTTCTTTTGAAAGAGGAAAAGTTTAACCCTTTCTGATAGGTAAATGATAATTATTAGTGTATTATAGATGAGCTTAATTTTTTTTTTTTTTTTTTTGGCTTGGCAATGGAGAAGTAGCTGAGTTCTTGGTATTTTCTGTCCATAATCTGTAAACAAGGAAACAGTTGTCTTGCTAGAGGAGTTAGATGTTGATAACAAGTATTACTGGCAAGAACTGTAGGAGCCAGGCTGGCTGGCACCGAAGCACTAGCATTGGAGGAGTGGGTATACCGCAAAGGGCTGTCAGTGAACGCTGAGATGATTTAGTAATCTCATTAGGGGTGGGGTGGCGGGTGAGTTTAAACAGAGATCCAAAACAATTCAGGTTCCATGAGAATGCCCCTAATTTTGACGACATGTTTGGGTTTTTTCACATTTTTATTTAAAACTCGATAGTGTTGTGTCATGTGTTTGCTCATCTGCTTTAAGGAAAACATATCTTCGTAGAAAAAGTGAATCACAGCTTGCTGCTTTTTATGATCTATGGCTTTGAGGTGGCTGCAAACCAAAGCCATCCCAAAGGCACCGACTGCCTTTTATGGCTTTCCCTGTTACCTTGTTTGATGCAAGTATAATCTCTTGGAGAGAAAGTCAGATAAAAACGCAAACTGTTCCAATAGTTTTGTGTATACACTTGTCCCTCCCTACCTGTGGGGCATTGGTTCTAGGACCCCACTAGGATGCCAAAATCCTCATGCACAAGTATTTGCATATCACCTATGCACATAGTCTCATATGCTTTAAATCCTTTCTAGATTACTTATAATACCTGATAACATGTAAATGCTGTGTCCGTAGTTGTTATACTCTACTGTTAAAATTGTGTTGTTATTTTTTGTTTCGAATACTTTTGATCCGTGGTTGGTTGGATCCGCAGATGCGGAACCCGCGGATACAGAGAGCAGTTGTGCTACGTTTTTCTTAGAGGGGTTTTTTTGGTTTTGTTTTTTAATTGCGCTTTTCCTTTTTGGCATTTAGAAAAGAAACTGGACTTGGCCTCCGTCGACCTGGGGAAGATGAGAGTGGCGGAGCTCAAGCAGATCCTTCGTAGCTGGGGGAAAGAGTGCAGAGCTTGCGCCGAAAAAACCGACTATGTGGATCTGATCAAAGAACTGGCCCCCAAGTACGCAGCCACACACCCCAGAACAGAACTCTGACCTTGAACCCGGCACACCAGGATTTGTGATTAGAAAAAAAAGACTGTCTAGGATATGGAAATGTTCATGAAGGATAACTAGGAACTGCCCTGCTTTTGGTCTCATACTTTCTGTGTCAATATTATACCTCCAAATTTTGCTACTTTATGAGTTTATGAGTAAAACTACTAATATTACTGATATGGGACATTTGCAGGGAACCAAAACTTAAAAGTACTTTTCTCATACTTTTCTTGGAAGGCCTATGTAAATGACCATTGCCTGTCTCCTAAAACTGGGAAAAGTGAAGTGCTGAAAAATTGATGAAGTAAATTGATTCCAAGAGGGAAGAGAATGCTCGAAGGCTCTTCACTGCACATGATTTTAAAATATATTTGACTAGGACAAAAGAAGCAATGATTAACTTATCTGACACACAACTTCAATCCCAAATAATTACCTAACACAATCAAACATTTTTTTAAAACAGTAAATTTTTTATTTTCATCTGCAAATCACTCTACATGCTAGCTTTCATTGGGGTCAGCAATGGTTGGCCAGGACTACTGGAAGTTGGTATTTCCCATCTGAAGAAAACCTACTTAAATCTACTTAAAGAAAATAGATCAAGAATCCACATAAGTATACCCAATGTTTTGGCAAATTGTAACAACACTTGCATTGCACCTAGCACGCTGGGAGGCCGAGGTGGGAGGATCACTTGAGGTCAGGAGTTCAAGACCAGCCTGAGCAACTACAAGACCCCTGTCTCTACTAAAATTAGAAAAAGTTAGCCTGGCATGGTGGCACATATCTGTAGTCCCAGCTACTAGGGAGGCTAAGGCAGGAGGATGGCTTGAGCCCAGGAGTTTGAGGTTGCTGTGAGCTAGGCTGACGCCATAACTCTAGCCCAGGCAACAGAGTGAGACTCTGTCTCAAAAACAAAACAAAACAAAACAAAACAAAACACTTGCATTACTAATTGAACCAAGTTCGAGGTCTTTTTCTTTCTTCATGGTCCTATTAAGAAAATCTGTAGGCAACATGGAACTCTATGGTTCTTAATGCTATTTTACTGGCTTTAAAATTGTCAAATCATTTTTGGTTCCATTTTCTGGCCATATAAGAATAAGAAACCCAAGATAGAAGTGATTGCCTCCCCCCCCCCATGGTGGGTAGAGGTGAGAAATGACTGTAAACATTTCCTTGGAATTTTCTGGAGTGATAGGAATGTCCTATATCTTGATTGGGGTGATGGTTACATAGGTGAATAGGACTGTTAAATTTATCTGGTAGTACAGTTAAGATCCTAGCATTTTATTGTATGCAAATTATCCTGAAAAAAACCACTGTAGAAAAATTATTGAAAATTAACTAAAATTAATTGATTGAGAACACCTTGTTCATTCAAAGAATTGCATTTACTGCCTGGGAGTCCTTTTGGGGAGTGGAGGAGAAATTTTCCAGAATGAAAGTATACATTGAAGGTATAATTTTCACTTTTAAATGCTGTAGACGTAAATGAATTTTCAGCTGGACAGCTGGGATGTAAGAGAACTTGTCAGAGAATTTGTGATTCCTAAGGAGAAATGTATATGTATCTATGTAACTGAAAAATGAGAATAAAAAAGCCTTGGTGTAAACGAATGGCCAAAAGTGGTTGTGTTTCTGGATTTCGGCAGCTTGATCACGGTAGGTAAAACACCTACTTTATTTTGAATTACATCTTTAAAAAGTCCAAAGGCAGTTTTTTTTTTTTTTT
>VBSM01003148.1:11222842-11259807 GCA_008086735.1 Cheirogaleus medius | reverse complement strand
TTTTGTAGAGACAGGGTCTCACTATGTTGCTCAGGCTGGTCTCGAACTCCTGGCCTCACGTGATCCTCCTGCCTCGGCCTCCCAAAGTGCTGGGATTATAGGCACGAGCCACCACACTTGGCCTGATTCTGCATTTTGTACTGTTCCAGGGACCACACTTTGAGTAGCAAGGGCCTAGGTCAGGGATCCTGTGATTGACATATTTTTTCCCTTTTTCAGTGCCAACCTAAATAACAGAGAGAGGCCCTCTAGAGGAAAATATTAATGTGTTTATCTGGGAATAGAGCATTGCAATGGAAACATGCATGCTGTAGGAAATTATGTGTGTATTCAGGGAAGTAAAGCAAAACAAAGGCTTTTAAAGGAAAAAAAAATGAGGATTACATAATTGTTTTGAAATAATTCTCCTTGGCTACCAAGATCAATAACAAAGGTGACACCAGTCTGAGGTTGGACAGGCAGTTGCTGGGCAGGCGTCCTTTGCAGAAATATGTTTTGTGCAAGGTTGTGCTTTTTGCAGTCTTTTGTGATAGCTTTTGTTACCAAGCCTGAGAACCGTCCCTTCAGGGTCTCCCCAGCTCTATTTGTCAGGGTTTTCTTACCATGAGTGACTCCATTTTGATTCTGATGACTTTTCACACCAGCCTCAATCCCTTAGGTTTTTGATAGAGTTGAATACAGCAATAACAACAACAAAAACCACAAACCACAAGTCCAGAGATAGCTCATCCAGAATAAATGCGGCAGCTCCATAAAGTTTTTAGGTACTTAGATCTAGTCTTTTTGCGTGTCATCCTTGTGCAGGGGCCATGCTAATCTTCTCTGTATCGTTCCAATTTTAGTATATGTGCTGCCGAAGCGAGCACAGATCTAGTCTTTTTTATTCACATCCTGGTCTTGGTTTCCATTTTTAACCCAAGGTCCAAGTTGGCTGCTGGAATTCCTTATTTCAGAAGGGAGAAGGGATGAAGGGACCTGCCTGTTACCTAAGCCACCTTGTTTAAGACAATCCCACCCCCATCCTGGAGTGGCACTTAACACTCTGCTTCTATGCCATTGACCAGAATTTAATCACATGTCAAACTTGGCTGCAAGGGAGTTTGGGCAATAACATTGTTTGGTTGGGTTCATTGCTGCCCAAATAAGATGGGGATTTTTTTTTTTACTGAGGAGGACGGGGGGTCGGGGGAATAGTTTGTGGTCATAAACCATCTATTCTGGCCACGTAGTATAAATTTTTCCTTACCCTGAATCTTAGTTATAATTCCTGGTTTTCATACCCTAAATAACTCTTCCTCCTCCTTGCTACTTGCATCTTTCATAAATGCTTTTCCTTCTTTTTTTTGCTTTGACAAGAAGTAGCTATCGTTTTTCTATTTTATTTTTATTTTAAATTGCTTCTTCTTTCATCGTGCATGAGTTTGTGTGTGTGCATGCATTTTTTTCATGTGTGTTTTTACCCCGAATCCACCAGCACATAAGATTTAGAAATCAGACATTCTGACAAAAGTGACAAAACTCTGAGCTAAAAAGGAAAAAAAAAAAATAACTGTCATCTGAACAGTAGTAGGCTGGGACAGGCATCATTACTGATCTAGTCTAGATTTAGAAAATTCCAAGCAGAAGACCCTTTAATTTGGTTCTTCAATAAACATGGGGGACCAGATACAACATCCAGAGCACAACTTAAAAGTTGTAGTTCCTCATTTGAGTCTGAATAATTTGTAATCCACATTCTACTAAAAAGCTTTAAATTTAGACTGGATTAGCTTGGCATATAGGATAAGAAAATATTTAATTAGTAGATCTCTAAACAGTACAGAATTTTGTGATCCAAAGGCCCCATCTATGGGTTTGAGCAGCTCTTGATGAGTGTCTTTCTAAGCAGATAGATATGTACTTTTAGCCCATGAATCTCATCCAAAAGAAATGATTGTCAGGTGGCCATTCTTGTGTGTTTGAAACAGAACAATTCCACCAGTCCTCTTGGGTATGCTATCATTCTGAATTTAGAAACTTTTTTTCATTAGTCTCTATCATGTATTTTAATTTTTTCTCCTTTTTGTTTTAGCATGGGGATCTCAAATTTATACTACCGACAAGGGATTCAAATTAGAACCTTTATTGCATCAAGTTATTCTTCCCTTAAGAATAATTTTTTTCCAGTAATATAAAGCAAAGATCAACAGAAAAGGGAATGAGTAGTATGTATTGTTTCACAATTGTTTGTTTTTGATATGCTTTTCCCTGGCCAAAACTTTGAGAATTGGGATCGGGCAGGTACTCATGGGGCTGAATTTCCAACTCTCAGCTGTGGACTGTGTGAGATCAATCAACCAAAATTTTAAATGTGGTTGTCGACAGAGGTTGGGCTGTTAGTTGTGAGTGAAATGAAACTATTTTAAGGCACATACTTTAAAGGTGGATTTTTTAACTCCTGGCTCAGTGGCTCTCAACCTTGCTCTGCGTTGAAGGCACCTGGGCAATGTTTAAAAATCTCAAAGAGCAGGCTGCACCCCAGACCAATTACTTCAATCTTGGGGTGGTGGGAGGGAGGAGGGGGAGAAAGAGAGTCCCAGGTGTCAGTGTCTTTTTTAAAGCTTCCCAGGTGATTTCAATGTGGAGCCAAAGTTTGAGAACCACTATCTTAGGATCTCTGCATACGATTCTGACAACTGTCTCCCAGCGTGAGGGTGACTCAGACTGTGAAGCTCAGGTCATGCATTTTTGCTCTCCCAAAGTGTGATGGTTGACTTTGCAAACTAATGCACACGATCTGGCAACTGCTGCGTTTTCTGTGAACACGCACCTGCTTATCGAGACACTGTGAATTAGTTGTCTATACTGAGTAATGAATGGATTAACCCACAGTAAGAACAACAAAAAAAGAAAAAGAGCTCATAAAGACAGAACATAGGCCCACACAATCCATTACCAAAATCCTTGGAGCTACATGTTCTTGGAATTAATGATTTTTCAGATTTTAGAAAAGTAGTATGATGCATATACTAATTTTGCATAACCTCCCTCCCACCCGCCCCAAACAGGGCTTGGGGCAGCACCATGGCAAACCCTCTCATAAATCTGGGTCAGGTTTTGTCACCAGAAGAATTCAGGTCATGTAAATGAGTCACATACAAGAAGTTTTAATTTCAGAGCTCTTTTTGGATATTGAGATCTTGGGTTAGAGATTGTGGAACTGTAATTTTGCAGCGAATCTAAGTGTTATCAATCACTAATTGAAACTTTGGGCCCTCTTTTACAAAACCTCCAGCTCCCACCTTCCATAGATATCTAGAAGTTGGAAAACACCTGGGGCCTCAGAAAAGCAGGACTCCAAGTGCCTTGCTTTTTTCTTTTGGCCACTTGCCTTCCCAGAGCACAGAGCAGGCACGAAATACCCACGGAGGAAACGCACTCACCGTGTGGCTTTCCTTCCCCACTCAGGTGTGTCCACTGTGGCTTTTCTTTTTCAGGGCGCGAGAGCTGAAGCAGCTGTTCCTCCTTTCTGCAGTCCCTACCTGAGTCTGCCCTGTTCGAACTTTGCAAACAGTTGTCCTCTAGTCTCTCTGCCTGCAATGTTTACAGTTGGCCGCAGGAGACGTTGTTTACAGTGCTCTTGCCTTTTTTTCCTTTTGAATTTTTAAAACCTATTTTGGAAAGAACAGATCAAATGTTGGCTCCTTAGTGACGGGGCAGCTATAAATACATTCTGAGGGATCTTGGGCTGTGCAAGTTCTAGCAGGGGGTAAACTTGCTCACCTGCTAGATCCCATCCAAGAATGTGTGTGTTACGGCCCCGGAATTCACGTGTTCCCCTCACTTCTAAAAGCCTTCCCCCGTCAGGTAAATATTTACTTATAAATCTCAATTCTTCTTCAGTCCTAAATTAACAGGAGGGTCCTTGTTTCTTTCCAAAAGGAATGCAGAGTTTTCTCCTTTCCGGATAATATTGAATATTTATATGTGTATGTTTTTGCCTCTCCAGGAAGTTCATAGTAACACAGCACCTTGACCTTGAACAGTAAGTACTCAAAAGCCTGGTTCAGACCCAGACTTTGAAAATGACCTTTGCAGTCTGCTGTCTCTAATGTACAGTTTGTTGGTGATTTAAAAAAGTTTCATTCTACTAGAAAAGCTTATTACTGTAGTAGCACCCTGAATATACAAAAATAGAAGTAGAAATAATAAGATGCAAAGAGCACGCAATTGGAATTTGAATCTTAGTATGCCTATGGTTAGTTGTGCTATTTGAGGTTAAGAGTCATTCAACTTTTCTGGCCCTTGGTGTTTCATCTTAGAATGCAGCTAATAACATCTACCTAGTAGGGTTGTTGCAAGGATTAAATGGAAAAGTATAAGTAAAATATGTGACAGAGCGCTTAGGGTAGAGCAGATACCTCAGTAGATAGTGGTTGAATTGGAATGGAACTTCTAAAAACTTCATTGATTCTCAACGCATTCTGCAATGAAGGCATGATGACTACTGGCCCATTTTACAGATAAGGAAGGGAGGCAGAGGGAACATTTTTGGTAATTTACACAGGAAATGAATTCAGGCCCCTTGATTTTCGGATTGGATATATTTTTTTTCTGAGAAATTCAGGGATGACAGTTTGGTGGTTTGGAGAGTAGGACTTCAGAGTGGTCTTTGGGAAGCAAACACACTCACACTTCATGCCTTTGTGTTCTTAAAGGGATTGCAAGAAATAGTCAAATAAAAACGACCTCAGGTGATTGGAATTCAATACATATTATAGTAAATATAATGTGTTCTGGAATGGCAGCTGTGATCAGTGGTGGGCTATCTCTGTTATTAATATTAATATTTGGGGCTACTCAGTATTTTTGGAGCATCCTTTGATTCTATACACCTCCACGAGGCTCTTGCATCATGCGAGATGCAGTAGAATTTAGGTCAGCTGTTTTGTTCAGCAACACAAAGAGTGATGAAATATCTTCATGGACATTTCATTGCAAGCACATGTACCAGTTCTCTGGAAACACCTGAGATATTTACTCCTCAGCAGATGTCCTCAGAATGCCTATTGAAACTCTTAAAAACTAAGTCACCTAAAGAAAAGCGTTTTGTGAGCTGTGATTTTTGGAACTAGTTTGACAATCAGTAATTTCCCCATTTATCTTCCTTTTTCTATTAGGCAAAAAATAGAATATACTAGAATGTGATATGCTATTGTTCTATTTTGCAGTGTTCTTTTTGACTCCTTTAACTTGTTAGAAAATATGATTTGATGTTTTCATAACAGTATCACTTATTTTCACCTAAGCTGTATTTCTTGGCACACATACTAAATTATGTATCTTTCATCTACAGGGAGGGAAAGCGTGCAATATTCTGCTTGGGGAAATCAACGAGTATCTATGAATGTAGGTATCTTTGTTTAAAAGCCTATTTACCACTTTAATGAAACCTAGGCCTTCATGGGTAAAGACCATATTGAAAAAACAAAAGGCCACTTAAATGCTTTTACTAATCATTAATGCAACTGGATTTTTTCTCCCACCCCAAAGAATGGTGTTGAATTGATGACTTAATATTTTTAATGTGACCATCACGTGTGGTTTAAATGGAAGAAGGATTGTGGCCCTGGCATTTACAAACTTTTCATTCCAAAGATCTTGACGCTTTGGTGACTGTGCCCCCTCTTTGGAAATGGAAACATTCAGGAAGGACGTCTAGAACTCCTTTTCTCTTAGCTTCATTGGCCCCATTGTACAAAATCAAAAGCCTCACAAAAAATAACCACACACAAGCTTACTTTCTGTTGATGCCCGTCAATTATACTTTGTATTTCCAGTCATTCCTGGGTGATTGGGGGTCAGTTTTGCAAGAGAAATGTCCAGGGCTTTGAATGCTCGTCCTGGCTGGACTTCCACTCTTGCTGTACTTCCTGGCTGCCCCCCACGTTGGCGGGGTGATGGCACCACTTGAACCTCTGACCCAGCCCCAGCTTGCTTTGGGAAGCTCAAATTCTCTCACTGATGGCCTCTTCCACTCCCCACTTCTAGTTACATTATAATGACGTCCACGCAGAAACCTCGCTGTTCCCAATATGTCAACTATGTTTTACACATTTAAAAATTATGTCCTGTAGAGACATCAGGAGTTGTGCTTCAGCAACAAGTGCAACGAAGTTGTTTCCTTTGATTCTGTTTTTGATGATTAGGAATATGCTTGAAGAAATTTACCTGTGCATGCCTTCTGTAAAACATGCACAGCCATGGGATTAAAGGGAAAGTTCGTAGGTAGGTGGACAGAGACCTCCTAAATTAAAATAAAATAGAATCTTAAAAGGGAGTAGACTGCTAGGAAGAAATAAGATGAGGAAATTTGAAATTTGCTTGAAATTTGCTAATTACAGTGCTATCAAGTGGGCATGTGGAAAATTCAGGGCCCAATGATGGGTCTTTGTGATTTTGTCCCTTGCCACAAACCTTGTCTTGAATTTACCATTACTTTTGAATACTTGGGTAACCCAAGTCTAGGAATTTTTTTCATCCTATGATATTCAGTAATTCACAACCTGATTTTAAGTACCTGATCTTATATGGTTGTAAAAATTTAAAAAGAAAATATTTTAAAGCATATTAAGTGACAACTTAAATATCTTCTGATGGGGAATTGGTTTAAAAAAATGATCAAATATCAATATAAGGCAATTATACGCAGCAACTGAAAGGCCGAGGCAGATTTATCTATGCTGATGTGGAAAGATCTCACATGTTTAAGTGAGAAAAGCAAGTTGTAGAACAGTGTGTACAATATGATCCCATTTTTAAAAGACAGCAACAAAACTCCTGGATATGTACAAGGGTATAGAAAAATGTCTCAATAATGCCTTTCTCTTTCTCTCTTTTCACATACATCCTATTTATTTTTGTTAAAATTGGTGTTGGATTTTATTATATGCTTTTTTGAGTAACTTTTATTTTCAAATAATTTTAAACTTATAGAAAATTTGCAATTTCAAAAATAGTATGTAGAGTTCTTGTACGTCCTCCAGATTCACGAATTATTGGTCCACCTCATTTTCCTTAGCTCTTTCTCTATTTATACATCTTTTCCCTCAACCATTTGAGAAAAAGTCCCAAAAGGCACGATGCTGCACTACTCTCTAAATGCCTTAGTGTGTATTTTCTCAAAACAAGGACACTCCGTACACAGCCACCGGATACCCATCACAATCAGGAAATTAACATTAATATTATGCAATTTCTAATCCATAGATCTCCACTCACATTTCACTGATTGCCCCAATAATGGGGCCCAGGATCAAATTATTCAGGACAGTGTATTGCATGTAGTTAGCATATCTCTTTCATCATTTTCAATCTGGAAGAATCATTTAGTCTTTCCTTATCTTTTGTGGCCTTGACATTTTTGAAGTACAGCTCCTTTACTTTGAGGACTGTCCTCAATTTGAGGTTGTCAGTTGTTTTGCCATGATACCATGCAGGTAGATTGCAGGAATATCACAGGAATGATAGTGTGTTCTTCTCAGCACATAGTATCAAAAGGCACAGGGTGTTGATTTAACCCATCACCGGTGATGTTAGCTTTCATCGTTGGTATCTGTCATGTTTCTCTACAGAAGAGTTAATTAATAAGTACTTTGTGAAGGGATTTTAATAAGTATTAAGTATTGGTAAGTGTTGATAAGCATCCATTAAGATGTTAATAAGTATTTTGGAGGGAGATAGTTTGAGACTGCGTACATATCTGGCTGTTCATTAAAACTTCATCCATTAATTTTGGCACCCACAGATGCTTCCTACCGGAACCAAGTATTACAATGGCTAATAAATAATTATATGATGCTACCGTTCCTTCTACAATTATTAGTTGCATTCTACTATGAGGTAGAGCGCTTCCTTATTATTTATTTAAATCAGTGTTGATTCACAGATTCCTATTTTATTGAATAAATTACAATTTAGTATAATTACTAGCATCATTTGCTTTGATCAAACTGACCCAGATTTGGTCAGTGAGAGCCTTTCAAGCTGACTTCTTGTTGACTTTTGACAGTCCTTAACCATTCTTGGAGAACTTCCTTATTTTCTGACTTAAGAACAATTCCAACCTCATTTTGTATCTTCCCTGTCCCAGCCATAGAATCAGTCATTTCTCCAAGAAGTTCTAGTTTCTTTTAGTTGAGAAT
Organism: Cheirogaleus medius; assembly: GCA_008086735.1. Taxonomy (NCBI): domain Eukaryota; kingdom Metazoa; phylum Chordata; class Mammalia; order Primates; family Cheirogaleidae; genus Cheirogaleus; species Cheirogaleus medius. Next base: position 11,251,624 of record VBSM01003148.1, on the reverse strand, counting down.
GGTATTTAGAAACCAATATTTAGGCACGAAAAGTGCTCAGTGCTACGAGGGTATCACCAATTCCCTGCTCTCTCGGCGAATAGAGCTTGATACACACATGTACATCCATCCATCCGTTATTTGTATCTGTATCTACAAATCCTGGAGATTCTGCATTCACACTATTGCCTCCAGTTACAACCCAACATCACATGTTATTCTAATCTTCCTTTCTCCGTGTTTGTACCTCCCTTCGTCAACAGTGAGAAAGCTGGTTCCCATTCTCCTCAACGTATTTGGTTAATTCTTTTGGATGCAACCAACCTCCCATCCGCTGTGGCTGTTTTCTCAGCCTCACAGCCTCTGACTCACATTGGCCAGGGCAAGGCAAGAGCTAAGAGGTTCCCTCCCCGCTAGTTCTGCTGGGGTGCCGGCTGAGGGTGTCACGTCCATATTGTTTTGAATGGACTATTTTACTGAGGGGTTTTTTACTCGTGGCTGAGTGCAAGGTGTCTACAGTTAGCATGTCAGGTTTATAAAACAGCCATGCCAGCTGCTAGCTGTGCAATCCTGGGCAAACGCGTTCATCATCTCTACGATTCCTCTCTTCAAAGAGAAGTCATAGCAGGGAGAAGGCAGACCATTCTGCTGCTTCTTGCTGATTTGTGTATAGATCCTGAGTCTCAGAATGAAGGATTCTCCCTTCTCCAGTCAAATATCCATCAACTGAACAATGATCAGCAACCTTCAGTGGGAGAGCATGAGATGGTTTCAGGGCAGATGTTGCTGTACCAGCCAGAGGGAAGGGAAGTATCAAGCAGTGCTTGCCTACACATCAATCCACTTGGGATAACCTTGACCCACTACAGAATAATGTAAATTTGGGGCCTCAGTTTCTTTCTTTGCAAGTATGGTCCTTGGGCTTCCTTACGTTAGAGAATTGTGTGAGGATCAAATAAGCTAATATTCTGCAGCGTGTGAAGTGGGAAATATTTAAAGAATATTTCCCACTATCCATCCCCACCTCTTTTCAAAAGCAGTATATATTCACTCTAGAAAGCTTGGAAAACCCAGATAAGCAAAAATAAGGTAATAGCTATTAGTGGTAGTACTATCAGGCAAACAAAGATAATAGTCGTTTACATTTTGGAATATGCCCTTCCAAATATGTGATTTCTATGCACATCAGGTGTAAGGCATCAATACTATGCAATTCCCACACTCTTCTTTCTGTGCAAAGTGAGGACCAGATTCTCTCTGGGCCCACCCCTGATTCTCCTGAGCCTCTCGCCGGCTGACCCCGTAGTACATACAACATGCCCACAGAGCGGTCGGCAAGCGGGCGGGTGCGCATGTGCACCGTGCGGACAGCGCACCGTGCACTCCTCCTGGTGGGCACTTCTGTCTGGGCTCCTCCACCCCGCGAGGAGGCCTTTCTTCCCTCCCGGGTTCAGAAGGCCGGGGAACAGGTTTCCTCACTCTTTGATCATAGTGAGCCGTCTACTGCGGAAGCTGGCTGGAGTCCAGAGACCCCCAGGGGAAACAGCAGCACAAACCTTTTCTGTTTAAATGCTACTCCTGAAAGCTTCTCTGGCAAATGTGGCTCTAGAATAGATTCAGAGGATGTGGGGGATGTATGTGTGAACTCCGGGGGCAGGGGGAGCACAGCTCCAGGAGATGGACATACATTCACTCCCGGGCTTCCCATCCTTCTGCCCTTCCTTTGACGTCGGACTACCTGCCAGCTGGTCTACTGACCATATGCTTGGTTATTTTGGTAAACATTTTCTATATTCTCAAAGATTACAAAACACACATATTGGTGCCTAGGGAGACAAAGAGGGGAAAAGAATAGTAAAAGTTAGCTGCCTTTTTGCAGAATTTTCACCATGCTGATGGGGAAAACCATCAGGCGCTGGGACGCGGCCCCTCACCACCTCCCTGCAGCTCCGCATCCCAGCAGGCCCGTGCCGCGCAGGGCCGGCTGGACGCTGAAGCCGGCGGGTGCGCGCTGTTGGAGCCGGCCTCGTGTGCCGGTCTGGCCCACGCTCTATGCTCAGCCGCCTGCTCCCGTCCTCCGGTTGCGCTGCTTGCGCGATCCGGATTGGGTACTTTTTGAATCCTACTGTTTCTGATTGGATGTTATAGCTTGTTCCTGATTGGATATTATAGCTCATTGCTGATTGGCTGTTAATGCTTGTTGCTGATTGGACACGTTTTGAGTCCTACCAAAGGTATAAAAGCAGGAGGAGCCGGGGAGGGGGTGGGTCAGAAGATCAGAAGTCAGCGGAGCATGCTGATGGAATAAAGGCTGTTCTCCACTCTTCACCTGCTGCTCTGTTATTTCCCTGGTCAAGAGCTGTTGTGAGAGCTGTTAACAGTTGCTGATGTAGAGCTGGTCAAGAGCTGTTAACACTTGCTGGAACAATGCAACCAATGAAAGGATGCTCATCCAAGGTCAAGTTTACTTTGCATGTCTGAATGTTTCCGCTGATGAACCACAGCTGTTCCCATCACATGCGTTCAACAGAACTCACCAGTCCGGGGCCCTGTTCTGGCACTGTCATCTTTTAGCTTCGCTGGTTTAATAGACTCGTTAATATGGGCTATGTAGTCTGCCCCAAAGTTGTTCCTTATTGTCTGCTGATGGCTTGAAATTTTACCCCGAGAGAGTTGAGAGCTTTGCATCTGGAAGGTTTTATTCATCAAAAAGAAAGTGTCCAATTAAAGCACAAATGACACCTGAGCTTTGTCTGTGAACACATCGCTGTGTAACAGCTGACACCAGATCAGCTTTAACATCTCGATGGAGGGGAGGCTAGAGGGGGACGCCAGGGTGATGGCGCAAGTGCCCCGGAAGGAACTATTGATAAAACCAAGTAGCATCTCAGCACTGTTGTGGAGTTTGCTGGTTTCGTCATTTAGCAGAATTGGGATTCATTTCTGAGTGACTTGGTAGCCCCATTGCTTTACTTTATTTAAATCCATCCCCCCGACCACACTCACACCCACCTCCCACCATGTCCTCACTTCCCTTCTCACCAAGCTGAGCAACGTCACAACCATTGCTTTGCATGTATCCTCTGCTGCTTTGACCCTGCTCAGGACTCTCCTGGCAAACTGCTGAAATCTGTCCCTGGCCTGTGCCACCCCTGCACCTGAGCAGTCAAACGTGGCTAGAGAGAAGCTCACAACCATGAGGACTGTCGTGTAGCAACGATGTGACTCTCCAACTCCGGGAACCTGAAGTGCCCCCTGGAAGTCTTACCTCATTTCCCCTGTCAAGGAACTCGTCTAGACTCAGAGAAGAGCATTCCACATCTTCTGTCCTTTTACTGAAACTCCAGCACCTCCTCTCTGGTCCTCCCTCTCAGCTGATAATCTTGACTCCAGTTGAGAAAATGGAAGTGATCACAAAAGAATGTCCTCGACTTTCCCCCGGAAATCTAGCAACCTTCTTGCCTTTGGACCCAGGTACTTTACTTTCCCTCATGTTAGATGAGGATCAGTTTATGCTCATTCCTTCCCACCATCCTTCTCTCTCCTGCATCCTCGGTTTCTTCCTTCTTTTCTGATTATTCCCATTAACACCCAAATAGGCTATATTATTTCCCACTTATAAATAAGTAAAACCCCAAATCCCAGCCCTCCCCAAATCACCAACTACTGCCCCATATCTCTGCTCCCCTTTATAGCAAAATATCCTAAAAGAATTGTCTCTACCTTTTTATAATAACTTCAATTTCCTATGCTATGAGAAAACAATGTCTTCTCTTCGTACATATTTTTTTTTAAATCTAGGCAAGAAGCTCTCTGCTCTATATTTTTCTGTGAACTTCATATTCTCCCCTTTGCCTTGGAGGGATAGTAGATTCTACACTTTGATGTGAAATTTGAGCTGTAAATAGCTTCAGGGAGAAGGATTGCAGGGTATGGGAGGTTTTTACTTTTTATGTGACATTGTTTCCCGTGCAGTTCCATTTTCTAACTGTGTACGTATGTGGCTTTCATTAAAATAGGTTGACAACAGTCATCTGAGCAGATACATGATGGGCCAATTTTGCTTGTTTGTTTTTCCTTTATATCTCTCTGAATTAAAAACTTAATACATGTTTTATTATTTTTAATAAAATATATAACTGAAACGTTATACCTGCTGAAAAACAACTCCCTGTTTCCCTCTCTCCTTAGTCCCAGGCAGCTACCTTTCTACTCTCTGCTTCTGTGAGAATATTTTAAATACCTTATATAAGCAGAATCATGCAGTGTTTGTCTTGTGACTGGCTTATTTCACTTAGCATAATGTCCTCCAGGTTTGTCCATGTTGTCACATGTAGCAGGATTTTCTTCTTTCTAAAAGCTGAATGATATCGTATTGCATGTATGTACCATGTTTTCTTTCTTTCTTTTTTATTTTTTGAGATAGAGTCTTACTCTGTTTGCCCAGGCTAGAGTGCCGTGGCATCATCACAGCTCACGGCAACCTCAAACTCCTGGGCTCACGCCATCCTCCTCCTGCCTCAGCCTCTCCAGTAGCTGGGACTATAGGCATGCACCACCATGCCTGGCTAATTTTTTCTATATATATATTTTAGTTGTCCAGCTAATTTCTTTCTATTTTTAGTAGAGACAGACTCTCACTCTTGCTCAGGCTGGTCTCGAACTCCTGAGCTCAAACGATCCTCCCACCTCAGCCTCCCAGAGTGCTAGGATTACAGGCGTGAGCCACCGCACCCGGTCTATACCACATTTTCTTTACCCATTCATCCATCCGTGGACATTTACGTTGTTTCTATATCTTGGCTGTTGTGAATGATGTGCAATGGACAGGGCAGTGCTGATATCTCTTCAAGATCCTGATTTCATTTTTGGGGGGTACATTCTCAGAAACAGCATTATAGGATCATAATTTAATTTTTTTTTTTTTTTTTTTTTTGAGACAGGGTCTCACTCTGTTGCCTAGGCTAGAGTGAAGTGGCGTTGTTATAGCTCACTGCAAACTCCAGCTCCTGGGCTCAAGCGATGTTCCCGTCTCAGTCTCTTGAGTAGCTGGGACTACAGATATGCGACACCACGCCAGGCTAATTTTTCTTTCTTTTTTTTTTTTTGTCTTGCTATGTTGTCCAGGTTGCTCTGGAACTCCTGGGTTCAAGTGATTCTCCTGCCTCAGCCTCCAAAGTGCTAGGATTACAGGCGTGAGCCACCATGCATGGCCACTCCATTTTAAATTTTTTGATTTCCATGGCAGCTACACCATTTTACATTCTCACCAACAGTGTGCAAAGATTCCCTTTTCTTTGGCAACACTTACCTTTTGTCTTTTTGATAACAGACACCCCTAACAAATATGAAGTGATACTGTGGTTTTGAGTTGCATTTTCCTGACGATTAGTGATGTCAACCACTTTTTCATATACCTGTTGGCCATTTGTATATTTTCTTTGGAGAAATATCTATTATATTTATATCCTTTGCCCATTTCAATTTTTTTTTTTTTTGCTATTGAATTGTAGGAGTTTCTTATATATTTGGGATGTTAACCCCCTATTTTTCCCATTCTGTGGGTTGCCTTTTCATTTTGTTGATTGTTTCCTTTGCTGTGCAGAAGTTTTTTGGTTTGATGTCATCCCACTGGTTTATTTTTGCTTTTGTTGCCTGAGACTTTGGTGTTGTATCCAAAAAATTATTGCCAAGACCAATGCCAAGAAGCTTTTCTCTCATGTTTTCTTCTAGGAGTTTCACAATCTCAGGCCTTACATTTAAGTCTTTAATATATTTTGAGTTGATTTTTATGTGTGGTGTAAGGTAAGAGTCCATTTTGATCCTTTTGCATCTGGACAGCAAATTTTCCCAGCACCACTAGCAGAAGAGACTATCCTTTCACCATTGTGTATTCTTGGCACCCTTGTTGAGGATCAGTTGAACATACATGTGAGGACTTATTTCTGGGCTCTCTATTCTGTTCCATTGGCCAATGTATGTGTCTTTATGCCAGTACTGTGCGGTTCTAATTACTGTAGCTTTCTCTTATATCTCGAAATCAAGTTGTGTAATGCCTCCAGTTTTGTTCTTCTTGTTCAATATTGCTTTGGCGATTTGAGGTCTTTTGTGGTGCCATAAGAATTTTAGGATTTTTTTTCTATTTCTATAAAAAAATGCCACTGGGATTTTGATGGGGATAATATTGAATCTCTAGATTGCTTTGGGGTCGTATGGATATTTTAACAATATTGTCTTTCAATCCGTGAAAATCCAGAATTTGAGTTACATTTTTTTTTTAAAAAAAACATTATTGGCTAAGAATATTGTATTATAACCTTCTACTTAATGCCTCTTTCTTCAAGTGAGTCCAGTGACTAATGTTAACAAGAAATAAAATTCACTCTTTCAGGAGATTTGGCAATTTTAAGACCCTTGAAAATATTTATATTTTTATGTTAATATCTTCACAGGATAATCTAAAATATAAGGGGAAAACCATGAAGATTCTCCTTCCAATATAGGGAAACGGCTGTATTCGTGCAAGGTCTCTATCTTTTTTATTCTAAAGCAGAGAGTAGTCATATGACATATACCAGGCAGCCACTGAACACAGTAACATGAAGATCTTATAGCAGTATGAAATATTACGCTATAATAAGTGAAGAAAATAGGATTACTAAATGTTTTTCTATATGTATATTATATTTTAATAAAAGTTTTAAAAATATTTAACCAGAGTAATTGACCAAGAATTCGAAATCTCCAGTATTATAATCTTCCTGTATCTGCCACTAACTTATAACCATAGTCCTGGTTTTCCCAAGGTAGAACACTTGAGGCAAAGTTTCTCCTAGGGAAAGCTGCTGGACAAACTCAGAATTGTCCCTGGTCACACATCCTTCAGTGACCCTCCACACAGGGCATGGTCTATTGGTCAGTCTGAATTATTTGTTAAGCATCTGATTATCCACACATCAGAATTCCCCAAATTTCTCATGTATCCCAACAATTGAGGGGTGTGTTTGCAGATCAAAGATTTGGATATCAACTTATTAATTACAAGTTATTTAATAATATAATTTAATAATGTACAATAGCTCACTGATATCTGACAGAGAAACCCCTCCCAGAATGGTCCTATTGCAGAAGCAGCCCGAGACTTTTATTTTCCAGCTGAAGAAATGAAAGCCAAGAAAGAGCTATGATTTATCTAAGGTCCCACAACCACACGGTGACAGGGTTGAGACTAGAACATGAGACTTCTGACTTGTAGTCCATTACTCTTTGCAATGCATCACTGTGGCCCCAAACACACTGATTTCATCATTCAGAGGCAGAGTAAGAGAAACAAGCTTATACATGTATGTGATCTTCCAACCAGCAGATGGCAACCTATTGAGAAATTTCAGAAACATTTTTGGTTCCCTTATAGATTTAGTTTGCTCTCCATAGGTGGGGTCTGAAGCCTGCCATCTCTTTAGTTCTCTCTACAAATTTCTTTCTACCCTATCAGGGATCATAGGACTCCAGGGATAATGAAAGTAATATCTCATAGATAAAAGGTGAGGATAACTGTGATATCATAAAGATCATAAACTTCTGCTTAAGAAATTGTTTTAAAATTTTAATTTTCTGGTTTACTGTGAGTCAATATAAAACGCTGTTCTATTCTGATCTTAGTTGTTGAAATGTTTAATGCATTATGAGTCAGTTTCCTGCATTAGCGAATGAGGTATATGCAGCATATTTTTCTCTTAGAAGCAAAGGATTCTGTAATGGTTTATGTCACTATTAATTCTCATTGCACAGTATTGATGATGAACATTGCAAAAACCTAGGAGATAATATGGCTTAAAAGTAAATCCTTGAAATCATTTGTTTATCTTTTTTTTTTCAAATGTTGCTCTCCTAAAAATGAAGTGTAAAAACCATCAGGACAATTGTGAGTTTCACTCAATCAATTTTTTTTTCCATGCAATAGAAATTAAAATTTAGGATTTTCCCCCCTGATTCACGTAAGCACTATAAATGAAATTAAAATTCCTGCTCCCCCCGTCATTCATATAAACATATTCTCCATTTGTTCCTTTGGAACCATGTCCTATGCTTGTCCTGCTGTGTCCACAGGGGTGGACCTTGGGGGACTGCATCAACTGTACTTCCCTGATTCTGCCTTCTTGTTGCGTTTAGCCATGAGAGGCATCAATAGGTCAGAGGGCAGGAAAGAGGTTGAGTATTTGTTTTTCCCATCCCTTGCTTTTCTCGCTGAAGTTTTGGCAGTGAGTGCATTTCTCTACAATGCACTGGGTTAACTTCTGTTAAGCAATCCTGTTTCTAGGGCTCCAGCCCACTTTGGGTTCCAGGTACCTTCCCTTGATCTTTTGGACCCATGGATCAGGATATTTTGCCTTCCCTTGTTGGTTTTCTTCATCCTACCCACATCTCTGCACAGTGGCTCATTAAGCTTTCCTTAATTTAACACTTTGGGTGCACCATCTATTGCCTGCTAGATCCTGGTTAATACAATAACTAAAACATATCTCCTTGGGAAAATGTAAACGTCATAGTGAACAATCCCTTCCTTTGGGGAATTGTGATTCTTTATTCCATAGTAATTTTCTTCAGTCCATGTGGTTTTCTAATGGTGATTTTCTATTTCCCTTATTTTTGTCTTTATTACTTTGTATTCATTCTATAAGAAAAGGTTGTCTCTTCTTCCCATGTGTTTATTTAATCATTTGTTTATATCAATATAGCCTTGTGGATATTGATTTTATTCTTTGAATTATTATCCAATGTTAATATTCTTTTGTTATTTACTTTATTACTCAATTTGTTCTAGCTTTGGCTACTGGGTGCTCTTTCAGGTTGGCTTTTAACATGCTATCATTTCTCCCCTCGCTTTTCTTATTCTCAGTACTTTTTTGCTTTTTGGCATCATAGGATGCCCCTAGGCTCATCTTGAGTTTTCTTTTCCCCAACCACTTCTCAGAAGAACCCTGTTTTCTTTTAGCAGAGAATAGTATTTAGAAACCAAAATGTGGGAACTAGGTGTGCTCATGGCTGCCAGGGTGTCACTGCTTCTCGTTCCTCTCGATGGAAGATCTAAGAAATATATATATTTATACTAACCCATGTAGACATTTATTTATGTATCTATATGTGTATGTATATTTACTTATATAAATATATATTTGTCTGTGTATATATATACATACATATATATGCCATGTATGCATATGTGATTAAGCTAAGGACATTGAAATGGGGAGATTTTCCTGGATTATCCTGATGGGCCCTAGACGCAATCACAAGTGTTCATGTAAGGGGAAGACAGAGGGAGATTTGAGTAGAGAAAAAGAGAAAGCATGTGATGATGGAGCAGAGGTTGCAGTGATGTTGCCACAAGCCAAGGAACTCCGGCAGCTGCTAGAAGCTGCTAGAAGCTGCTAGAAGCTGCTAGAAGCTACAGTGTGTGTGTATATTTACTTATATAAATATATATTTGTCTGTGTGTATATATACATACATGTATATGCCATGTATGCATATGTGTGTATATGTGTGTGTATACTTAAAAACCATGAGTTTGAATCAGAAGAGAGTGTGGTAAATAAGTACAAATTTATTCTAGTGAGAGTAGCCAAAGACATCATGCTTTTAACTTGGAAAGCAATTTTAATATCCAACAAAATAACTTTAAAGACAAGAAAATATCTTACGAGACAAAGAGGAGCCTCATATGCTGTCAAAAGGAATAAACAGAGCAAGAGGATGTAATCATTTTGAGCATATATGCACCTAATAACATGCCCTTAAAGTATAAAAAGCAATTAATAGAACAGGGGGATAAATGTACAAGTCAACAAGTGCAATTGGAAGTTTTACTATAATTATCTCAGAAACTGATAAAACAAGCAGACTAAAAGTAAGCAAAGATATACATAAGAATTATGCAATTAAGAAACACAAGCTATTAGATATTGTATTAGTTTCTTGTTGCTGCTGTACAAAATTACCACAAACCTAGTGGTTTAAAACAGCACAAATTTATTCTCTCCCAGTTCTGGAGATGAGAAGTCCAAATGAGTTTTACAGGGATAAAGTCAAGACATGGGGTTAAAAATCAAGACATCTTGACGTTGACCTTGTTCTTTCTGGGGGCTTCTAGGAAGAATCAGTTCCTTGTCTCCTCTAGCTTCTAGCAGCTGCCGGAGTTCCTTGGCTTGTGGCAACATCACTGCAACCTCTGCTCCATCATCACATGCTTTCTCTTTTTCTCTACTCAAATCTCCCTCTGTCTTCCCCTTACATGAACACTTGTGATTGCGTCTAGGGCCCATCAGGATAATCCAGGAAAATCTCCCCATTTCAATGTCCTTAGCTTAATCACATCTGCAAAGTCCCTTTTGTCATAAAATGATATTCACAGGTTCTGAGGATTAAGACATGGATATCTCGGAGGGTCATCATTCAGCCTGACTTAGATGTACAATTAGAAGTTGGCACCTAACACAGAATAAATACGCACGTTTTCCAAACACACACAGTGTATATACGAAAACTGAACACACACTAGGCTAAAAGAGAAACCTCAATAGATTCCAAAAACCAAATATCATATGAATCCTGTACTCTGACCACTATGAAAAATGGTTAGAGATTAGTAATGAAAGGATATCTAAAACAAACAATGCCTCCCTTGTCTGCATACTAAATTAGTACATTACCAATAACATGGTAAAAAAGAAATATAAGGGAAATTATGATAGAACTAAAAAAACAGTGGCAACGTCTAATGTCAAAAAATGTTAGAATCATATCTAAAGCAGTAGTCACAACAGTGCTGTTGATAAAACTTTCTGTGATGATGGAAACAATCTATGTCAGCTCTGTTCAAGATACTAGTAGCCAGTGGCCCCGTGTCACTCTTAATCACTTGAAATGTGGTTAGGGTAACAAAGGAATGGAATTTTTAAATTTAATTTAGTTTTAACTAATTTAAATTTAAGGTTTAATAGCCACATGTAGCTAGTGGCTACCATATTGTGTTGTGCAAAGTCAGAGGGCAATTTGCGCCTTTAAAGCTATTTACAAGAAAATAAAGAAAGGTTGGGAAAATGAGCTTAGATTTAGTTGGCAAAAGCAACAGTGCAAACCCCTTTCCTCATAGAGATGAGGGCAGAAATCAATGAACTAGAGAATGACAACAATAAAGAAGTTCGAGACCAGCCTGGACAAGAGTGAGACCCCATCTCTATAAAAAGTAGAAAAATTAGCCGGGCATGGTGGTACACGCCTTTAGTCCCAGCTACTTGGGAGGCTGAGGCAGGAGGATCGCTTGAGCCCAGGAGTTTGAGGTTGCTGTGAGCTACGATGACACTACTATGCTCTAGCCTGGGTGACAAAGTGATACCCTGTCTCAAGAAAAAAAAAAAAGGATTCTAGTAAAGCTATTTGGAACAAAAGAGGATGTGAATAAACAAAATATAGAAATGCTGGAATAAAGAGCCATAGAGCAGCAATGGCAGCAGACAGAGGCCAGTGTGGGTGGACCCTTGAGCATCACTGTCATTTATGTAGTCCATTGTTGACTGAAATGTCATTATGCAGAGCATGAATGTACACATGGGGGAGGGAGAGAATGTGAAATTAAACAATGACACCTTTATTGGCCTTACCTAGACCACAGCTGTGTTTCTGGGTCTTATACCCAGGTCCCTTATTTTCTGCCCCTTCTGTGCCCCTCTTGTCTTGGGTAGGCGACCTTCTTTCCTCCACACTTAGAAATGGCTCTTCCTGCTACTGCTGTTTTGTGTGTTGTCTTGCTGGGACCAGGACTGTGGCTGGGGGTAACGGGACAGCCTCTTGTAGGGCAGAGGATATTCCCAGCACGACTCACCCAGGAGCAGGAAATGACTAGAACGATGACTCTCAGGAGAGAGAGGGAACTCAGGGCCTTGTCTCTTTTTTTTGTTTGTTTGTTTGTTTGTTTGAGACAGAGTCTCACTCTGTTGCCCGGGCTAGAGTGCCATGGCATCAGCCTAGCTCACAGCAACCTCACGCTCCTGGGCTCAGGTGATCCTCCTGTCTAAGCTTCCCGAGTAGCTGGGACTATAGGCACGCACCACCATGCCCGGCTAATTTTTTCTACATATTTTTAGTTGGCCAATTAATGTCTTTGTATTTTTAGTAGAGACGGGATCTCGCCGTTGCTCGGGCTGGTTTCGAACTCCTGACCTTGAGCCATCCACCCACCTCAGCCTCCCAGAGTGCTAGGATTATAGGCGTGAGCCACCACGCCTGGCCAGGGTCTTGTCTCTTGAGCCTAGACTCTAAAATCTGGATAGATCCAGTCTCAGGCAAAGATTCATTTGAAAGTGTTATCAGAAGCTGGTTTCTCTCACTCCAGCTCTTAAATTCTGCTTCGGGGGGTGGTAAGGTGGTCCCTGCCACTGGAGACTGGACAGGAACTGGCAGGGGGAAGCCGTGGGAGACCCTGGTGCTTTGGGGGCACTGACAATGATGTGATTAAAAAGAAAAACATTTTTTTTTTTTTTGGAGAGGCGTAATTCCCTTTTGTAATCAGTAAAGTCTGCTCACACGCTACAGAGTATTATCTGCTGAATTGTGTAGGAGAAGGGACAGGCGTGTCTCTTTCCTTGGGCAGGGTTTGTAAAGGGGAGGGCTGTGCCTCCCAAAGCCATTGCAGCAGGGCAGTGATCAGCGGGGTCCCCAGGGGGACAAGCCATGGGCTGTGAGGTCAGCCAGCCTTCCCGACTTGGGTCATCGCATTTCTGGGAGCCGGCAGGTGTCGTCACTGCACTTACCACACTCACTCGTGTGCTCCACTGGTATGTGGGCTTCAAGACGACAGGGTCCTGGCTCATTTGACCCCCAGCCCCACACCAGCACCTGACTAAGAACCTGCTCCGTAGCAGGTTCTCAGTAGATATTGTTTAAAGTCGTGGGTCCCGGTGTTAGTGCTTCGTCTCTGGGTTCTATATGGAAAATGACTGATCTTCTGAAGGCATTCTGATGATGGCGCGGAATGACTGAGCTCAGCTCTGTCACTCTCTTCTTTGGAGAGATCACCGGTGCCAAATCCTTGACTTTCATCTAAGACCTTGCCTAGAATTGAGTGAGTTGGTACCACATCTCCTTGGGATGTCTCCATGCTAGCTTTTTTAAATGGAAGAATTAATATTTGCACCTGGTTAAGAAAAAGTCAAACAGTACAACAGGGTATACCAAGAAAACTGTCTTTTTCCCAGACTTTTAGGGTCCCTTCTCCAGAGGCAGATACTAACTTATTGGGTATTTCTTTATAAATTTTCTCTATAAATATAAGCACATACATGTATATATTTATATGGACATATTTATAGATATGTATATGTACTTAATATAATTGAAAGCATACTATTAATATATTCTTTGTTTTTCAGTTTGCTTTTGCCATTCAAAATATTTCTTGGTGATTTTCCATACTATCCCATGTAAATTGACATCATTCCTTTTTTTTTTTTTAAATTGCATTAGATAATACTTGCACATGATTTAAATATAAGACATACTTGAGAGTTTATAATGGGAGGAATCATCTTCTGCCTTACCTACAGCCTTACTTCTTAAAGGCAACCTCTTACAGGTCTTTGTCTTTAGTTTTTCTGCTGAATAGCACCATAAGTAACATGTTTATACTTCTGTTTCTTAATTTATCAACTGAAAATAGTATCTTTTGAAATTCTGCCGCAATTGATGAGGATCTATCCCACTAATTAATATGCTTATGCTTCTATTTATCTATCAATCAATTTCAGACATTATTTATTGATGTGCCAATAAGATAGGTGAGCTGCTCACTCTACCTATGTCCTCTCAATACTGCTCCATCTCTATTTGCAATTCCTCTCCTTCTCTGCAACCTCAAACACCACACTTAAAACTCTCTTTCTTTCTTTACCAGCCATAAGGAACATCTTTTGACTTTGAAATATATGAATATTAGCAAACCCAAACCTTCCCCGTACTTATATCACTGCATCCACAATGACCTTTCCATCTTTCCAAATCTCTCAGCTCTCCCTTTATTTTGCCATCGTCAAGGCTGATAACATTTTCCTTCTGTTCTGTAACCATAACGAAGCCTTCTGCGATGTGCTGACGTATGTGAGTCACATACTGATGAGGACTCTTTTCGCAGCAAGTGACAGAAAACTCAGCTCAAAGCAAATGAAGCAGGAAAGGAAATTTATTTGCTCACAACACAAACAGCCAAGTGTAGGGATAGATCCAGCCTCAGGTAAAAGATTCATTTGAAAGTGTTATCAGAAGCTGGTTTCTCTCGCTCCAGCTCTTAAATTCTGCTTCGTGTTGGCTCTGGCCTGGGTGGGCTCAGCCTCCGGGGGGCAAGATGATGGCAGCTGCTCCATCCTTTTCTTTTCTCAGGTTTAAACCCAGCAAATGCAGTGGGAAGAAAAGAAAGTTTCTTCCAAGTAGTCAAATTCTGGGATTTATTCTGATTGGAACAACATGGGAGCAGGCCGGGAGCCTCACCTACAGCACAGAAGGGGTTTCCCAAGAGGAAATCAGAGTGTTGTTGTCAAAAGAATGGGGAAAGGGTGCTGGGCACCAAAAATAATAAATACCCACTCTACCCACCCTAGGCGACAAACTCTAATGCCTTCAGGGTTCTGTTCACATAAATTCGTGAACTGCCCCAGTGAAAGGTACAGAGAATGACTATCACTGTGGTCTAATAGGTGTGCGATCATTTTTTAAAATGTCTTTAGCCAAACAAGATCTATCTGGAGGCAGAATTTTTCTTGGGAGTCACCAGTATGCAACTATTGGTCTTGTATCTCTTCATTCTGAAAGTTGAAAAAATGTGAATAGCATTTATATTAGTATGGCTATGTCAATGGTTTTTTAGGGCAGAGTGAATTAATGTTTTGAAATTCTCTAGGATCCCTGCCGTGGGGCACTCAATGAGAATATTCCTTGTATCAAGTTGCCAAGATTCACTTCTCCTTATGTTCCTCCTGGCTCTTTGCTCAGAACCAAGCTGCATTGTAGCTGACTCCACACTTGCACCGGCCTCTTATACATTTCTTTTTTTTTCTTTTTTTTTTGAGACAGAGTCTCACTCTGTTGCCCAGGCTAGAGTACTGTGGCGTCAGCCTAGCTCACAGCAACCGCAAACTCCTGGGCTCAAGCAATCCTTCTGCCTCAGCCTCCCGAGTAGCTGGGACTACAGGCATGCACCACCATGCCCAGCTAATTTTTTCTATATATTTTTAGTTGGCCAATTAATTTCTTTGTATTTTTAGTAGAGATGGGGTCTCACTGTTGCTAAGGCTGGTCTCGAACTCCTGAGCTCAAATGATCCGCCCGCCTTGGCCTCCCAGAGTGCTAGGATTACAGGCGTTGGGGTTGTGCTCAGCATGCCGGCTTTCTGACTTTTTATGTTTTCATTAATTAATAATATATCACATGATTTTTGTTTTATAGAAATTTATTGAGTTTTCTCGTATGGTAATGACCTTCTTCCTATTCTCTTTAGTGTTGCGAATTTAAGCCTTTAAGAGAATTCCATTAGTATTACCTTCATGGTTTCTTAGAGGAGGATATAAATATACATGCTTAACTGACATGCCTTATTCAACCTGACATCTCCACACCTTTCTTGTTCATAGCTGCATAATATTCAATTGTTTGGATGTTTTCTTACATATTAACTGTCTTCTATTGACTAGCAATTATTTTTATCATTATAGACACAGGTGCTATAAACATTCTTGGATATACCTCTATGCATAGGTATATCTACAGAATAAATTCTTAGAGGCAGAGTGTTGGATTGAAAGCTATTGGAAAGTTCCTCTTTGGAGTGGGGGTATGTGTGTGTATTTGGAAAGAGGTATTGCATACTGATAAAAACATGAGCTCTGGGGCCAGGCTGCTTGGGTTCATAGCCCTGCCTTTCTTCCTTAGCAGTGCTATGACCTTGGACAAGTTACTTAAGTTTCTGTGTCTTCTAATGGATAAGCACAGGAAAAATAATATCACCTTTCTCCTAGGTTTGTGGGGATCAAATGAATTACTTTTGCTAAGATTCATGTCTGATACTAAACACTCAAGAACCATTGTCTATTAGTGTTATTATTCTAGGACAGAATTAGCAACCATACTAGTCAAAAAAGCCACTGTGCTCAGTGGGCCAGTGCTGGGATTCCAGTTAGTTCAGTCACGATACTCTAAGTAGCCCCTTGAGGAAGGTAAGATGATTCCCACAGGTGGGGCGGTAAGCTTGGGGCCTCAGCAGACCCAAGAGAGGGGCTCTGAGCTTTCTTACCCAGTGGTCTACTGAATGTAACCACTTGCAAGCTGCATAGTTGTTTTTTTCTTTTTTTAAGTTTATTTTTCATTTGTATATATTCATGAGATACAAGTGTAATTTTGCTACATCGATGTATTGCATTGTGGTAAAGTCAGAGCCTTCAATACACACATCACTGAAGCAACACACATTGTGCCCAGCAAGCAACCTCCCACCATCCAGCCCCCGTGCACCACCCTACCCTCCAAGTCTCCACTGTGCATCATTCCACATTCTGCTTCCACGTGTGCACATTCTTCAGCGGCCACTTATAAGTGAGAATATGCAGTATTTGTCTTTCTATGTCTGAGTTGTTTCACTTAAGATAATTTAAGAGGGAACTTCTAGTCCCCTCCACGTTGCTGCAAAAGACATGACTTCATTCTTTTTCATAGCTGAATAGTATTCCATTGTGTATACAGACCACATTTTCTTTATCCATTCTCCATTGATGGACACTTGGGTTGATTCCACATCTTGGCTATTGTGAAGAGTGCAAGCTGCATTGTTAAGGGCTGTCTCTCTAGCTCCAGACAAGGTTTGGCACGTAGTTGAATGAATAAATGAATGAGTGAATGAAACCAGGTTTAAGAACTTGATCTTGGACTTCCAGCCTCCGGAACTGTGAGAAATAAATGTTTATTGTGTAAATCACCCACTCTGTTGGTTATAGCAGCCTGAACTGCCTAACACAGTGAGGTACCTGGAGAAGTCAGATTCATAGAGACAGAATGGTGGTTACCAGGGGCTGCGGGAGGGAGGAATGGGAGTTACTGCTTACTGGGTATAGAGTTTCTGTTTGGGATGATGAAAAGTTCTGGAAATGGATAGTGATGATAGTTCCACAAAATCGTGAATATACTCCATGCCTCTGAATTGCACACATAAAAATTGTTAAAATGGTAAATCCTATGTATATTTTAACACAATAAAAAATTGTTAGAAAAAAAAAAGAGAACTGATTTTGCTTTAATGCCATCTTATTAGCTCCGAGCTTCCAATAATGTCTTGTGACCTGTCACAGCCTAGCTTTGCTGTGAGCACACTTGGTGAGACACAGCATGGAGGACCCTGCCTGAGTGGACAGGAGCAACCAGGGTGGGCAGAGACAAAATGCAGTTCTGAGGGGTCCCCAGGAACCTGATAGAAGCCTGGGTTTCCTGCTCCCTTGTGGGTGGGGGATTGGGACTTCTTGCACCTGGGCAACCCCAGGCACAGGGCCTGCTACAGAGTAACCTTTCAATAAATGGCAGCTTTCTATATTCTTTCTAACTTTTGGTAGAGACTAAGATGACGTGTGCATTTGATGCCATATCCACTCTTTTGCAAGCCGTGTCTGCCTTCACGTGTTGTGGATGTGACTGCCCATTTAGAACCATGTTTCCAATCTGGCTGTGACGTCGGTAAGGTGACTGTCAGACTGAACGCGACTCGGAGCCCAGATAGGACAGCGGGGCTCTTGGACTTCTAACCAGCCTTTCTCAGTGGCGCAATCTTGCCTAAGTCACCTGAAATTTCAAAGAATCTGTTTCTGCCTCTGTAAAATGGAGATGAGTACCATAATAATCACCACCTGCCTGGGCTTAGGAACAGATCTTGACATTAAATTAAAAGAGAGAGCACACAGATAAATTACAGTGGGTAACATGCCCTGAAATCTTGACCCAAAAGTCACTGTTAATGGTAAAACCATTACAGTGTTATGTTTCTATAACATTCCCATGAGAAGCTTGACTAAGGAAAAACAAAATCTTGATTTTGAATTATGTTAGAATATGATTTTAATTTATTCTTATTTTTTTTTTTTTTACCATTCACATATTCACGCATTGACAAATAGAAGAGCTGTGTTCAAAAACGGGTTACTTTCTGAAATTAGGTAATAGATACTGTAGATAGATAGACTACTCCTTCACACATACATGATACCATCACAAATAATAAGGTAATACATAATGATAATTGTTAAAGTGGGTCTCTCTCTCTTTTTTTTTTCCGATGTGGTTGAAAACTAATCAAGAACTTAGCACGCGTAATAAAAAAATTAACAAAGACCCATTTATGTTTATCAGATTGGGCAATACGGATTCTGAAACCAGGAAGCTTGTTTGTGGGGAGGATTCAGGAAAGTCACGGGGACATCAAACTCAAACAGGGATATCACTCTGGATGAAAGATTCAAGTCTACCACCTATTTTAATAATGAAACAGCTGCTAGGGTCGTGGCCCCTCTAGGGGTCTTCATTTGTGATGGAGGACTGGGTCGTTTTTGTTTTGTTTGGGGGAATAAATATTTGAATGGGGTAACCAAAGAAGGTTTTGCTGCCGTTATGATGTTATTGATACACAGGCGGACGCTATTATGGCGGATGCTATCATGCTACATTATCTTTATGCCTCCAAGGTAACCTGAAGCAACCGTCTATTGACTTGGCACTACCTTACACTGAAGCGTCTGCCCTGCCTGGGGACCGTAACCCGAGCCAACCACATACCTCACAGGCAGCTTTCTGCAGCCACTAACAGCATTAAGAAAGGAAGAGCGCGAAATTGCCTGGGATGGATGCTTGGGAAGGGGACCACGCTGCTGAGTGATTCTTGGGTGGGTGGTCTTGCAACTCCTCAACTTCTATTTTAGGGTAAACCCCTAGCAGCTCCTTCTCTTGAGGCAAGGAAGTTGTTTCTATAAGGGAACTGGAGGTGATCGGGACCCTTGGAAAAATTTCCTTTTCCCCTTTGAACTTTGCAATGTTCCGCTACAGGCCATGTCCATGTGGAAGGCGAGGCTCACCAAGACCCTGAAAGCGCCGTCTAGAAGGATGCATCCGTTTCCGTGCTCAGCTCTGCTCGCCTGTTTTGGGAACACAAGGGACAATGCGCCCTTTGATCAGCCCAGCACGGCTGACACGCATTCCACCGTCTATGTGCAGCCCGTGGCCAAAGCGGGCAGACACCCAAGTCACCCGAGAGCAGAAGGAGCTCCAGAGAAAAGGCGAGATTCCAGCACCCGCGTGGAGAGAAATGGCCGGACGAATCGGAATGCAAGTGACCACGCTGCTGACCAGCCTCCTGAGATGCCTGAGGACCTGCCCCGGTCCCTGGACCATGAAGGGGACTGTGAAGCAGTTACTTTTCAGACTTCCATCCCCAGACCATCCATTATTGAGATGCCAAAGGTGAGTCTTCCCGATGCTGTTATGGACCGGGTGGAGTTGGATGAGAGGTCTGGTCCTTGGGAGGATGCTTCAGCAAACAGACTCATTTAACCTTATTGTTGAATAAGACATTCTGAGGAAGTCTCACTAGTGAGAGGAAGTGTAGCAAGCCTTTCCCATTCTCAGAATGTTCTAGAAAGTCGTGGAGGGAGACAACCACAATAAGCACTGGAGACAGAGCAATGGCTAAAATTGACCTTGAATTAACTGGCTGTCATGCCTCAGAGCTAACAATGGTTCAGTAAAAGATTAGGAGTAATATAGTCTGGGAAAGCATTTTTTCTTTCTTTCTTCTTTTTTTTACTGATCTGTACATTTATGTATGTGAAAATCCATAATAGGAAAAATTTGATTATAGAATTTAAGAAATTGCCGCTACTTAAAATGAATCACACAGGAAAATTTGGAAACACTAATCAATGTATGCATAGCAGTACAGAAAGGAACTGACCTATAAAACTATTTATAATATATGTTTTTGTGATAATTTTCTGAGAGTTGAAGGCAAGAGGAGGAAGTTATTTGAAAAAATGATGCCGCTGCTTTAAAAGGTAGCATCTTGGGTTATTTATTTATCTATTGCCTTTCTTTTTTTTTTTTGGCATTACTGAATTATAATTATTGAATATTCCTATTGGCTTGAGACACACAGTTATTTCAAAGTTACTTGTAATCCCAACTTGGAGAGGCATTGTACTCTGAAGATATCCCTTTAGCCTTTTTTTTTTTTTTCTTTTGTTATCCTGGCCAAGTAGCTTAGGACCAGACTTAAAAAGCTGAGAAATTTTGAGGGATCTCTTACTAAGATATTCTGGTTTTTTAAAAAACAATTTTTTCTCATGTAGTTTAACAAATCATTTTTTGGTCTAACTTGCTGATTTGAATCTAAGAGGCCTCATTAGCAATGAAAACTGCCAAACAGTAAAGATGGGGTTAAAACATAATTTAAAAAATAGTTTCATTAGATACTCTTCAGGTTTATATTAAATGATTTGAAGCTCGGCTCTGTTATCTGCATCCTTCTAAAATTAGGCAGAGGTTTTCACCAAGTCCTCTGTTAGAGCAATAACTATTTTTTTTTTTGCACCACTAAATCAAAACCCAAAACCATCCAACAAAACCCAAAACATTCACTGTTTGATTTTCAGTGTATAGCCACATCCACATTAAGATATTTTTAGTAGTAGTGTAGTTAGCTGATTAGAATTCATGGCCAAGTTTACATTTGTTGGATATTCAAGGAACTAATAATGATGCACCATTTTAATGAGCCGGAAGACTTTCTGTTGGGTAGAGATTCCAGCAACCCCAGAACTCCCTCATATTACTGAGGACAGCAGCAAGGACGAAGGGTTGATTTGATGTTATCTTTCTGTTTTAGAGGCGTAGGTGACACAGGGCTCAAGGCAAGGACGTGTATTCAGATAGAACCAATGACACACACCGGGGCAACGTCTGCAGTCACTGTTCCCTTGGCAGGAGCCAAGCCCTGGGTGGACTGGAGCGTAGGATGGATCAGAGTCAGGAAGGCTGGAATGGAGAGGCCATTGGAACAATCCAGACAGAGACAGCAGGAAGATGAGCTGGGAGGGACCGTGCGGGGCAGCACATGTGGCAGTTGACTGCAGGGTCCAAACTGGATGGGGAGGGGAGTCAGATCAGACTGGGCGTGATGGAGTGAAAACACCGACATTAAATGCCAGGGCATGCAGGAAGAGGGTGTTCTGTGAGCACGTAAAGGGGCATCTATTCTAGTCCAAATGCCAAGCGCTAACCCGTACAGAGCACTTAGAGTCCCCCAGCCATTCTTCTAAGTGCTTTCCACGGAATATCTCATCAAACCCTGGTGACAGTGAGGAGCATGGTCATATGATGTCACTTTACAGAGGAGAACATTGACACTTAGAGAGAGTAGGACACTTGCCCAAGGCCACAAAGACAGGACGTGGCAGAGACAGGATTGGCAGCCCAGTTCTGTTTGATTCCAAAGTCCATCCTCTGAATGATAATGTGCTTCTACTACTAATTGATTGTGTAGTGTTTGAGGATTTACAATAAAATATTCCTACATGATCTCGCTTGATATGCAATCAAATTTAAATTCTCTATATATTTGTGTGTATATATTTATATGTAAGCGTATATATGTATATAATTATTCTTTGTTATTTATTCATTCGCTTAACCTTTTTTTTTTTAAATCATAGCATTATAGTGTAGAACAACGCAGAAAGGGATACTTTCCATTTTGCCTCGTGCTAAGGACAAAGCTTTGTTGACAACAGCATGGGAGTGGCTTTGAGATCTTGTGATTAAAAGTGCCATAGGACAGCCCAGATTTTTCATTTCCAAGTAATTCTGCAGTAGCACATTTTCCTCTCAGCAGATGATGGATGAGATGCTTTTATTACAATCTTGCCTGGTGGCAAAAATATTTCCCTTTCGGATGCACTGATTTTCATCATTTAAGCTGCCTTGGTAGAGCCCACAAATAATACCTTTTTTTTTTTTTTTAAGCCCAGCCTCAGAACATAATTATAGCTAAGAAATGGGGACAAATTTTAGTTACCTGGTGTTCAGAAAAGATCATAGCTCGTTTAAATGTGAAATGACAGCTGGTTGGAGAGGAAAAGTTCGAGGTAATGAAGCCGAGTGAACTAAGTAAAAATGAAATATTTTTGTTTTGTGGAAATACAGGTGCGCTTGTCTGTATTTAAAGAGTGATACCAATTAGTCTTCCACATTTTTGTGGTCATTTCTTCCCTGCTTGAGGCCTGAAATCAAGGTGATAACAACCCTAAAATGGGGATGTGTTTTATCATTCCTAGTACCTTTTATACTTTTTTTTCCTACTTAGCGATTGTGCAACTGAAGCGTCTTATAATTGGTGGGATTGTAGAGCCAATGAAATACGATAGTATTGCTGTTTATATATATATACATTTTTAGCAATAACACTGTGCTCTTACTTGGTGAGGACAGCACTAGCCTGCGGGAAACATTGGATGGTTGAGGTTTCTTACATTCCAGTGCAAGACACAATTGGGTAAACTGGCAATATCAATGCAGTTTGAGAAGCTTTATGGGTTACCAATGGGTGTCATATGAACACAGGAGGCTGCTTGCTCAGCCTTGGGAAGACAGAGGAGGCTGGAATATATGGAGAAAGGGTTTTGACCTTATTCTATTATAATTGCATATCCAACCCAGCACTGCACCCTTCCTAGTTGAGTGGTTCTGTTTTCTCCTTTCTCTCTCTCTCAGTCATGTAGCAGTGTGAGAAAAATACAGTTCACACACTGGTAGTTTAAGAAAATCTTCCTACAGCAGTTGTAAGTTTTCATCTAGTTCTTACTCCAGCTGAGAGTAGCCAGCCAGATGCAGAAAGGGAGAGGAATTATGGTTTGGGAAATCATTCCTGGGTATTTTAACAAAAAGGCAATTGTACAGAAATGAAGGGGAACAGTGCCCACCTTGGAGTTGACAACTGCATTGCTTTTTGCAATGGGCTGGTTTTGCAATTAGGCAGAGACGTGGTAATCAAGCCATCCTGGCAACCCAAAGGTGGCCTTGGTGAAGATGCACAGGCTCAGGTGGTCACTGGTTTCTAGGGCCTAGGCGTCAGCATTACTGTCTGGAAACAGTTTTGTCAGTCATCTTTCTCTAAGAGATAGTCTCTTGACACCCAAACTTAAAAAAGCCTGATATGTAACTCGGAATGCCTGTGTAGTGGGAAGCTCAGAGAACCAACTGACTGAGCCATGTATTCTCCCCAGTAGAAAATCACAAGTAGGTCTTTGACATATTTTGAGTTACTTTTTGTAGACAGCATGAAGTAAGTATCCAATTGTATTTTTTTGCATGTAGATATCCAATTTTCCCAACACCATTTCTTGAAAACATTCTCTTTTCCCCATTGAATGGTCTTGGCACCCTTGTTGAAAATCATTTGACCATGTATGCACTGGTTTATTTCTGGGTTCTCTATTCTGTCCCTGTGGTCTACAGGTCTGTCTGTCTTTGTGCCAGTACCACACTAGAGTGCCGTGGCGTCAGCCTAGCTCACAGCAACCTCAAACTCCTGGGCTCAGGCGATCCTTCTGCCTCAGCCTCCCGAGTAGCTGGGACTACAGGCATGCGCCACCATGCCCGGCTAATTTTTTCTATATTTTAGTTGGCCAATTAATTTCTTTCTATTTTTAGTAGAGATGGGGTCTCGCTCTTGCTCAGGCTGGTTTCGAACTCCTGAGCTCAAACAATCCGCCCACCTCGGCCTCCCAGAGAGCTAGGATTACAGGCGTGAGCCACTGCGCCCGGCCTATCCATATTTTTTATTATGTGAAAATGTTATATTTTGTTGAGTGTTTTTTCTGCATCAATTAACATGCTCATGTGTGTTTTCTTTCCTTCATTCTGTTGATGTGGTATGTTACATTGATTGATTTTTCTATGTTGAACCATCATTGCATTTCAGGAAAAAAATTCTACCTGGCCATGGTGTGATCATTTTAATATGCTGTGGAATTCTGTTTGCTAGTATTTTGTTGAGGATTTTTGCATTAATATGTATTAGGGATATTGGTCTGTAGTTTTCTTTTCTTGTAGTGTCTTCATCGGACTTTAGTATCAGGGTAATGCTGGCCTCGCAGAGTGAATTAGGAAGTGTTCCCACCTCTTCAATTCTTTAGAAAGAATTTGAGAAGGATTGGTGTTAATTCTTCTTTATACATTTGATAGAATTCACTACTAGATAGCCTAGTAGTCCAGGCTTTTGTTCTTTTTTGGACAGTGTTTATTAAAAACTACAGATCTAATCTCCTTACTAGTTATGGGTCTATTCAAATTTTCTGTATCTTCCTGATTCAGTCTTGGTAAAGAGGGGCTGCTTTGATAGCGTCACTGAGCTATGGTAATTACAATCATAAGTGACCACTCATGGAGTGGTACTTATTAATAGACAAGACATGGTGTTAAGTGCTTTACATGGGTTAGTTCATTGGATTTTTCTAATCATTTTACAATGTTGTTTCCTGATAGTCTCAATCACTCCTCTGCTCAAAGCACTCCCATGGCTCCCATTTCCCTTGGAATAAAAGTCAAGTCCTCACAGTGGCCCACACGTCCTATACAAAGTATCTCCCATTGCTGCTCTGCATTCACCTGCTGCTG
The DNA here is from genome assembly GCA_008086735.1 of Cheirogaleus medius. Lineage (NCBI taxonomy): Eukaryota > Metazoa > Chordata > Mammalia > Primates > Cheirogaleidae > Cheirogaleus > Cheirogaleus medius. The sequence goes on along the minus strand of VBSM01003148.1, from coordinate 11,226,898 downwards.
TTCTCACTGATGGGGAAGCTAGGACTCAGTGGGGTTAAGCATCTGATCCGTTACCACTCTAAGGATAACCCTCCCAACAGCCTGGGAAGCCCAGGTCAACAGGTCAGAGGATGAGTTTTGCAGGCAGTGCAGAACTCATGCTATAAATCGCTAAATACACTCTTATTTGCTGCCCTTGTCTGGGCTCCATGCCCATCCTTCTTTTCTTGGCACAGTCTTTGTCAACACTTGGGGAATCATTCGATGAACTGAGTTTCAGCTTCCTTGGTTCGAACCCGATTCCAGCCATGCTGTCTTGAAGAGCTCTAGCAAGGCCATGTTCATTGGAACTTGGTGTTGGAGAGACTCCCAGGATACTTATTGGCAGAAGAGCTCTTGGAGGTGTTCACCTCTGTAGGCAACTGATCTCATTCAACATATTGATTTTTATTTTCAATGTCTTGAAGTTGTCTTGCAGTCAAGACTTGGGGGTACCATCTGTAGGTGGCAGTGCTGCTTAGAAACTCATGTATAATCATCATCATCCCTTATCCCACCTGCATCCTACATCCCCCTTATTTAATGGCATCCCTGGGGCAGCTCTACTGAGCCACATTTCCATTTTATGGTGCAAACCAATTTTTCCTGCATTTCTTTAGCATGAAATCTTCCTTTTCTTTTCCATGAGCCCAAATGGAAAACAACAGAATTCTAGCCTACCTATAAAAACAATTATCCTATTGGCGAAGCTCTCTGCTGAACAGATGATTTGACATCAATATTTTTTAATAGAAAGCAACTTATAAAATCCAGGCAGTCAAATGTTAGTTTTCTAGTTCCTTGTTATGCTTCTGAGCAAAATCATTATACATCCCTCCCTCCCTCAAACAAGGAGGAATGAGCTGGTGGGAATCCGGTCTCATTCCCTTTAAGCCCTGATCATTTTTTATTCCGGGTTTCTATTTCCAAAAGACGTTAAGCATAGCGGCATGATCGTGCGTGATATACCCTGTATCCTCAGTCGGGAATTTTCCAAGCTGGATATTCAGTTGCATCCCAACCGGAAAAGAGAGAGGCAGCTTCTTGGCTTCTCTTAGAATGAAATAAAATGAACAGACCTCATAAAACCATGAAAATTTATGTCGTACAGCTTTGGCTATTGGAAACCATCCATGAAAGACTGCAGACAGAGGATGGCAAAAAAATGCAGAATTTTCAGATAATTCGGCATTCAGGGGCATATACTATATTCCAAACTAAGAAATAAAAGGTGGGTGCATAATTTAATCAATTTTAAAGCACCATTTTCCAAGTGAGGTTACTACTGCATTTATCATTCTGTTAGAAATGATAAATATTCTCTAAGTAGATATTGATACGTTGCAGGGACAAAGGTACAAAGGGAAGAGATTGGCTCATATATTTGAGCAGCACCTATTTCCAGCTCGTCAGAGAGAATCTAGCAATCTACCTGTGACCTAGTTGTTCCTTTGCCCTCAATTTTCACAGATAGCGAATAAAAGAGCAGGGTTTACTTTGTTCGTGGGCAATGGCCTAGAGTGTCTAACCAAAGAGCCACCCAAGAGATTCCAATTCATTGGCAAAGACCCACTTCTCCAAAATACCTGCGTTTGTATAGTTGGAATTTCTGTTCTCTTGATGAAATAGCCTGTAGAGTTGTGTTTCAGTTCAAAAAGATAATTCCACTATTCCACTCACCGGGTATGCTAGAAACTTCAAAATTTCTTATGTTCCAGGAACCACAGGGGCTGGATGAATGGATGTACTATATCAATCATGGGAAATTAGAAATTTTTTTTTCCAGCCAAGGACATGGTTAGTCTGATCTGAACTGCTTTGAGTTTTCCACTCACAGTTCCTCCTTTCCAAAGAAAATATGGCTCAGCAAGTTAACACTTTTTCCAATATGAGGACTTAGTTTTGTAATTCTGCACCAGGGGAGGTGAGAGGCTGGAAATTTTAGGCAATTAGAGGAAGGAGGATCCTCCACAAAGGGCATCGAACCTGCTATGGGAGGTGGTGATGATCTTGCTGTGGAAAGTTGGTTTGTGTGTATCCTACATTTAGTTAAATGGAACATGACAAGTCAGGCAATTGTTAGAACCTGAGCACGTAGGCATGACTTGATTATCCATTGTAAAGGGGAAATTTCCCCTCAAATGAGCTACCTACAGGGGGAGAGTCAGGTCTTGTAACTTAAAACATCAAATCTCAACAAAAAAGGGTAGTAAGGTGTGTCTTACGTAATTTATTATTCATTGTAACAAATGCAATTGTAATTTGCAATGATGAGCTGGCTTTAAAAACTTAAAGGTTTTATTTGTGATATAAAACAATGCATGGTCTTATACAAGTTTAGACGTTTTAGATGGATACTTAGAGTTGATTTAACATTATCTCTTTTGTAAAATCACTCTCACCGATTGATCCACTTTCTGGTGTCTTAACTCAAGGCAGGATGACAGGAGGCAGTAGAGATGGGGAGGTGCTGGCCACCAGGAACTGTGCACCATGCTTCTGCTCATGAATTGTGGCGTGAGAAAATCACATATACAGAGGCAGAATAAAGTGAGATCCTGTCTAAGGATGTTCTTCAATGGGGGCAGCAACACGTATACCCCTAACTAGTAATAATTCCTCTCTTTTCTGGAAATTGTTTTCGTTTTTGACCAAGCTGGGCTCCTCAAAGGGTACACACATGAAACAGTGATGGAGCAAGAAGACCAGTCGAAGAATCCCTTGTACCTAGTGAGGTGATGGATTTCCCAGATGCCTCTCACTCCTGGGCCTTTCCCAAGGATTCCAGAAATCCTGTCTGTAGAAAGGACAGTCCTTTTGACAGAGTGTCTGCCAGAACCCATGTGACTAGTATGCATAGGACTTGGATGTCTGTAGGGAGAAGGAACTTGGTGTAGTAGCATATTAGCCTGAGTTATTTTGACCATTTGAAACTGTCCAGGAAATATTGGTAGCCTCCAGCAATCAGAGGCTATGACCACTGTATATCTGCCCACCCGTAACTTGCTCCCTGGTGGTATGTTACAATAAAGAATGTCTCACGTGAATTCTGACACAAGCACAAACATCTGGTGGCAAGCCGGATCAGAAAGAGTCATCTTCGCTGGTCCCACATAGTGGAAGAAGTCACCAGAGTCTGTCCTTTTAAATAGCAGCCCCTTGCCTGAATAAGATAATAGATAGAAATACAACAATATTCTAATGGCAAAACAAGAAAAGCCTTCTAGTCAAATGGGGTAAAGGAGCCCTCTGTTAAATGTGGCTTCAGGACCAAAGGAAGATCCAGAATGTTTTTGTAAAGGAGTTGGACTTCTGAACTGGCCACATTCTTATCCTTCATTTTGCAAAAGCAAAGACGCCAGTCTGTCATGTCCTTTGAATATTATTCATTGCACAAATGCAAAAATTATGTCCCAAATATCTCATGCTAACTCCTAATCCCTCCTGGTCAGACTTAGCTAGGCTCATTGGAAGTACTTGCTGTAGCCGCCTCTGGGTGCAATCTACTGATTAGGGGCGTTCAAACACTAACTAACCACCAACCAGTGTAGACTCCAAAACTTTCTTCGCTCTCAAGAAGGAACACAAGGAAGAAGGTGCTCGAATCTGGCCTCTGCATATTGTTGAGTGAGGATGAGATGCTGGATGCTACAGTCACCATCCCATGAGCATGAGAACACAAGCCTACAAATAAAAACAATCTAGAGGTGACAGGAGAAGGCAAGAAAGAGCCTGATCTCTGAAGATGGCATGGAACTACTTCAAGTGCAAATAAATATCCTTATAGATAATCATCGTGCTTAAACTTAAATATTTTAATTAGCTAAAAATTATCAGAACAAGTTTATGTTTTCCAAGGATAGACCCAACTATCTCTGGGAAATCTCTAGGTGATCTCATAGCCACCTCAAATTCAATGTATTCAAGAAAATGAACTATCTTTCCTCCCAAACCTCCTCCTTATGTCACTTAGGATGCTTTGTCTTATTTATTTATTTATTTATTTATTTATTTATTTTTAGAGACGGGGTCTCGCTC
>VBSM01003148.1:11170255-11218779 GCA_008086735.1 Cheirogaleus medius | reverse complement strand
CGCCTTGGCCTCCCAGAGTGCTAGGATTACAGATGTGAGCCACCACGCCCGGCCAATAAACATTTATTAAGTGCCTTCTACATGCCAAGCATTGTTCTAGACACTAATCATAATAGATAAAAGAAAAAGAGCCCCTGTCCTTAAATTCCTCACAGTCTAGTGGGAGACTCAGACACATAAACAAATATATTTTTTGGATTTTGGAGTCAGAAGACCTGAGCTCTATTCTCTCACCAGCTTATTAAGTGGATCTTGAGCTCATCTCTTTAAAATTTTAGAACCTAATTTTACTCTTCTGGAAATTTGGGGACGGGGTACAGATAAGACATTCCTAAGGTAGTGATGTCCCATTCGACTCTAAAATTCTGAGTCTTTCAAGATAATTCAGTATCCTGAATGCTTTTCTTCCTCATCTTAGAAATATGAACACCCTGTGGTTAAGGATTTTGTGCTAGAGAGTTTCAGTAAGTGAAAAGGTGTTCTCTGGGGAGGAATGGATGAAAAAGGAATTGATGGTGTGATTTCTAGAGAGAGCAGTTATAAGGGAATTGATCAAAAGGATTTTTGAGGACGACACCGTAGCTTTGTGACTACAGAGCCTTTGCTTGGGGGATCTGAGTCACTTTTGATTCTTTTGCTCTACCAGGAGGGTAGCTCTACCCTCCTGGATCCACCCCTGGCCTCTTACCTAGCATGACTTGCTCATGCCCAAAATAAATTTCTCCAGGACTACTGAATCATTTTAAGCTTAATTTTGACCCTCGTTGGTATTAAACACTGCATAGAAGTGTCAAGTCATTAAACCTATATGTTTGCTGACTTAGTTTAGATGGTTGGTTTCCAAGTTTCTATTCCTCTAAAACATACTTTCCCCTGGCAGTGAAAATGTTGTCAGATACATTAAACTGCCACCAAAACAGCTCTTACCTCATGCCCTGGGCCTGGAAAGCAGAGATGACCTCAGATCTGTAGTTACGAATCAAACCCAAGCTTTGGTGTTAAGAAGTATTTTGCATTTTCCCCAGATCTGTATTTCATCTTTGACTGAATAATTTTAAAAGGAAAGAGGTTTGTCAGTTTTCAGTGTATAATGGATTGTTGTAAGAAAAATAAAGTTATCTGTGTGGTTGCAGAGACTTGGCAACTTGTTGTGTCTAGCAAGATGCATTTGCATCTTAGTGGCAGACATCACAACTCAAACCATCAAGAAAAGTACAGCTTTATTACTGAAAAGTCCAGAGTCAGTGGCTTGATATGGTGGCTTTGAAGGTGGCACCAAAGACCAGCTCTTTCCATGTGACCTTTGCTTTCATGGTGTCAGCTCCCTGTAGAGGCTACATGGGCTCCCAGTAGTTCTTATGGCTTTGGGTGTTCACGTACTTGTTCAGCTGGGAGAGAGAGAAGTTCCTTTCCAACCATAAAACAACTTGTAGACTTTCTCTAATTTTCCTGATGTCCAAGGGAATGAGACAACATCTGCTTGGAGTAGTCAAGCCAGATCCTACTCCGGCTGGGAGCGAGACAGTCCTGCCCACAGTACATTGCTTTTCAGCAGGGGAGGGGCACCGGGGGATCAGGGGACACTCAGTGACCCATTCATATGGATTTCAAAAGTTGCTTGCATTCATTTTTCCTTTAAGGAAATTTCATCTGTGCTATAAAAAGTTGGTTAGTTGAATTCAAGGTGATTTTTTTTAGCCACTGCATTCATTATATTTTTATATCAGGGAAGGAGGATGTTGAAATGTAGGAAAATAAATCACATAATACTTTCTATAGTTATGGACATGGAAAAGTTAAGCATTATTTTTTTCTCTTCTTTGAGAAGCAGTAAAATTCCTCTTTGTCATTGAAGAGTAGATGGGAAGTGAAAAATTGGTGTCAACAAAAAAGGCAGTCATTTAAATATTTACCCTCACTTTTTATTCCATTCTTTCCCCTCATTTGCTTTCTACCCGTGCACACATAAGAAATATAACATAGATCTAAGGAAAACTAAAAGGGAAGAACTCTATTTCACCGTTAGAGTTAAGTATCAAATCATGACGGTGGCTCTCTCGTAAGGCTCGGAGTTCTTCCTGCATATTGCGAATCTCGCCAAAGCATCAGCAAGTCTGAGGAGGACCTGCCCATGATGAAGGTGTGGGGCTAGTGCGGGAGAACGTATTTAAATCTCCAGGGCTTCGATTTCATAGGGTTTTATGCTCCCATTTGTGCCTCCTGGTCACCGTTGCTATCTGGTTAGGAGCGAATGGTGGAGCTTGTTTTATTAGGAAATAGAAGGCCATAAAAACTTTTTATATGTGTGTCGTTGTGCATGTGTGTTTGTGTGCATGTGTGTGTACACATGTGTGTTTCTGTGTGTTTGTGTGTGCGTGTGTGCATTGTGCGCGTGTCTGTACACTGTGATCTATTATCACTCTTTTTACCACCTTTTTGGTAATGTCCTCAATAGCTTTCGAGCTAGAAACTTCGTGCTGTCAGCTTTGTACTCTGGGAACACTTACACTCGCAATTACACTTGGGCTGATGAAAATTACCCATTCTTGGCATGTTCCCTTATACAATATGCTACTTGCATGGCCGAGTTTTCACGCGCCTTCTCCACCCGTCTTGAGATCACCAGCGGACGCCCCCGCACGCTCAGCGGTCCCCTCATACACGATGGGGTCTCACCCCACGGCACAGTTTCCCTCCATCAGAATTGGCTGTTCAGATCCGACACCAAGACTCTTCTTGCCCCGCCAAGGTTTCCTCGACCCTACATGTCCCCGTATACGGCCTCAGCCCCAGAGAGGAGGCAAAACCTTTGTCTGGGCATTTTGCTGGTGGAATAAATAGGAAAGGAGAACCTTCGAGTGCAAAGGCTTGAGAAGCAGCATAGCTGGACCCCTTGCAGGGGCTCTGTCCCCATCCCTGGCAGGCAGTTCAGAGGCACGAGGAGCAAAAGGGAAGAGGTTCTGACGTCATGGAGGTCGGGTGAGTCTCCTTTTCCGGGCTTCACTCGCCAAGCGGAGCACAGCCAGGAGGACGGATGTCTGTCCCCCAGCCTAGACCCCCTGCAGTGTGCGCTGCCTCGGCAGGCGGGATGTTGGGAAACGGGCAGGCTGGGAATGACATCAGTGTGAATGGAAAAATCCTCCGTGTCCCAGTTCATATTGCAATAGGGAGACCAGTGGGTATTTCAAAAACACCAGGAACCCAGAGCCAGGGCAATGCTGTGGATGAAACCTCTGAATCCCTTCATTCGCTTTGCTGCCTCCTTGTCTTCCCAGACGCTGGGGAAGCTCGCTGGTCCTGTTCACGTCTGTCGCTTTACATTCTTGGGAAGTAGGGGGCTCAGGCCTGGCGTTCAGTCTCAGTGCCTCACCTTACACCTTCTCCCCAGGAGTCCAGCACTTCCTCATCTCCGTGTCCCTGCAGTTCTCAAAGCCCTAGACCAGGCAGAGGAACACTGGGGACAACTCTGGGGACAGCCGGGCATGGTCTAGACATCCCTGCAGGCCCCAGGACTCCCCAGACTTTTTCAAGAACACCCCATACAAGGTCATTTCACTCAGCTCTGCCCTGTGCTTGGCATCTCGGGGTTTTCAGCCTGCCCTGGTCAGTGGTGGCTTCCCAGCTCAGCCGGTCAGCTCACAAAGACATCGGAGGCCACACTGCACTGTCAGAAGCATCCTCAGTCCCTTGCAGGACGTGTATTGGAAACTGTACAAAAGGGGAACGTTTTCCCCAAATGCCCTCAATTTTAAAAGCAAAGAGAGGTCCTTTAGAAATTCGCCCTGGTGGGCTTGTGTTGGAGTATTCTCTTTACGGAGGCCAGGGTGGGGTCTTTGTGTTCCGACTCTGCCTCTCCCCAGGAACCCTAAGAAGGAAGGGAGGACACAGATGTGCAGAGCCCATCTGCCCAGCTGGGGTCGCCCTCATTACCTAGCGGATGTCGGCTGCAGATGGGGCCAGTCCGTTCACAGATGTGCTGACGCAGAAACAAGGCCTTGGGCTGACCTGCTCCGAATGGCAGGGGGCCTGGAGCAAGAGTGAAAAAGCCCAAGGCTCGTGCCGCCCCGACTCTGCCTGGCACCTTGAGGGGCCCATGTAGCCTGCAGCCTGCAGGTCCCCACTCTGTCCCATCCCTCCCCAAAGAGCCACCCCTTGAGCCCCCTTCCTGGCTAGAGGTGTGTACCCCTGCAGGGGGTCCACCAGGAGCACAGACCCCAGGATGGAGGAGGCCCCACCTGGGGGTGGGGGTTGATCAGGGAATCACTGGGTCCCTAGCACCTGGAGCTCAGTCTACAAGGGGCAGAGGTGCTGGTTGGGCACGTCCCTTGGCCTTGAGGACGCTCTGAGTGGGGTTCTCTCAAGCAAAGTGCTGTGGACCGAGGCCCTGGCGGCCTGGATCTAAAGACTAGATTCCGGGTCCTCTAGCTCCACAATGTCCATGGTACAATATCAGTAAAATAGCGTGCTATGTTTGTACTTTTCAGAGACCTGCATATTTTTGCCATCGATGGCTTTGCAGTGCTTTAAAAATGCATTTCTAGGGAATTCCACTGTTGTCTTTCTAGTATGATGGCAGCTCCCTTGGTTCCCAAGACACCCTGTGTCCCAGGTCTTGGCTCCGGCCACAGTCAGTACTCGTCTGGGGAGGATAAGAAGACATTCGTGAATGGGAGGCCTTGGGATGCCACCAGTGGGTTTCGTTCTAGCTTGGCCTCGCCCCAGGTGGTTTTTCCTAGGTGTTCTCCTCGCTGGAGCTACTCATTCCTTTCTCCTGGAGTTCCCAGGTGCCTTAAACCCCGATCCTGAGGTGCCTCCGCCATGACAGGCTTCCCAGTGTTCCCAGATGGGATTGGACCTTTCTTTCCTTCCCTCTTCCCTGTCTTAGGTTCCATCCTCTCAAGTTCTAGTCTCTGTGGATGTATTCCTGGCTACTCACGATTCCTTCCAGGACACATTTGCGTTGGCATAACATGATTTGGGAATTTTGCTTTATCTCAAAGGACGTGGATGCTGGCAATTTCAGGGACTTCACCAGGAGAGGAGGGAGGATGCTATTGGGAGGAGTGGTCTCTCGGTGCTTCTGCTGCCTGGGATGGAAGAAGCCCATGGTGACACATGGTCCAGATGAAGTTATGTGCCTTGTAGCAACTCCTGTCCTGCTCACTCACTTTGCATCTTGGTGAAGACCTCACCGTGGCTGAGATACAAACTTTGGTCATGCCTTGGTTCTAATAAAGCAGTTACATTATTCATTTGACCAGGGAGTAAGGATGCTGGAGCCAGGGGACATTATTATATGATGAAGTATGTGTTTTACTAAACAGATGAACTCGCTCACAGCCTAGCTTTGATGTGCAGAGCAGATCTGGACCAGGAAGACAGGAGGAGGTGCTGGTGTCTGGATGCCAGGTTGATTGCGAGGGGCCGGGGAGGGAGGACCTCGCTGGGGGTGCGGAGCCAGCAGCACATTGGAGCACGTGGGAGGGAAAGTTCAGACACCCCCACCCAGCCACCCTTCCGAGTGTCCCTCAGGCTCCAGGGCCTTAGACAAGCTGGCTTTCGAGAGCCTGGCAGATCACACAGTCTGGGCTTTTGTTTCTTCTTCATGGCATCGTTCCCTGGCTTGCAAACACAGCCATTCCACCTCGGCAATTCATCCTTTCCAGAAAGGCTGGACCATGCTGCAGCTCTCTCGCCGCCCTTAAATACCTCTCATCTGCTGCTGAACTCTGAGCACATCACAGAACACACGGGCTGGGACTCTGTGACAACCATTCCAGACTTTTTTTTTCTTGTCTTAAAGGAAAGTTACTCTAGATCCCAAAGGTATAATCAGATCTATTCTTACACCCTGCTTGGAGGAAGGACAGGGGTAAAAATCCAGGCCAGTTGCCACTCAAGCAAGCAGGCCACATGGTCCCGTTTGGGACCGCTGAGGCTTTGAGGGCTCTGGAATTTTACCTGGTTTTCTTTGTGCTACATCTCGGTTAAATGCTGTACCTTTGAAACCTCTGGGGATCGGTCAGGGTTTGTAGTTGTGAGCAACAGATGCTGCAGCCAGATCTTCTGGATCTGCTGGCTGGGGACACTAGGACCTCTCCTGTTGCTGGCCCAGGAACGCGAATTGGCTTAACTGGCCATTGTTTCCAGTTCCTCTGCCTTAAATTGCTAGCTTCCCATTCAGTGTTCGGGGAGGGCGAGCCTCTGGCTGTAGGAAGTCAGGTTACAGCCATTGCCACAGATGCAAGAAATATGGGGACAGAGTACTAATGTCTTTAGCATCTGCAAAGGGAGGTAGGCTCTGCCTCCAACTCCAAGTGAGCAGTTTCCTTGACATCGGAAGAAAGTTCAGATACAGGGTAGCCAAAAAAATAATGACAGATGGCCACTACACTCTATTAGATCTCACCTTGACTTTCATGTACCAGTTCCCAGCTTGGAGACAGTCGTTCATTCAACAAACATTTATCGAGCATTTATTAAGAGCCAGATACTGTGATTACATCTGGGAATATAGATATAAAAGACCTTTTTCTCAAGTAGCCCACAGTCTAGTTGGGAAGGTAGACATGTAAACAGAATAAGAATAGTATAGTAAGTGCTTTGACAGAAGTATGCATTGAGCTACCTCATCAGAGGAGGTGACATGCAAATTCAATCTTGAAGGTTAAGTAGGAATCTCTGGGGGCAGAGGATGGTGCGTGTGTTTCAGGAAGAAGGACTTCACTGTGGCTGCACGTGGTTGCAAGGAGGGACCTGGTGGGGCTTCGGGATGGAGGGGACAGGAAGACAAATCATAAAAGCTTTGCATGCCTTACTGAGAAAGGAGTTATCATTTTATACTGAAGGTTGTTTAGAATCACTGGGGAAATTTAAGGCAAATCATTTTAGAAATATCACTTTATCATGCAACAAGACTGAAGGTAAAGAGACCAGTTAGGAAGTTAACTACAGGAATCTAGGGGAGAAATAATGACAGAGAGATTCAACAATGATATAATTTAAGAGATGTTTTGGAGATAGAGTTGGCAGCATGTGGTAACTGATGAAGTGTGGGATTTATAAGAGCTGGAGAAGGTTCAGATGAGTTGTAGCTTAACAGCTTGGGCAATTAAGTGGAAAGTGATGTCATAGATCTGGAGGAGAGGATGTGTTTGATTTTTGGAAATACTGAGTTTGAGGGGACTGTGAGGTATTGGAGTGGAGACAGCCAGGGCAGAGAGACATGAAGATCTGAATTTCAGGAAAGTTCTGTAAGCTGGAGATAGAGGTTGGAGACCTTCAACATCTTGGCCATCCTCAAAGTCATGGAAATGGCCTATGTCACTTAGGGACACTCTGTAGTGCGAACAGAGGACAGAGGTCCGAGGACACCACACAGGCTTGAGTCATGGGCATTTAAAGAACAGAGTCAAGGGACCTGTGACAGAACTGGGAAGGGTCATAGCAGAGGCAGGAAGAAAACCAGAAGTGTGTGAAAGCCAAAGGAAGAGAGGACTTTAGGGAGGAGAAAGTAGAACGATCAAGAAACACAGAGGGTAAGAAGTGTGCATTTGATATTGGTAGAAAGACGTCATTGGTGACCTTTATGAGAGCTGTTTCAACAGAGTGGTGACTCGGAGGATTACAGCGAGTGGAGGAGCGAGGGAAAGTTTGACAGTGGAGATAAGGAATGTAGGCTATTTTTCAGGAAGTTTGATCATGAAGGAGGAAGAGCCAGACAGGGCAGGAGCTAAGGAGTGATAGTGCATCCATGGCGGAATTGCTAAAACCTGGCCATTCATTACTACCTTTCCAGCCTTATTACCTTTGAATGCATCAAGGAGGAAAAGAGAAATAACGTATCCAGCATTTAACAGATATCTAGTGAGCACCTACTGTATTCCAGGCACTGTTTTCAGTTCATCAGTGAACAAAACAGGCAATGATTGCTGATGTCATCCAGCTCAGATTGTCCTGGGGGCAGGGCTGTAATAAATAAATAATTGCGCAGTATGCTATTGACAAAATGCCAAGGAATAAAGGAAGAAGGAGGGCACGTAGGGAGACTGGGGATACCTATTAGGTGACATGCGATTGACGTGTGAAATGGTCTGGCTGGAGTAGGCTTCACTGAGAGGTGACATGGGAGCAAAGCCTTGAAGATGACTCCAGTTCAGATCAGCTTTTCTTAACCCTCACTAGACAGGTAGCAGAAGTTAAAGAAGGAGTAGACAGTCATGATGCCAGCACTCCTGGTGGCTCAAAGAAGGACACCATGGCCAAAGGGGCTTCTCTTTGTCCCGAATCTTAGGAGTAATGTGTCTTTATTCATCTTATTTGTCTTGGGCAGTGGTTTTCATGGCTTTTTAGTTTTGATTTTTAAGGGAAATCAGTGAAACCCCCTTTTCAAGGGAAATCTTATTCAGAACCCCAATACAGAAAGCAGATAAAACAGTGTCACTGCTGGGGCTCAGAGCTCCTCATCACCCTCTGAAGCTCCCTGGGAAGCCCCTCAGAACGCTTCGTTCTTAAATTTGAAAAGCTTCTAGAGCTTTCTCTTGTTCTGTTAAGTTACAGCTTCACTTCGAGTCATCCTGCCCACCTTACTCTGTCCTATCGGGTACGTGTGGCTTTATATTTCTTGGGCTTGGTTTTTTTTTTTTGGATAGGGGAGGGGATTGGTAGGCTGTTTCACCTAGCTTTCTCAACATGACCATCCGCTCATTAAATGAAAGCCAAGGAAAAGAGGTTGAGTTTGGTTGCCTAGAGAGAGCATTCATAATTATGAATATAAGCAGCATCGATAATGCACTTTGTTGGCATTGCATGACACCAAACGACGCACTGAGCCCAGGGCTGATTGGCAGGCCTCTTTGGAGAAACAGTTATGACATCGCCTGCAGATGATTCTGTAGCGCTTGTTAATCCATGAGCAAAATGCATTCAGAAAGTTGGGAGGTTACGTGTGGGAAGAAGAGGAAAGGAAGAACAACACCATCTTGTCACGTGCAGCATCAGAAAAAAAATGGCGCTGGTGACTTGAGTTTGAAGGAATTGATGATTTTTCAAGAATAGGATTTAAAACAGGCTCTCCTTAGGGCTCAGACCTGGATTCTGGGTTTGGTGGGGCAGAGGGTGCCCTCTGATCCTTCTGGAGATGCAGAGATTCACACCTTTCCCCGCTCAGTGCTACTTTCCCTGAAAGACGTCTTTGTGGACCAGTGCAGTGATCTCAGAGGACGCTCAGTCTAACTAAAAAGTGGGGCTCCTCTCCTGCCCTCCTCCCTCCTTGCTCTCAGGTGGGGTGCACAATCCCTGTTTGCAGGGTCACTCTCTCTCTGCTTCCAGATGGCAGGCTTTAAGCATCACTAGTCTGACACGCCTAGCCTTAGCCATCTCTTGCTATCTGGCTTTGCCTTGCTCCCTCGGCCAGATTGTCTTGACAATCTGTTCAGTATCTCAGCCTCTGCCCCGCTCTTTCCATTCCCCTTTCTCTAGCCCACAGTCCTGTCTCCAGACTCTCACCTGGTACCTCCATCCTGGCTGCCATATTGCCTGCCGTGTCTCTGACTATCAAAGCCATGGGGAGCCCCACCCTAGTGCTGCCTGCTAGAATAATCCCTTGTGGATTATTCTCAGGGCTTAATGAGTCCTGTTGTAGTCTTCACATGTCATTTCCCAGCCACCAAACTGGATTTCCTCTCAAGAGCTCTCAGGACATTTTTGATCACAAGGCACAGAAAATGAACGCAAGCTTGCTTAAGCTTAAAAGAGAATGCGTTGATTTGCAGGTGGATATTCCAGGGGACAGACTATTTTTTAGGCACAGCTGTATGAAAAATGATGTCATCAGGACTCTGTCTAGCTCTTTTTTAATAGATTCTATTTTTTAGAGAGTTTTCAGATTTACAGGAAAATTGGGTGGAAAATACAGAAAGTCCCCGTATACCCCTCCACTCCATCTCCCCTCCCCCTTTACAGTTTTCCCTATTTTTAATATCTTGTATTGGTGTGGTACATTTGTCACAATTGATGAACCAGTACTGTTACAGTGTTATTAACTAAAGCCCATAGCTTACATTAGGGCTCATTCTTTGTATTGTAAGTTTTATGGGTTTCCACAAATGCATAATGTCATGTATCTATCAATACAGAATAGTTTCACTGCTGTTGAAAGACAATCCTCTATGCCCCACCTATTCCTCCCTCCCTCCCCTTGAAATTCTGGTAACCACGGCCCATTTTATTGTCTGTACAGTTTTGCATTTTCCAGAATGTCATATACTTGGAATCAAACAGTATGTAGCCCTTTCAGACTGGCTTCTAATTCACTTAGCAATATGCATTTGGGGTTCCTTCATGTCTTTTTGTGCCTTGATAGCTCATTTATCGTATCTGAATCATAGTCCACTGTCTGGATGTATCACGATATGTTTATCTATTCACTTATTGAAGGACATCTTGGTTGCTTCCAAGTTTTGGTGATTCTGCATGAAGCTGCTATAAACATTCATGTGCAGGTTTTTGTGTGAATGTGCGTTTTCAGCTCATTTGGGTAAGTATGAAGGGCCACGATTGCTGGATCATGTGCTAAGCCTATGTTTAGCTTTGTGAGAAATGGCCAGGCTGTGTTCCAAAGTGGCTGTACTGCTTTGCATTCCCACACGCAATGAATGAGAGTTCCTGTTGCTCCACATCCTCACCAGCATTCGATGTTGTCAGTGTTTGGATTTTTGTTATTTAGCTGAATGGTCCAGAGGACAGACTCATTTTAGGCACAGGTGGATGTCCAATGGTGTCATCAGGATTCTGTCTTGCTGTTTTCACCTCTCAGCCTTCCTTTTCCCTGGGCTAGCTTTAGTCTCTTGCAGGGGTTTACCTCATGGTGTTTCTCATCAGCTCTGGGATTGCAGGCCCATGACTCTAAGATCAGCATAACGAGAGTATCTCTTTCTGGTTGTTCTAGCAAAAATCCTACAATTTGAATCATGTATCCATCCCTGAAAAAAATCCTCGTGGCCTGGGAGAATGAGATATTTTTTATTTATTAAGTAATTAGTTAATTCATTCACAGTGAACACTTGCTATGTGCCAGACATGGATAATGATTGATCAGGCCCAAGCCATGTGCTCCTGGGGTAAAGCTGACCTCTCCCCAAACCCCACGGACCATGGGGTGAGGAAGCAAAGTTCCCCCAGGTGCTGTTAGCAGAAGGAAGCTGGATGGATCATGGTTGCTGGGCAGGAAAAACCAACTTGTCCTCCCCTTACAACTGCGGAGTCTGCCCACAGAGCCTGCCCTACCCAGAGGATGGGTGTAGTCTATGTCCTGGGTCATTCCAATTTCCCCAAATCCAGCAGGTCACTGGGCCCTTTCTGGCTAGATCGAGGTAGGGCACCATGGCAGATTAGCATTCTTGTCACTGCCTCCCCTCCTTGTGAATCGAGGCCACTCTGTGATTGCTTGGCATGGCATAGTATAATAAAAGTGACGCTCTTCTACTTCTGGGCCTAGCCTCCAAGAGTGCAGGCAGCCTTTACCTTGGTCTTTTAGGATCCACCCAGCATGCTAGAAGTATAACTACTCTGAAACCAGCATGCTGGGAAAGGTCTAAACCACAAGGAGGGCCCCCCAGGGATGAGACGCCACATGGTCAGAGGCTGCAGGTGTGTGGATGAGGAAGCCATGGTGAAAGGTACCCTCGGCCCAGGCCTCCCCAGCTGATGCACATGGATCCAACTTAAACAGCCCAGCCGAGTCCTTTCCAAATTCCTGATCCAAAAATTGCAAGCAAAATAAAATAGTTGCTTTAATCTTCTAGTTTCGGGGTTGCTTGTTATGCAGCAATCATACCCGGGACAGACGACAACTGGTATTCTGATACAATCAACTGAAACTCAGCACTCCAGCCCAGTGGGCCCAGTTCCTTTGTTAGAGGTAATGTCTGGACACCTGGATTCCACTGGTGCTACAGGTGGACCCACAGGTCCTGCTGACCTCATTTTGTGTTCGCTCCTCTAACCTCCTTTTTCAGATGGCGTGTGACGTGTGACACGCTGCAGGCTACCCAGAAATAGGCTAACGCTGGGAGTCCTAAGGGAATCTCTTGGAGCTCAAGGGGCCCTGAGAGACCGTCTCATTTTACAGCTAAGATTTAAAGAGACCCGAGGAGGCTCGGGATGTGGCTGTGGTCGGGAGGAAGCCTGGCCTGCAACCCCGATGGCCAGCAGCTACACGACTTTCCAGTCAACAGCTGACTGTCTGTGTCATTGCATGGGCGCAGTGGGTGTCGTGGATAATTCCAAGTTTTCTCCGAACTATGCTTTACCTTTTCCCTACCTCCCACCCCCAACAGATTCCCTACTCTGATTGCTTTCTCTTATCTCATTTAAGATTATTTTAAGACAATCTGGGCTTTGCAGTCAGGTGTGGATTCGGGTCCCATTTTAGCCATTTATTACCTTTGCAACTTTTGGGGAGTTACTTACGTTTTCCTGAATTTAAGCTTTCTCAGCAATAGGGAGACTAGGGAGAAAGAATAGGGAAATCTTCCCCCATGCGTGGTTGCTGTACATTTGTGTGTAATATTGGTAAATTCCAATGAGATTGTGGGTGCAGATTGGTCCTCGCAAGGCCTCGCAATGTCCCACGATGGTGGCATTAGCTACGGCTGTGTCAGGGGAATGAAATGCCTAGAGACAGGGCTTTTGTGCATGAGTAGGTTTTGCTCCAAGATCACCACCGATCAGGGGGATAAACCGCACTTTCAGATGGAGAAAAAATAAATAAATTGAGGCATGGAGCTGGAGGCTGTTCCGAGTTGAGCCAACGGGCTAGTTTAGAGAGAGCAACACCCCCTAGGCTGGGCCAGCCTGTGAACTTGGGAAGCATTTTCAGAGATAAATTTATCTCCGGGCATTTCCCTGTGGAAATGAAATTCTTTTTCTGTTGAAAGGAAATTCCTTTCTTCATTCTTTCTCCCCTCTCTGGTCTCTCTTCCTACTTCCTTATCCAGCCCCCTATCATTCCGGCTCCGACTGTGTGATATATGAACAAAAGAGAGACCAGATGAGCAGAACAAGGGCCTCTTCTGTAAAGCAGGGACAAATGGAGTCTCTCTGCTTTTTCTCAGAGGTTTTGACAAGATCTCTGGCCCCGTGGTCCTCTGAGAATTCCCCTTGCCTCACTTGTTTTTCGCTTCCTTTCTTCCTTGTCCTTCTGTGGGTTCCCAGAACTTCACATGCCTCCCTCGTGCTCAGACAGTGAGGTCTGGTGGGTGGCCTTTCCCCAGCAAGGCCATCTGGCGTCGAGTGCTGGGGGACGCCACCACCACAGCTGCGGGCGGGTCCCTCCGCAGCTGTAAGCCACAGCATTCCCGCTCTATGCTGTTGGCAATATTTCAACTTGCGGTCATCGCAAATCTATTTTTAGATAACCCTTTCCAAATTCTAGCACTGACTCTTCTGAAGTCATATTGCGCGCTTTCAAGTAGAAATACATCCTAGTAATATTTACCCCTGGCTGGAGCGCAAATACATTTTTGGAAATGACTAGTTAATGATTTATGATGTTTGTACTTAAGTGAAGGTTTTGAGTGTATCTTGGACTTAGCAGATAGCATTGATTTATGGAGTCAGTGCAGGAGAAATGAGTGATAATGTATTTTTTTTGGGGGGGTAGCAGACTCACTGTGCTTATATAAAGAATTATTTACTTTAGTGCAATGGGAAGTTGAAGAATATACAAATGGATGGGGTCTTCATTGTGAATCTATAAGAAAGCTGTTACAGACAGCTTAGCTTGTCCCTCATGTCCTTAGAGACCTGCTAAAAAATAGGCTGGCAAGTTGCCATCAAGATATTGTTTCTTTTAACTTTCACAAACACTGCAGTAGAATATCAGGTTTGGATTCTACCTGCGTTTTTCTTTGGCTCTGCCTCTCTCTTCACAGGGGACCTTGGCCTAATACTTTTCCCTCTGTGGGTTTGTTTGTTCACCTGAAAATGAGAAAATAAACCTGGCGACCCCTCAGGTCCCTTTCAGTTTGTCCATTTTAAGGCTGGCTGTCACGATAGTGTCTCGCTGCACATGCTATTCTAGAGGCTTTGCCAAGCACAGGACATTTTTCTTTGGGAACCTTCACCTTCGCCACCTATCCTCCCCCCTCCCCCAGGCACCATAAATGCAACCTCTTATGGTATCTTATTACATTTAACCTATAATCATACCCAATTGTACTCATGGGTTTCCTGTAACAATAAAATATGATAATATTAATACATATATAATAGCACATTGGGAAATTTTAGAGTTGTACCCCCAAATTAGATGTTAACATTATTACCTTTTCTAAAGAGGGACTCCTGAGTCCGCTTAGTAATAAAGCTAGGCGGTCACAGGTTCGTGGAAGTTGACTAGGAAGGGCATTGCAGACTCCCCTCTGGCTCGAAGAAGCTTGGCAGAACATCGACCACTCTTTCACTTTAAATTCTTAAGGAAAAAGCCTTACCAGTCTCACGGAATAATGCATCCCGGTGCCTCATCCCCTTGCAATTGGGGAATTCTTCCTAGACTCATTCTAAAGCACGTTGTCTTTTGCCCCAAATTTTCTCGCTAATCTTTTAATGATGAGTTTCAGCAAAATGAATTTGGAACTTAAGCTCCTTCTCCTTTACTGGGTATATGGATGTCCCAAGGAGTCCTCTTGCGAAGGCTTGTAAGGCTCCCCCCAAAATAGCTCCAAAAGATGACAAACTGGCCTATTACAAAAGTCCATCGGCTCTTGGCGGACGAATTCCACTTATTTTTCCTGCCAGGATGCGCAGGACCTCAAAATGTCTGAGCACTGCAATATAACCCAATTTTGTACTAGAAGCCTGGAGACAGCAGGTGGATGACATCTTGCTGGACACGGGCATGTGTGGCAGCCGATGCCTGGCTGGCTCGGGACGCCACCGACTTGGCAGATCAGCACGCAACA
Source organism: Cheirogaleus medius (assembly GCA_008086735.1). Classification (NCBI taxonomy): domain Eukaryota; kingdom Metazoa; phylum Chordata; class Mammalia; order Primates; family Cheirogaleidae; genus Cheirogaleus; species Cheirogaleus medius. Next base: position 11,203,816 of record VBSM01003148.1, on the reverse strand, counting down.
GATGGGCTTGGCGTGTGCCACGGGAGGAGATTACATGTATTAATTTGTTTTCTTCGAGGGATTTATACGACTGTGCTCACTGCATTTCACTACCAAGGTACCTGACAAATGAACTATTTGAAAGCACCAGGCTGTAAGGAAACGCCAGGAGCAACATTAAATTTATAGACCCAGATTGTCACTCAACCTGAGCAATGGAGACAGGTCCTAAGCTTTGGAGCACAAGTCCTGCTCATTCTTAGTAATCACTTTTACAATCATTTAGTAGACGCTTCTAACTCCCTATAAGTCAGGAAGGGCCAATACAGGGGAAGCGTAACTGAGCTGTAGTTTGTGTCCGACAGCCTTGGAGCTCACCGTTCATTACTGGGGAGAATCTTCAGCTTGTCTTTCAATTCATTTTCTCCCCATGGCTTACTAAGCGATGATACAATGGCTCTTTGATGGTGTATGTGTCAGGACATTTATCCCCCTTGTTATCTTCACATTTTCAGCTCATTGCAAATTGACTAGCGTTGTTTTCAGTGGAGAAGCCTCTATTGAAGGAAGTCTGAGTGTGCGAGCTTAAACCAATCTAGTCCCACGTTTATGTGGGGGTAACTAGCAGTCCATTCATTGGATTCAGTGGCTTAAGCGATGGCCACATTGGTTGGGTACCAGTTGTCGACCCAAAGCCCTCTCTAAACACCAGGAGACCAGAAACTCATTTCAAGGACATTCACTAAAATGACTTCCAAAAGGCATATGCAGTTAAAATAAAAAAATCTGTTGAAGAAAATGTTGACAGGCAGTGTGGTTTTTCTGGAAAGAGTATGAACATTGGAGTCAGACAGACTTGGAGCTGAATCTTGCCCTGGCTACTTACTTTCTGTGTGACTGTGGACAAATTGTATAGCCTGTCTGAGCCGCAGATTTCTTCTTGTTGAATGGGAATGATAAACTCACCTCTCAGGGTTGTGAGATAAATTAATTAGTTAATAGGAGCTGAATTAACCATAGTTGATCTTATCACTATTGTGGGCAGCCTCTCCCCATTTCTGTATATATCGATTCTAATATTCAAGAGCCCCGTGATGCATCATTTGCCAGTGTAATTTTCTGGTTGTGACAAGCAGACTGTTGTCACTCTACCCTGAATTTAGGGACTAGCTTGTCATCATGGGTAAAACAAGACCATCTTGCTAGATATCATTTCTGCTTAACATATAACTTTAGTCAGGTTTGCATGAAACTTGGTGGCATTTTATTAACCAAATACCTCAGTAACCTTTGAATTGTGCTAACAAAATTGAAATAAAACATGATATCTGCTGATGAAACTGAATTAGATCTGTTACAGTGACTTCGAGGATATTTGATTTTGAAAAAGTTGGGGAGATCGATTGCATAAACTACAGCTTATATTCTGTTACAGAAGTTACAGTGGTGGCCGAGAAAAGTTCAAATGCTGTATGTGATTTGAATAATTTATTTGTTTTCTGAATATCTAATATTTCATTATATATAATGATATGCTATATATTATATGAAGTATATTAAATGTTAATGTTTAATAATATTATTAGATATTATTAATAATAGTATTATTATACACATGTCTTTTAAATATTTGTACTTTACATACAGACATTGTATGTTTCCATAAATAAGAATTATATTTTGAATTAACTGTGTCAATTTTAATATGGAATATCAAGTGTATTCTATTTTCATATTTAGAATACTTTACATTTTGTTTGGCACTTCACAGTTTAGAAATACTTTCACGTACATTTGCTTCTCAAAACACCCCTCTAAAATAGTCCAGGCGGATATAATTATTCCCACTTGAAGATAAGACCACTTATTGGGGTATCGATAAGTGAAACGATATCTAGTAAATGGCCAAGCACCATTGCAAACAGCTCTTTCTTTGGATTCCTGGCCGAATCAATATTTCCCCACTACCCAGCACGGCCTCCCTGACAAGTTGATTAATTGTCGATCTCTGGGAGAGGTTGGTTCATAGAGTGGAGAGTAGATTCGTTTCATTTCCCTGCTCTTGCTCGCGGGATGTTGGGAACGCAGTTAATCCCTGCTGAACGATGATGTCTGTGCAGAGAGATAGCAGTTGTGGGGAAATGAACACAGAAAATCAATGGAGTGATGGAGGTGGTGTAGAGAGAGTGGTTATAGTTAGGTCATTACATACTCACTGTAGAAAAGAAACTGGGCCACTTCTGACTGCTGCGATGAGTAATGACACGGGGACAGCAGGTGTAAACTGGTACTGTTCCAGGGAAAGCAGATGTTGGTCATCCAATAAGTAGTAGCATTACAGGAGAACAAGTGGCGGAAACAGAGAAATATAGTCATGCATCGCTTAATGATAGGGACACATTCTGAGAAATGGGTTGGTAGGCAATTCCATTGTGCGAACATCACAAAATGAGCTTACACACATCAGACGGTAGAGCCTCCTATACGCCTAGGCTACATGGCGTAGCCTTTTGCTCCTGGGTTACAAACCTGGAGAGCAGGTTACTGCACTGAATACTGCAGGCAACTGCAACACAACAGTATGTATTTGTGTATCTAAACATAGAAAAGGTACAGTAAAAAAAAAACACTGTATTATAATCTTATGAGACTACCATCATCTCTGCAGTCCATCGTTGACCCAAATGTCATTATGCAGCATGTGACTGTATGTATATGTGTTGGGAAGTTAAAGAAAACATTCCTGTCAAATTATTGATTGAATCCCTCTCCCTCACTGGACTGAGAGCTCGTGAAGGGTAAGCACCTCCTCTGTCTCGTTTTATCAGTGCCTGGCACCTAGTAGGTGCCCAATAAATCAATCAGTGGATTGACTAATATTTGAGTACTGTTAACCACATTTTGGATTTTTGCTTAGATACATCAAAGTGCACAGGTTCAGAACAAAGCCTGTGATACCTGCCTGTGCCTGCTGAACCCCCTCCCCCTCCAATGTCCCAGTCAAGGTGATGGCACCCATCTGCCAGAAATAGGCAGTCAGCCTTGATCCTCTGCCTCCTCTTCCTCACCCCTCAAGTCAACTCTTTCCCCTTCATCTCTAAAATCTGTCCACTTTGCTCCATTTGTGCTGCCATGGTGGTGGTCTAGGTAGGGTGACCAACTGTCCTGGTTTGCCCAGGATTGAGGAGTCACTCAGGACATGGGACTTTCAGTGCTAAAATCAGAACATTCCCAGGCAAGCTGGGGAGGTTGGTCACACTGGGTCTCGGTCATATAATTTCTCACCTGGTCTACTGCAGTAGGCTTTCCATAGCCAGCTTGTACAGCAATCCATCCCACACTGATCATCTTTGTAGACATGAACCAGATCATGTCATTGGTGAAAATCTTTCAATGACTCTACAAATATTCAACCTGCCACCTTGTTGATCTGCCCCCCCACATACTCCCCAATCTTATCCCTGTGTTTTCTTCTAGGTCCCCCAGTTCTTCCCACACCCCATATTCTCTGGGCCTTCATACATGCTGTCATCTCTGTGTAGATTGCCCTGAGTCCTATATATGCCTACAGCTCTGAGCTTAGCCTTTAAAACTCAGTCCGGGAATGTCATCTCGGGTGACAGTCGCTGGGTCTGGGTGGCTTCACCATAGATCAACAGTTCTCAGCCTTTGTTTCACTCACCTGGGAGAACTTTCAAAAATCTGGATGCCCATGCCACATGTCGGACCAAGTCGATGCCCATCTCTGGATATGGAACCAGGCTTCATAGTCTGTAAAGCTCTGCAGGTGATTCCTGTGCACCCAAGATTGAGAAGCGCTGGTCTGTGGCGAAGCTTCCCTGCTCCTGTGGCCTGTGTGGATCCTTCCCACTGCCGGCTTCACATCTATATACCTCTGACACTTGTCACACTACTCTCAGGGCGGGAACTCTGGCTGGTCCATATTGGCATCCCCAGTGCCCAGTACAAAGCCTGGCACATAGCACAGGTTTAATACGTGTCAATTGCATGTAGCAATGACCTTGGGCAACTTACATATCCTTTCTGGACTTCATTTTTTCCCCGGAAAATGGGGATAAACATATCTACTAGGAAGAGTTGAGGACTGAACGATAGACGTAAAGCGCCTGGCTTGTGGTTTACTTGCTGTTATAATAGATTGGTGCATGGACATATAGGAATAACATTTGTCGAGTGTTGGGCAGGTGGGAGGGGAGAGGAGGGGATGGGTATATACAAACATAATGAGTGAGATGTGCAACGTTTGGAGGATGGTCATGCTTGAGGCTCTGCCTCGAAGCGGGAGGGGGGCATGGGCAATATACATAACCGTAATATCTGTACCCCCATAATATGCTGAAATAAAAAAAAATAATAGATTGGTGCAGATTAACTGGGGCGAACATTCCTGCCATTTCCCTGCTGTGCCTGAGCCTGAGCTTACTTTTAGCAAAATAAGAGGGAAAATGTGCCCAGAATGAATGCCCACGTACTCTATCTCACAGGTAACATGAGGCTAAATAAGATCATGGCTTAAACGTGTTCAGAGATGGGCAATAGGTGAATATAAAAATAGCGTTAGGATAATGGCCGGACACTTGGGAAGCATCTGTGTCCTCCCCGGCTGATTGCTGTGCAAGCCTGTCTGTGACTCGGAGTTTTGCAAATAAATCACCATGCAGTAAGAGGGGAACAACATGACCTTCAACCCGATATTATCGTCTGTCTAAAGGAGATGTCAGGGTGGGGAAGCTGTTGACAAAGAGAAGAAGGAATGTATTTCTTGAGGCCCTCAGTGATGGATAGCCTGTGTAAATTACCCCGCCAGCCCAGCTGGACTTCTGAGCCACTTGGATGGGTACCCTAGGGGTGGGTCTCTTCTGCTTCCCCCTTCCCTTCTATTTAGTGTGTTCTGTCTTTATATTTCCCACTGGCTTTACTTTCAAAATTGATAACTTCTACCACTAGCAGTGAAAAAAAACCCCACATACACACACACACACACCCCCACCACAACCAAAGAAATCAATATTAATAATAAAAAAAGGGAGAAAGATAATTGTTGGCTGTTTTTCAAGAAAGTTGATGGATGAAAGTGAGTTTTGATCAATGGAGAAACTTGGGCTAAAAAAATGCAAATGCGATCGATCTTAAAGATCCAAATAATGACCCAAGCCATGGCTTTGAGCCCAGATCTCAGGCCACCCACAAACTCACAAACATTGTGTTGGCCGGACATTCCATTTTACTTTGTAGGTTACTCAATGGGCTTTTTAACTCCATAAATATATGAGGGTGTGGGTGGCAGTGAATGAGAGAGAGAGGAGAGAGAGAGATGATGATAGGTGTTACCAATCACTGGCACACTCAGCCAAGTCCTTGTTCCTTGTTTGGAATTTAAGAGTTTGCTGCTAAGGTGTATTTCATGGTTTTGTTTTGTTTTGTTTTTTTTCAAATCTGCTTAGAGCTTTTCTATTTACCCCAAACTTTCTGAAATCATATTTTAAATTTTCTTACTTAAGATTAGGAGGTGAGGTGGGTTATTAAAGCATGGAAATGTAGCTAAGCATTTCGGTGTCTGTTTTAGCATGGGCTTCCCCAGAAGCCCCAGTGGGGAGGTGACCTAAGGAAGGGGAAGTCTGTTATTAAGTCACCTATGACAGGGGACACCTAGAGAGTAACTCCATGGGGAAACTCTGGGAAGCATGTAAAACACGTGTTTCACCCTGCCGGAGGGTGAGGGAGCTGGGGTATTTATACACCAACTCCCAAGAGGTGTCAGTGGAGGGCTGCTCATGGGAGGTGTCAATTGAGTAGCACTTCCAGCCTGCTGAGTCCCAGGCTACCATCTTCCTTGGCTCCAGAAGAAGCCCTATGGCACGGACATGCATCTGCCGATGGCTGAAGTCCAGGCAGGAACACACCGAGTGGTTAAGATCCGAGAGCCGTGTGACCAAGCCCAGGCATTTCTAGAACAATACATACTTGCTTTTGAAGACAAAAGTCAGAGTTTAAAGCACCATTAATGGGGGCAGGCACAAAGAGAGCAGCTGATAATTTGGGAAACATGGAAAAATCATTTCATCTGCCCTGGTAATTTGGGGCAGGACTTCCTATGTAGGATCAAGCCATTTGCAGATATTCGGCTGCGTGGATTTCGAGTTGCCATGTGGCTAAACATGGTTTCTGTGGGGAAGCATGACACTACTCTTCTCAGTCTTGGAATATTACCCCATCAAAATTTAGTCCCGGAGATCTGACAAATGCCTGTTTTTCAAGTCCGGCTCCATGTTGCGCTAGGCTACGGCTTTGGTCCTTTCTTCCTTCAAACTAGATGCAATGTCCTATCTTGCTGCCTCTGTCCTGCTCCACTCTGAAGCAGGTACACAAACTACACCAGGAGATGCCTCCCACGTAGCGTTTTCATGTGTTCGCTTTCCCCCAGTCTTGAATGTTTTTGTCTTCCCAAAATTCACATGTTGAAGCCCTCACCCCCAGTGGGATGGCTTTAGGAGGTGGGGCATTTGAGAGGTAATGAGGTTTAGACGAGGTCATGAAGGTAGAAACCCCATGATGAGATTTGTCCTTATAAGAAGAGACACTAGAGAGCTCTCGGCCACCCCCATGTGACAATACAACAAGAAGGCAGCTGCCTGTAAACCAGGAAGAGGGTCTTCACTAGGCACTGGATCTGCCACTGCTTTGATCTTGAACTTCCCACCTCCAGCACTCTGAGAAAGAAAAGTTTGGTTGCTTAAGCCACCCAGCCTATGGTATATTTTATATAGCATCCCAAAGTGACTTAAATAGGAGCTTTGATTGAGCATGAAGTCCAGAGTAAAAGACATTTTGTGGTTCATAAACCTTGCCTTTTGAGGGTACATCTCAATCTCTTTCTCCATCCCCTTTCCCTCTTCTGCCACCTCCCCCATTCTCATTAAGAGACCCCTAAGTGTCTCTGATTGCAAGTAGAGGTTCTAGCCTCTAGAAAACTCAGCCAAGCTTCATAAACCAGCCCAATGAGCCTGGCTCTGCAGGGAGACAGGAGGATGCTGAGAGGTCTGAGAGGCTCCACGCTTCCTGTAGGCAGTTTATAAACGCAAACCTCCGCCCAAAGGCATCTGGCCCTCAGGTGCTGTTTCTCTTCTCTCTTTGGAGCTGGGTTTATTTTCTTGGAAATCTAAATCATATGTTTCTGTTTCATTTACACCAAATTCAAAGCAATGTTGTTTCCTTGCAGCCTTTTGAAGTTATGGGCGCCTTATGGATTGAATCTACAAATGTTTACTTTTGAGCTTTCATTCTCAAATGAGCTTTAGAAATGTCCCTGCTTCACTTTCTCACAGCCAGTGGTCCTGGAAGGGAAGAGACAAGAGTCTACTTCTTTAGGACCCTTGGGTTTGGGCCCTGGGGACTGTCCTCAAGGAAGAGATAGACATTTTTAAATTAAATTAGAGATGGAGGCCAAGAGGGTGGACTCTAATAGAAGCAGCCACACCCGTCTCCTTCACACTGACTGTCTCTCGTTGGTTCTCTGATGATCTACCATGCTCTCTCCAAGAGGGTCCATTTGTGAGTGGGCATCTACTTTTCGCTCCTTTCCTAGAGAGTGGCGTGTGTGGCTGCTACTGTTAGATTTCACCATCTTGGCCTCCATCTCTAATTTAATTTTAAAAATGTCTATCTCTTCCCTGAGGACAGTCCAATGAAGTAGGCTAGGATTCTTATTTTAGAGGCAAGAAAATAGGGCCAAGAGAGAATGTGTCTCTCTGGCTGAAAACTCTGAGACCCGAGTGTGTATCACTTGGGTAGCCTTAGTCTGGAGAACCCCAAATCAGTTGCTGTGACCCCATCATGTGACAGCTGAAGCCCATGTGACTGTGAAGGCTCATCCCCTTCCATCACTGGCTAGGTGCATCTGACGGGCTGGTGGTGGAGCAGCCCTAGATCCCGAGAGGGCCTGAATTCTGGTCTTAGTTCCGCACAAACAAGTACGATCTCAGGACTTCACATGAGTCTCCTGTTTCCTCATCTGCAGAGGTAAGAATAAAATTTTGACTCTTTCAACCTCACCTCTCAAAGTCATTGAGGATCAACAAAAATAATGACCATGGAAGGTCAACACAAACCCAAGTGAACATTGTTAATAACGTAGTCCATCTACTGCAATAATGAGAACCAACACTGCCGCAGAAAGCTCCACGGCTTTCCCATGTCTTGCATAGCCGATTTCACAAAAGCCAGGGAGATTATAACAGAGATGCACTTCTTATACTGAAGGGTGGATGGAAAGCCAATTACATTCCTATGTAGCTCTGTGTGCCAGTCTTACTGGGGGAGTTTTCACTGCAAGATAGTGGATGCCTTCTTCCTACCGTTCACTAACTCATGCTGTTATTAACTCTGCTGTGAGGTTGGAGATTCAAATCTATTTCTTCTCCTGGATGTCCCAAGAACTAGAAACCAAAACATGACCTTTTGTGCAGCTGAAAAGTTTCACAGATAAATCCATAAAACCCGTATTGCAGAAGACTTCTCTGGGCTGTACACAGAATCCCCATCATTATTCAGAAATGAAAAAGCTGTGTATTCCAATTATGTGAATGTTTCTAAGACTGTTCAGAGGGGGTTTTGCTAGTTTTTCTGAGTTCTGGTTTGGGCCTTAGCCAGGATGTCAGCACAAACCACATACTCTCCATCTTACCCAAAGGTGTCTCAATGTTAACTATAATAACTGTGATTTATTGGGCACTTACCATGTACAAGTCGCTTTAAATAGTTGGCTCTCAACAAAACTCTGCACAATGGCAATATCATCCCCATTTTATAGGTGAGGAAACTGAAATGAAGTTAAATAATTTGCTTGAGGAGGAGCCAAGATTCAAACCCACGATCCTTTGACATCAGATCCTGTTCTCTCTCTGCCTCGCCACACTACTGCCTAACACCACTATGGGTCATCTTGTTATTGTCAACCCTTTCTGGCTCCCTCTGTCGTCTCCTTGAGCCGGACTCAGGGACTCATTTCTAACAGTAGACTGTGATGGAAGTGTCACTATGTTACTTCAGAAATGCATGGCTAGTCTCTTCTTGCTCTATCTCTCTTGCATCACTTGCTCTGGGGGAAGCCAGCTGCCATGCCATGGGGACACTCGGGCAGCCTTGTGGCAAGGTCTGCATGATGAGGAACTATGCCTCCTGCCAGCATGCAGCGAGAAACTGCCCTGTGAGGAGCCATCTTGGGAATGTATCTGTGAGAGCCTGCAGAGGCTCCAGTTGACTGAGGTCTGGGCCACGTCTTGACCGTGACCTCAGGCAGGCCCCAAGCCAGAAGCACTCGGCTAGATGCTGGGCCAACTGCAAAGGCTGCATGGGATAATAAATGCTTATTGTTGGTTTATGGTACCGTATTAGGGTTTTCCAGAGAAACACATATAGAGGTTGTATCTATATAAATGTAGATATGTAGATATATAAAAAGGAATTTATCCTGGGAATTGGTTCACGTGATTGTGGAGGACAGGAAGATGCATGATCTGCCACCTACAAGCTGGAGAACCAGGAAGGATGGTGGTGTGATTCATTTTGAATCCAAACGCCTGAGAACCAGAGAAGCGAACCCAGTCTGAAGTCAGAGGCCTAAGAACCAGGAGGTGCTGGTGTAAATCCTGGAGTACGAGGCCCAAAAACCAGAGTGCTGAGGTCCAAGGACAGGTGAAGATGGATGTCCCAGCTTTGGAAGAGTGAGTGAATTTCCCCTTCCTCCACCTTTTTATTCTATTTGGGCCCTCAGTGGTGAGGATGGGTCTTCATTACTGAGTCTACTGATGCAAACACTAATCTCTTCTAGAAACACCCTCCCAGGCACACCCAGAAACAATGTTTTACCAGCTACCTGGGCATCCCTTAGCCCAGTCAAGTTGACACATAGCATTAACCATCACAGCCACTAAGTATTGAGGTAATTTGTTACAGAGCGATCAGTAACTAATACAAACTCCTAATCCTCTTCTGTGTTTCCATCTTACTGATCTTTCTCTGCTTCTTTGTTTTATTTCTTGGGAGACTTCCTTGATTTTGACTTCTATCCTCTTTTAATTTCAGCTGTCATATTTTTATTTCTAAAGGCTCTTTCTTGATGGATTCTTTTTTACACATCATCTGTCCTTGCTTTTAAGGATCTTCTCCTTTCTCCCTGAAGATGCTAATGATTTATTTTTTTATACTCTCCCCCTACTCTTTGTTGTCTGATTCTTCTGGGTTCTTTTTTTCCCCTTTTCTCTCTTGTGCTAGAAGCTCTTCTCAAACATCTGCTGACCCCCACTTGTCCATTCACACTTGGAAGAAAGGGGATTGGAAACTCTTGTTCTGAAGGCTGGAATTTGCCAATTAGTGATTTCGCTACCGGATGATGGGTGGACTACAGCTCCCCACTGTCAACACCCAAACATCAATATCTGCTGATCTTTCCTCTGGTCTGTGAACGAGAGTCCTCCAACCTCCTGCCTTGAGGATAAACCTGACTACATGTATGATAAACATAGTGGATGTGAACATTTAACACAGCACTACTCAGATGAACCAAGAAACATAGTTTATTTTTCATCATTGATCTATTCCTGCTTCTCTGGCCTCCATCACTATTTTAGGAAGAAAATAAAAATTCTCCCAGATTTTCCCAGGGAGAGGTAGTCTCTTTCAGGTCAGTTTCCTTGGACAAATGTTTAGTTTTTTGGGTTCCTTCTCCCTTCCTCAGCTCCTTCCTGAGATTGAGTTGGAATATCTAGGGGGCAGTGGTTAAAGGGTTTGGGTCCACGTGCTACCATCTGTGCCCTCATCAGCCTCTAATGAAGAGTGCAGGTCTGGATTTGTCCTGGGTCCTGCTGTTTGGTGAGGTGTGGCAGTCTCTGAGGGCCTTTTGAGCCCATATGTAGCTCCTACTATTGGATGTCATGGTTCCAGCCATTTGCATCCTGTTTTGGGTCCCAGCACACTGTCTTCCCTGTGTCCTGAGCCAAGGCCTCCACCAGTCCACCATCCTCTGTGCCCACACTGAGGCTCACAGAGACTCACAAAGTCCCCGAGCTCACAGAGGCTGAGGGTATCCATGAACATGGCCTTGGGGTCCTCTGCCCAGCTCCCTCCTCCCACCAATGCTACTCCAGCCTTGCATTGGACGAGGCTGAATAAGAACCTTCTCCCTGATGTCTGCAGGAGCCCCCGAGCTAGGAAACCATGAACTCTGATGTTTTCTTTCCTCTCAACTCATTTAACACCCTCTGTTCCAGAACTTTGATTCAGAACAGGGAAAAAGAGAATACCAGCATCTGACTATTTCCCCCCAGCTGAATTCTCCACTCCCTTCCCCTTCCTTCAGAAATGGCAAGAGATTGATACTATTTCTTCCTGATCAAAGACTGTCCCTGGGTCACAGATTCCTCCATGCCTTGATGGCATTCCCTCTCTCTCCATCTTGGGGCCATAATGGGGAGGGGTTACAGGGAACTTTTTGTCTGAGGACCTGTAAAATATTTTTTAAATGTCTTCTGTGTAACAGTATCCATGCTGTAAAATGAGCATCCTTACAGGTAAAGCTTCAGTGACATTTTTGGAATTGCTAGGTCGAGGGACATGAGCAACATGGAGGCCTTTGATGCATATTGTCAGTTGTCAAGGGAGGTAACCTAATAACCCATTATCCTCCATTGCAAAAACGTGATCTATTTAATCTGATTAGCCAGAAGACAGCATGGATTTCAGGGAGATTCTAAACCCATTCAGTAGAACAAATCGCAGCAGGGAGTCTGGTGCTGGGAGAGGGGAGGCAAGAAGACCCACTAACCAAGGACTGGGCTGCAGCAGAAACCTGGAGTGTAGGAAGAAAAGTTCAAGAAGGAGACAAGAGGCCCCAAAGTGAAAAGCACACACACTTTTAAGTTTCAGTCGCCCTCAAGGAAATTGTTAGAAACTAGAGCCCAAGGCAAATATGAATTTTGGACTCGTGTTCTAAAATAAAGCTCTTCCTGGGGAGTTCCAAGAAAAGGAAATTGAAGAAAGAAAGAAAAACAAAACATACTCCGTCTGAATCTCTGACTATTTTGTTTCTTAAACCTTTTTCCCAGCAATGGTTTTGTAGCTCACTAAGCCTTAGACTCGCTGTACCAGTGGTCTTGGCTTTCATCATTTATCCCAACTTCCGTCACTTCCTAAAGTATTAATAAATCTGTGTGTGTTTTTTTTTTCGTAAGGGATGATGACTGGTTAGGGTTGAAAGTACTGTCTTCTTGACTTTGTAAAACCTGGGGAATTTCTTGCTCTTTTAAAAACCTGTGGATTGAAGCCTCAGACTATTGCATAGAAACACACATGCACCACTGAATGCTAATGACAGTCACGCATCACTTAACAGTAGGGATACATTCTGAGAAATGCATTGTTAGGCGATTTTGTCGTTGTGTGAACATCGTAATGCATTTACACAAACCTAGACGGTAGCACCTGCTACACACGTAGGCTCTATGGCATAGCCTATTGCTCTTAGGATACACACCTGTATAGCATGTCACTGAATACCGTGGGCAATTGTAACACCATGGTAAGTATTTGTGTATCTAAAAGTAGATTTACAGTAAAAATATGGTATAAAAGATAACAAATGGTACCCCTGCATAGGACACTTACCATGAATGGAGCTTGCAGGACTGGAAGTTTCTCTGGGAGAGTTAGTGAGTGAGAGGTGAGTGAATATGAAGGCCTAGGACATTTACTATACATGACCGTAGACTTTATAAACACTGTGCCCGTAGGCTACACTAAACTTATAAAAAAAGTTTTTTGCTTAAATAATAAATTAACCTTATTACTGTAACTTTTTTAGTTTATAAACTTTAAAATTTTTAAAAACGGATCCTTTTGTAGTAACACTTAGTTTAAAACACAAACATATTGTTCAGCTGCACAAAAATATTTTCTTTGTTTATGCCCTTATTCTATAATCTTTTCTCTATATTTATTTATATTTTTTACTTTTTTGTTAAAAAATAAGAAACATACATCTCAGCGTAGGCCTACACAGGGTCAGAGCCATCAAGACATCACTAGGTGCTAGGAATTTTTCAGCTGCATTATAATCTTATGAGGCCACTGTTGCTAATGTGGTCTCTCATTGACCCAAATGTCATTATGTGGCACATAACTATACATCGGAATCCCAATGTATACTTTTTAATTGATAGACTATTATTTTTTAATAGTTTTAGGTTTATAGAAAAATTGAGCAGAAAAGTACGGAGAGTTCCCATATACACCCCTTCCTCTTTTCTCTTATTATTAACATCTTGCATTAGTGTGGTACATTGGTAACAATTGCTGCTGAGCCAATACTGGTACATTATTATTAACTAAAGTTCATAGTCTAAGTTAGTGATCACTCTTGGTGCTGTACATTCTGTGGGTTTGCACAAATTCTGTGGGTTGGACAGCACAATTTCACCACCCTAAAAAATCTCCTGTGCTCTGCCCATTCTATTCTTTCCTTTCTCCCCCTGTATCTCTGGAAACTGCCATCTTTTTTCAGTCTCCATAGTTTTGCCTTTTCTAAAATGTCAATATAGTTTGAATCATATAGTATATAACCTTTTTTAGATTTTTAAAATTTCACATAGCAGTATGCATTTCATGTTCTTCCATGTCTTATCTTGGCTCAATAGCTCATTTTTTTTTATTACTGAATAAGATTCGATTGAATGTACCACAATTGATCCATTCACCTGTGGAAGGACATTCTGGTTGCTTCCAGGTTTTAGTAATTATGAATAAATCTTCTATAAACATCCCCGTGCAGTTTCTTGGGTGGACGCAAGTTTCCGCTCATTTGGGAAAATACCAAGGAGCACAATTGCTGGATCATGTGGTAAGAGTGTGTTTAGCTTTGTGAGAAACTGCCAAACTGTCTCCCAAAGTAGCTGTACCATTTTGCAATCCACCAGTAATGGATGAGAGTTCCTGTTGCTCCACAACCTGGACAGCATTTGGTGCTGTCAGTGTCTTGGATTTCAGCCTTTCTAATAGTCATGTCCTTGTATCTCATTGTCATTTTAATTCGCAATTCCCTAATGAGTATCTTTTCAAATGCTTATTTGCCATCTGTATATTTTCTCTTTTTTTGTAGAGATGGTGTCTCATTCTTGTCACCCAGACTGGAGTGCGGTGGTACGATCATAGCTCATGGCAGCCTCAAACTCCTGGGCTCAAGTGATCCTCCCACCTCAGCCTCCCTAGTAGATGGGACCATAGACGCAAACCACTGTGCCTGGCACAATCTATACATTCTCTTCTAAGAAGCATCTGTTCAGATCTTTTGCCCATTTTTAAATTGGATAGTTTGTTTTTGTATTGTTGAGTTTTAAGAGTTCTTTGCATATTCGGATACCAGTCCTTTATCAGCTATGTGCTTTGCAAATATTTTCTTCCAGTCTGAGGCTTGTCTTTTCATTCTCTTAACAATGTCTTTTGCAGATCAGAAGTTTTTCATTTCAATGAAGTCCAACTTACCAATTTTTTTTCTTCAAACATACTACTGGGTAGAGATGCAATGCTCAAAGCAAAGAGTCAGTCTGGCCCGCCTGCATGTTTGCCTTACCATTGATCTCAAAGTGTTTCCCAGGGGAATTTGGCTTTCTGGCCCCTGAGTGATAAACACCGTATCACATTATCGTTGTTGCTGGCTGTCTGAAATGCACACAAAGTCATGAGAAAAGGGGATGGTCAGGTTGATCTGAGGTTCAAACCTCCTAAGGTGAAGCGACTGGGCAGGGCTGGAAACGAAAGGGTGGGAACGTTTATCAGCACAGCTGGGGGCTGAAGGCTAGACCATTTGTAGCTATTTTAGCCTATGCTGTGCCTCCTGTACCCTGGTCTGAATTTGTATTTTTTTCCCTTATAAGCTTTCTGTCTCCTCCACAAGCTGGGATTCATTGAGAGACTCATGACTTCTATTTAAAGTGCTTTTTGCAAATTCCAAAACATATGCATGTTTTACTAGTATGATAAAGTGGGAGTAGGGTGCTATGTTTATGGGTGGAAAAAGCAAAGTGATGTTAACAGAATGAAGCATGCAAAAGAAAAAGAGAACAAATGCTTGGGCCCTCCCACTGAAGGCAGTCATGGGGGGCGTTGGCTTATCTGTCCCCGTGAGACCCCTGTGAGTTGCAATAGATGCCCACGGAGATCTCACAGTGGGGGAAAAGCCCTCTCCTCTGCAGTCCCCATTCACCTCTCTTCCATCTCAGGACATCCTGCTGGGAGATCATCATTCTTTTTGTTCTGGTGACTCCGTTCCTACTAGAGCTCTCTGGGAGGTCCCTGCACATACAAACTCTCTAAGCTGCTGGGGGTGATGATCCAGTCTCTGTCTGTGTCTTTGAGGAGAATCTCATTGTGGGAACACAATGGATGTGAAGTACATGAAAGGTTACGACAGCCTACAAACTGCCCTAGGAGGTGGCTGTGATCGAATCAGAGCTAGACCACAATAAAACCATCTTTACTCTGTTTCCTTTTGTTGCAGTGGTGGTAAAATACACATAACATGAAATCTACCATCATAACCATTTTTAAGTGTACAGTGCAGTGTGTCATCCAAATGACCACCAGGATGGCTAAATAATAGAAAGGAGAGTTTTATCAGGGATACCAGTTGGCAAACTAGGAAGAAGACAGTCTCACTTACGGACTGAGGTGCTCTCTCTTCAAAGAAGGAAAAGGCAGGTTGGGTTTTATGCCTTACAGGGTCTGATTATATAATAGAGTCATACATATTCATCAGGTTAGGGGGAAGCTATACATATTGATGAAGGGGTTGAGAACATGTGCAACGGGTTAACATATATGTAACATACATCCCATGTTCACTTTGGAGCAGGATTTTAGCATTAAAATGTGGTGGAATTTGGGTCTTTACATCGAAAGGTAACAAAAACAGTTGTGTGCAGTCTCTATAACGTGGCTGAAATGGGATTAAGGTCTGTAGTTGCTTATCAGAAAAGAATGTTGGTAAGGCCGGTTCTCTGTCCAATAAGAGTTGTAGGGTCTGGGGTGTAACTCAGAGTTAGGAGGGGTGTGATAATTATTCTTCTTGGTGAATTTTTCTGGTCTTTATGTAGATAGAGGAAAAAGTATCTTGCAGCTTCTGCTGATTTCTAAGGGCTTTTAATTCAAAATAATCATTATACCAGGAAGCCATGTTTTGGGTGAAATTCCTTGAGCTTCTTCAACCCAAACGTTGCTCTACTATGGGAGAGCTAGTCTTCCTACTGGGAAGCACCAAATGCTGGCTTTCTACCTACATTTTAAGAAAGATGATACATTTGATTATTAAGTCAAAAACTTTATGGAAAGGAGCAACAACATTCCAACAAAAGGTTAATGGAATCATGTCTGTCCTAAGAAAAATATTGAGTGTAAGACATAGTCCTTAGATACACATGTACACATATTACATCTACATATAACATTGTGTATGTGCATAAATAAGCCATGTATTTCTCTTTTTTCCTTAATTATTTCATGGAATCATTAATGGAAAAAATAAAATCTGTAAAATAATGTAAAGAAATGTATTCTGAGCCAATGTGAGTGACCATGGCCCAGGTACACACAAGTCCAAGAAGCCTTGAATAAGTGGTCCACAAGTGGTCGGGTTACAGTTCGGTTTTATACATTTTAGGGAGACAGGGATTGCAGGTAAAATCATGAATCAATTCATGGAAGGTATATATTGGTTTGGCCTGAAAAGGCAAGGTATCTCAAATCCAGGGGCTTACAGGTTATAGGTGGGTTCAGAGATTCTTTGATTTGTAATTGGTTAAAGAAATAAAGCTTTGTTTAAAGCCTTGGAGTCAGTAGAAAGAAATGTCTGAGTTAGGATAAGGAAGTCTGCTAATTATAGAACAAGCCACAAGATAGGACTCAAGGTGACCTGTTAAGCAAATCAATGACCTGCAAGTGTGACTTAACCTTTGCCCCATGTGGCTTTAGGTCTTGTTTATAATTTAGTGTCTTATTTCCACAAAGAGTCTGTTTGGTCAGTCTTGTGGTCTCTGTTTTAATATTAATGCTGGTCAGTTGTTGTGTCTAAACTCCAAGACGGAGGGGTATAAGGAGGCGTTTCCGACCTCCTTTCCTTTCATGGCTGGGAACTCAGTTTTAAAGTTTTTCTGGGATCCCCTTGGCCAAGAGGGGAGGTCTACTCAATTAGTGGGGGAACTAAGGCTTTTATTTTTAGTTTACACAATGCTCTTAGTAGTGGAACAAATTAATTGTCATAATTTCTGTGTTCACTTATCAGTGTATTTTCTGTTCTTCATCTGAAAAGAAGAAATATAAGAATTTTTATTTCTGTAATGTGTCTTTGGGGTGGGTAGCTCTTGCCAGCAGCAGGGATCCTGAACCTCTGAGAGATTGTTTTCAAACACTGCTAAAGTTGCACCGATGGTTTTATTATGCCTGTTTGCTGAGAAGTAAATTTGAATGTGCTTAACTGCTGTGTAATCTCTTCAAACCCTCTTCAGGCTCCAGGGCCACCCTTGCTGATTTCAAAGGCCGGCAGTGTTTTGCAAAGAGTTAGTGTTCCCAGAGGGTACCGCTCTGACTCCACACAATTTCTACTTGCATCATTATTTTTGTTAAAAAAAAAAAAAAATCTTTGCCTAGGGGCAGTCAGTTCGTCTTTCTGGTCTCTGTTTCCTGAGGTGTAACACAAGACAGTTGCCTTGGATGACCTGTGCATTGTTTTGGTTTCCACATTCAATGATCCCAGGAGAGATGGGTAAATATTCTTGGAGCTGCTGTGACCATTTAAAATGAAGGGCTTTGCCTGGCATGAAGCTTAAAAAAAATAAATCTATTAGAGGGAATTAAACGAGATTAGCCTTGTCCCAGCCAGTGTCAGGGAACATGATGAGGTGAAATTAGGACGTTAAAGAATCGTTTAATAGAAGTGGCTTAAAAATCCAATGAACTCAATGCTTCCATTAGGAAGCAGTGGTAGAGAGAGAGTTTTCCAAGGAAAATATGACTGGGCTTCACTTCTGGTCCTTGTCTTGGCATCAAGAAGAAGCTCTTCTTGGCCTACAGCGCCCTGGGGCCACGTCAGGAGCAGGGTGTGTGTGCCCCACGTGTTGGTCACTGTCCTGATACCTTCCAGGAAGGCCGATTAAGGTCACGAGTGAGCACAGCTCAACTTGTGCGCTCACCCCTCCTGCCATGTTCTTCCTCCTGCAGTCCACACGCAAGTGACCAGCTGGGCCTATAGTCTGTCCAGGGCTGGTGCGATTTTAAATAACTCCGGCTGTCCACTTTGCCAGTGGAGAGTGGTTATTTAGTCTATTTCAGCATCATGAGGGAGAGCGTCATTGTTGTTTATGGCAGAAAAGGGCTGGCCCGGGAACTGCAGCAGGACACACAGCGTGGGTCTAGCTCAGGGTATGCAGGGGAGCGCGGCCCACCCCCAGCGCCCTGATCTCATTGTCGTTTCTGAATCAGGGCACTCATCTTGTTATTGGATCTCATCTGATGTCTGCGTGCTAATTACTCTCCCTGCATTAAATTCTGTGTGAACACTGAAATGCCCTCAAGGGTTCCAGATGGAAGAAAACCACCCGCTGCATTTTTCTTGAGGTTGGAAAGTTACAAGTTGAGGAGCCAGGGGCTCTATCTACCCCCAAAGTGCCCTGGGAGATGCCAGGCTTGATGGCCGTTCACTGTGATTGTGTTTGCCTCGGGCTCCACAAATGATAGAAATGGCTCATCTTCAAAAAGCAGCCTGTCTACTGGGGGTTATTTCTCGACTCTTTGCAGATCTTCTCCTGGGTTGTGCTTGTCCCTATTTACTTGGCTACTCTCCCTGCATCACAAATGTCACTACCGCTTTTTTTAAAGGGACTCCTCACTGTTCTCTGTGCTCACAGGCTCTCCACTTGCCAATCCGGCTGCACACTGTTGCCAGACTGGCCTTCAGGAGGGGCATCTTTTTGCTCCATTGCACACTTCCCACTGTCTTGAAAATTAGGTGAAAACCTTTACCGTGACGCTCAAACACTGTAGGATGTGTGTAATGATTAATTTTAGGAATCAACTTGACTGGGCTAAGGGATGCCCAGATAGCTGGTAAAACATTATTTCTGGGGGTGTCTATGAGTGCGTTTCCAGAAGAGATTAGCGTTTAAGTCAGGAAACTGAGTACAGCAGGTCACCATCACCAATGTGGGTGGGCACCAACCCATTGGATAGATGAATTGGATAGAGCAAAAAGGTAGGGGAAGGGAAAATTTGTACTCTCTGTTGAGCTGAGCCTTCACCTGCCCTTGGGCATCAGGTCCCTTGGTTCTCGGACTTTCAGATTTGGCCTGGGACTTACTCCATCAGACTTCTGCTTCCATTCCCTGGGGCTTGCACTGGGACTACCCCACCGCCTTTCCTGGGCCTCCAGCTTTCAGATGGCAGCTTGAGGGACTTCTCAGCCTCCATAATTATGTGAGCCAATCCCTCATAATGGATCTCTATCTGTATCAATATATCTATATATCTCTACCTCTATCTCTATATATCCTGTTGGTTCTGTTCCCCTGGAAAGAATCAGGGGAACCTAATACAGCGTAGTTCAGTCCATTTCTCCCTGCCCTACAAACACCCTCTCTACAACCAGAATCTGTCACTTCATATTTTCATCTGGCACCAGATTTGTCTTGCCTTTGCTCACACTGTCCCTTAGTTTTCAGTGTACCTCCTGCCTGCCATCTCTCAAACCTATTTCTATCATCACGATTTTCCTCGTGTCTCAGAGAGATGTGGTTGTGTCCTTAGAACACTTACAGCCTGTGGAATGTGCCTGTGCCTCGTTTATGGCACACACCTGCTTTGTGTTGCGACTTGTTTGTGCGTATGTCTCAGCCTGAAAGAGGACAGGGCGAAGCTTTCTCATCTGCAGTTCCCTGAAAATCCTGCATCTAGCATGCATAAGGTCAACCTGAGCAAGTTAGCGGGGATATGGCGGAATGAACACCAGACGGAATATCAGGCAGGTCCGGAGCTGAGCGTTAGCAGGTGATCTTGGCCGAGTCACGTGTGCTGTTGAGCCCTAGCATGCACAGGTGTAACATGAATATGATATTTTCCTCAAAGGGCTGCTACATAGCTCATGTGAGATAATATATGTGAAATATCTTTTCAAATTATGAAGTATCATACACCTATGTGTAAACAGTAAATATCTGGAGAAATAAATTTTAAAGTTTGCAAATAGTTTCCAAAAATCTCTAGGGCACAGGTATTCGGATAACCCTCCTGGTGTTGTATGAGCTCCGCCCACACTTGTCAGTGCATTTCTTTCTCCTTTTGCTCAAATAGCTCTTTCAATTGGGCCTTTGATCCCAGCACCAAAAAGAAACAGGGAAGCGCACTCAGTAGATTTCTACCTCCGTCCTAGCAAAGCCACCATGATTTAATTTGGCTTAGGGGTACCGCTGTATGAATGATTTGTTTTTGTGCATTTTAAAATTACTATGGACATACATTATTTTTCATCTTGGTATTCATGTTTCAAGATGGAAAGTTGGGTTAGGGTTGGGCTAATGTGTGTCAAGTGGTCCCACAGCAATAAAGGTACAAAATTGTAGACACAGTCTAGGTAGAGGCCCGCTGAGACCTAGGGTGTCAGGAACTCCGCACACACAGGAGATAGACAGTGGCTGTGATAGTGGGGAGATGATGGCCCCCTAGGCCTAAGCACCCCAGGCAGTGCATCTTGCAGAGGAATAAAATAGCTTCCAAGGTTGCCTTTATTTCTCCTAAAAGTGAAGCCTTCGGAAAGTGGTTATTTCTATTTGCCCCATCCCCGTTCTTCTAAGACTGCTGTAAGAAGAAGAAAAACAGATTCTGGAACACAATAGTTTACAAATTGTTTGCAGCCAAATTCAACTTTGGCCTGTGATTAATTCCTGCTAGCGTGGCAAACTTTCCAATCACACAAACACAGAGCCCTGCATTATTTAAAAAACACATGGTACTGGCTCTGGAAATGATTCCAGATTCCAGACCATGGCAAATCTGCAGGAACTGCCCACTGCCGTTTCTGGGACTCAGTTAGGTTTGGAGAATGCTGGGCTGGTGGGGGGGGGGGGTGTCTCAGGATGGTGGGAGAGGAGGAAAGAAGCTTTGGCCACAAGCTGATGAAGGGGCATAGGGAATGAGGCGGCCCTTTCCAGCTCCTCTTCTAAGGCACTGAGATAATTACATCCTTTCAGTCCATAGTCTCAGCTAGAGGCCCAAGCACAGGATTGGCTCCCTGTCCAGGCTTTGGGCCAAATAGCATGTGCTTTGGTGACTCTTTCTTTCTCCCTGTGCCTCCCCACCCTTTTCTCTCTCTAGACTGTCAAGTTTTCAGACATCATCTGGATAAAATTGTCAGGCCCTGTTGAGTAGGGGGCTTTGGGGATACAGTTGACTCAGGCCAAGAGTAAACAGAACGTAGAGGAGCAGACCTTTGACACTCTTCAGAGACACTAGAGGAACAAGTCACTGAAATCCAACCACAGTGTCCCTGGGCACAGCCAGTGGGGAACAAGGGTCTGCTCCCCAGATCCCACCCTTCTCTGTGAAATTAGGTGGATGAGTTGGCAAACACAATCCACGTTCAGAAACGTCTGCTGAATTTAAGTCAGACACTTTACAAACTAAGGCAGTTTGTTAACAGGGGACTGAGATTGCTGGATATTTTGCTATTATAAGCACATGCAAATACCAAAAATGTAATAAAAAATCTCCCAACAAAGAAGAGCCCAGGACCAGATGGCATCATGGCTGAATTCTACCAAATATTCAAAGAAGGATTAATACCAATATTTCTTAAACTCTTCCAAAAAAAAAAAAAAAAAAGAGCTAGGAGGAATAATTCCAAACACATTTTATGAGGCTATCATTGCCTTGGTAGCTAAGCTAGACAAAGACATCACAAGAAGAGAAAACTACAGGCCAATATCACTGATGAATGTTGATGCAAAAATCTGCAATAAAATATTAGCAAACTGAATCCAACAACACATCAAAAAGATTTTACATCATGACCAAGTAAGATTTATTCCTGGCATGCAAGCCAGGTTTAACACATGCAAATCAGCCAATGTGATACATCACATTAACGGAATGAAAGATTAAAAAATACATTATTATCCCCACTGATGCAGAAAAAGCATTCAACAACGTTCAATGTTCTTTCTTGATAAAATGTCTCAACAGTTTAGGTACAGAAGGAAAGTTCTTCAACGTAATAAAGACCATTTATGAAAAACTCATAGCTAATAACATAATCAATGGTGAATAAGAGAGAGCTTTTTCACTAAGATCTGGTATAAGACAAGTATGCCCACTCTCACTACTTTTAAGCTACACAGTACTGGAAGTACTAGCAAGAGCAATCGCACAAGAAAAAGGAAGAAACGCATCCAAATTGGAAGGGAAGATGTGAAATTATATCTATTTGCAGATGATATGATCCTATATGTAGAAAGCCCCAAAGATTCTACAAAAAACTGTTAAAACTAATAAATGAATGCAGTAAAGTTGCAGGATACAAAATCAACGTACAAAAACCAGTGGCATTTCTATACACCAATACCAACAAAGGTGAAAAAGAAATCAAGAAAACAATTTCACGTATGACAGCATAAAAAAATGCTTAGGAATAAATGTAACCAAGGAGGTGAAAGATCTGTACACTGAAGGCTATCAAACATTGATGAAAGAAATTGAAGAGGACACAAATAAATGGAATGGTATCCCATGCTCATGGATTAGAAGAATTAATATTGTTAAAATGTTCACACTTCCCAAAGCAATATGCAGATTTGATGTAATCCCTATCAAACTCCCAATGGCATTCATCACAGAAATAGAAAAACAACCCTGAAAGTTGTATGAAATCACAAATGACCCCAAATAGCCAAAGCAATCTTGAGAAAAAACAACTGGAGACATAATACTTCCTGATTTAAAATTATATTACAAAAGTACAGTAGTTAAAACAGCATGGTACTAGCACACGTAGACCAATGGAACAGAATGAAGAGTGCAGAAATAAATCAAAACATATACAGTCAACTAGTTTTTGACAAGGACACCTAGAAGACACAATGGGGAAAGAGTAGTCTCTTCAATAAATGGTGCTGGAGGTATCAGATTTCCACATGCAAAAGGATGAAATTGTACCCTTATCTTATACCATACATAAAAATCAACTCAAATTGGATAAAAGACCTAAATGTAAGACCTGAAACCATAAAATTCTTGGAAGAGAACATAGGGGAAAAGCTCCATGACATTAGCCTTGGCAATGATTTTTTGGATATTATGCCAAAAGCTCAGGCTATAAAAGTAAAATAAACAAATGGGACTACATCCAACTAAGAAGCTTCTGTGCAGCAAAGGAAACAATCAACAAAATTAAACAACAACCTGGGAATTGGGAAAATATTTGCAAACTATGTATCTGATAAGGGGTTCACATCTAAAATATATAAAGAACTCATAACTCAATAAGACAAAAACAAATAACCTGATTTTAAAAATGGGCAAAGGACCCAAATAAACATTTCTCGAAAGAAGACATGAAAATGGCCAATATATGACCCAGAAATCTCTATTCTGGGCATATACCCAGAAAATAAAATCACCATCTGGTAAAGACATCTGCACATCCACGTTCATTGCAGTATTATTCACAATAGCCAAGGTATGGAGACAACCTAAGTGTCCACAGACGGATGAATGGATAAAGAAACTGTGGGAGATATACACACCATGGAATATTACTCAGCCTTGAAAAAGAAGATCTTGCCATTTGCCACAACATGGATGAAACTGGAGGACATTGTGCTCAGTGAAATAAGCCAGACTCAAAGAAAAATATCGCAGATTTCACTGATATGTGAAATCTAAAAAAAAAAAAAAGTCAAATACTGTGTGTAGAGATTAAAGAATAAAACAGTGGTCATCAGGTGTGACAGGGGTGGGTTGGGGTGAGGAAGTAAGAGGATATAGGTCAGTGGCTACAAAGTAGCAGGTATGTAGGATGAACAAATCTAGCAATCTAACGATCTAACATACAACCTGATGACTATAGTTAATAAAATTGTATCGTATTTGAGAGTCCTGCAAAATGAGTGAATTTTAACTGCTCTTGCCACAAACAAACAAACAAAAGCAAAAATCCACAAAAAAGGGTAACTATGTGAGATGATGGATATGTTAATTTGCGTCACTATAGTAACCATTTTAATATCTATGTGTATCCCATAACATCCTGTTGTACACCTTAAATAGTCACAATAAAATATATGTTTAAAAACACACACACACACATGAAGAGACGCAGACTGGAAGTTAGAATTCCACTTGATAAAAAGCTTGAGTCCCTGGGCCATCGGCTTTCTGTGCTGTAGTTCACCACGGCTAGGTTGATTTGCTAGATTTCTCCAAAACAACAGAGGACCCGAGTGAAGACTGACTACATCACTGGAGTTTTTGTATGGCCCTTCAGAGGCCTGCACACTAAATGATCTCTTGAGGTTGTTTCCAGCTCTAAGATCTATAACTCCATGAACTACCTTTATTTGTTATGGCTCGTAAAAGTCACTGGCTGCATATTTTATTCCCACTTGGCACATAAAGGATCAGAGAGGTTAATTGAATAACCCAGACCCATGCAGCATGACCACATTCATTCTGCAACCAGACTCGGGCTATTTGAAGCTCAGGGACCCACTGCTTCACCCTTCCTTTGTTGACCAATTACATACAACACAGGGAGGGTGATCATTTATCTTCTAAATCGACACTTTGGAGAGTAAACGGGGACACCATTAATATTCATGCTGAGATGACAGGCGTAAACCATGACATATGGGTACTTAAGCACAGTGAGAGAGAGTAAGGTAGTTTTTTTATGAGGGTATCAACAGGTCTTAAATTTGAATTCTACAGAATTTATGGGGTACTTGAAATTTACAATCATTTGTATTGCCTGCCACTCATAAAAACCCTCCGGTGTGATTAGGTTGGCTGCTCTTGTGCCCGAAGCAGGCATGCGGTGAATCTCAAGTAGAACAGCCTCAAATTCCAAACGTGTTAAATACCCTTCTTAAACACATACCCCGATCTCTGCCACCTTCTGAAAGCAATAATCAGTTCAAAGGGAAAAGAATGTCCACAGAAGCTAATCTTTGGTGTTCCCCTGGGGTGCACCTTGTTCTGCTTGCCCCTCTACTTTCTGTCTAATCCCAGAGCAAATTGTTAGCTGAGGTCCGATTCGACCCCGGGGAATCTGAGAGGGGTCCCCTTTCAGGTTGCTTCCCCAGCCTGTTTCTTGCTGTGTGGATGTAATAACAGGGATTACACCAAAATTGCAGGATAGCCCTTTGCTTCCAAACCTATAATTGTCTCTTATTCTCCAAACACGCTTTGGTCTTGGCCAAAAAGGACTGTCTATTCCTGGGAGAGATGGTGCCATGGCACAGTCTAGAGTGGGGGCCTTGGTTGCAGACTCCGGTGCCAGCCCAGCTGCTGCCTGCTCCTAGGTGTTTCATGTTTTAAGCCTCCATTTTCTCTTCTGCAAAATGAGGAAGATTTCCTGCACTCGCTCTTTTCTTTTAGAGTCATGGACTTTGGAGACCTGAGCTAGACGAGATTGTACTCTCTGGAAATACAATCCCATCTCTCTCTCCATAGCTACGGGTGATGATCTCTCCCATCACCCGTAGCTATGGAGACTATATTTTCTGAACCTCAAATTAAAATATTACCCTATGCTCTGAAACTAAAAAGGGGTGTTGTAACTAACACTGTCTCAGAAAATCCAGGAAGTGTGGTTTCCTTACCCACTGTCCTTTTCACGTCGTTGGCCATTGGTCAATAAATACCCGTGGAAGGAATGAAGGGACCAACCAGATATCATCGCTACCGTCCCTGGCACGTATACAGTTTTTGCATCCTGTCCTCCTCATTGTGTTTGCTGTGTCAGTCAAGGTCCCTACAGGAAGCGGATGGCCCTGAAATTAGAATGATTCAAGGAGAGCTTAATAAAGGGACTATTTATGAAAGGGCAGGTGGGGCGTAAAGAATCGCGAGGGATACTAGTAACAGTGGGGGAGCTGTTAGCACTCCTAGGCCCAGAGGGATGAGGGAGGAAGTAGAAACAGGAACCTACAACAAAGAGCCTTTCATAGAGTAGATTGCCTTGCTGGGAGCCTTGGCCGTCAGTGACCTCAAGGTGAGAGCCAGTGGTATAAGCACCTTGACCTCACTCAGATCTGCTTGTGACTCCCATGGACTGAACCCAACGAGATGCCAGAGGGCAAGCGAACCCCTGATGTGATCCATCGACAGGCAGGAGCAGAAGGATGGGGCACATGCAGATGGTGGGTACATGTGCTGTCTCTGAGATGCAAGGTGTATTTCTGGTTTTTTGAGACAGAGTCTTGCTCTGTCGCCTCGACTAGAGTGCAGTGGCATCATCATAACTCACTGTAACCTCAAACTTCTGGCTCAAGCGATCCTCCTGCCTCAGCCTCCTGGGTAGCTGGGGACTACAGGTGCATGCACCACACCCAGCTAATTTTTCTATTTTTTGTACAGACAGGGTCTTGCTCAGGCTGGTCTTGAACTCCTAGCTCAAGTGATCCTCCTGCCTTGGCCTCCCAGGGTGCTAGGATTACAGGCGTGAGGCACTGTGCTTGGCCTGTATATTTCTTAAAGAAAGAATTAAAAGAGAAAAATATTATCAGAGGATTTATTTCCTTAAGCAGCTCCCTACCTGGAAGCTAGATGAGTGAGTACAGGGAAGATGGCGCATGTCACCCCCTCCACCTTCCTGGCATGCGCCATCTTCCCTGAGACGTCTTCCTGGTACTCGCCTCTCATCACCTTCAGACAAGAAGGTGTCTCTTCTCGGTACTCCTGGTCACCTTACCCTTCACTCAACTCTTACACTTCCCAGTTTGTAATGATTGGTTTCCTTCTCTGGGAGCTTCTTGAGGACAAGGACTGTGTGTTGGTCCCCTGGTCTCTCCCACACTAGCCCAGTGGCATGCACATAGTAGGTGCTCAGTTAACGTTTGCCGAATGGACGATGTTTCCCATGGAATGAAGGAATGCTTGCCCTTGGATGACAACAAAGTTCTCCATTGGTTTTCTAGATTAAAGCCCAGGATCGACCTCCTTCCCCAGTAAATCTCTCTCCTCCCACTCAGAGGAGTAGGCGTGTTCAGACCCGCAGAAAGAGGTCAAAGGGCAACGATGGGTTTGGACATCTGGATGATGTTAGCAGTGGCTGTGGGAAGCAGCAAGCTAGCAGGAAGATGTGGGTGGGGAGGGTGGTCAGACTGTGGAATGATGTCTGGAAAAAGGAGACTCCGTTTATTAATTTCTTGTAAAGGCACCTTGGGCATAACTTAAATTCACACTCAAATTCCCAGCAACACCCTTTCCCTTTCTGGAAGCTCTGAATAAAGAGAGATTACAACAAACAGCACGTCTCCTGCTACAGAGATCAGAGACAGCGACAGGAGACGTGGGAAGGCTGAGCAATTGAAAATCTCTTCACCAGACTTACTGTTTGTTGTTTTCTTCACTTTTGGTTAGGTACACGAACATGTATTGAGTGTGTACCTGCATGTGTGTGTATGCATGGTTGTGTGTATTTGTGTGTGTATGCATGTGTTTTTGTGTGTGTGTGTGTATGTTTGATTGTGTGTGTGTGCATATGTTTCTGGGTGTGTTTGCACATGTGGGTTACCCCAATCTTTAGGTCTAGAAGTGGTTCTATCAGACTCTATCCAGGAGTTAAGAATTGGGCAGAGAAACATTGACAGGCAGAAAAGGAATGAAAATAGAAGTAAGTAACTCTTGGAAGTACTTTTCATTATAACCCATCCTTCTCCACCTCCACCTTCTCGTTCCCTGGCTGGATATTCCTGGGCACTTCATGCAGACTTGAAACCGTCTGTAGGGTGAGGTTAGTCCACAAACAATAAATATCTGCTGCATGATCGCTGTGTGCAAGGTGACCAGGATTCTATTCATTGTGTTGATTTTGTATTTGCCCAGAAGTACCTGGGTTCTGTTGAAGCCAAAAGATAAATACTGACCTTTATAATTATCTCTTTCCAAATAACAAGATTGTTAAGCCTTCTGTTGTTCTGAAGAGCTCAGGATACTGTTCACGCTTCCTCTCTTCTTTCATCGGTAGCTTTCTCTCTTCTTTCATGGTCATATTTGACCATGAGGCTACAAAGAGCTGTTGTTCTCTTCTTTTTGTTAAGGGGAAAATAAAGCTCCAGGATGTATGAACTTGGTCAGGTTCACATAATTATACTAGACTGGAATGTGGGTGTCTGACTCTCATTTTCCATGAGGATAACATTGCCTTTCTAAAATGAGGTCAACAAGGATTAATGGGAAGAACATTATTTTTTACAAAAATTATTTTATTACCAATAGCTTGAAAGGTGAGGGCTATATACTCACCCAAGGAAATCCTTAATCCCCTTATAAGGCTTTGCCAGGGAGCATAAGTTTTCTTGAAATTCCTAAAAAGCATTGAGTTGCATGACATGACTGTAATTAAAAGAGCTGGCACAATTATATTCAAAAATAATATTGCTTTAAAAGTTGCATTAAGAGATATGCTTCATGAGGGCTCTGTGTATTGGTGGGGCCTGGGAAAGGGCTGGTTCTCTCCTTCTCTCTTTCAGATTCTTTAGTTGGCCTTGAACAACCCTAGTTTAGCATTTCTTCCCGGGATTAATTCAGACTATATTTTCAGTTCATGTGGGTAATTTGTGAATAGTATTTTGTGTCAACTCAAGCTTCAGGCAAGGAGCTTGGGTGTCGGACTTGAAGTCTACACTTCTTTACCACAACTCTAGCTTCAGCAAGGACTAGAAAAATTTAGGCAAAAAAAAAAAAAATCACCACCAAGCTTCCATTTATTCTGGAAGGTTCTACAAGAAACCAAAAGAGTGATTGGGTATCATTGCCTAGGGCTGTGGATTTCTGCTTGCAGACATAATTCCAGATTCCACAAACACCAGGGTTTAGAATAAGTTCTGAGAGGGAGATTGGTCAGGATATGGAATCTGGAACACAGACATAGTCTCCAGGGTTCTTATGAAAGCTCCAAGGATGTGGACCTCTCCTTATAAATGGAGAGATACCAAATAGATATGAAATATTACTAATTTTGTGAACCAATGTGAAGACAGAATAAAAAATGGTGCCCCAATTTCCAGCAAAAACCCTCATTCTCTCATGCATGATGTTTTTATGAAATCCTTTTGGCACTGTACTGTAGTCTGAATTTTTTTTTGTCCCCCAAAATTCATATGTTGAACTCCTAAGCCCCAAGGTGATGGTATCAGGAGATGGGGCCTTTGGAAGGTGATGAGGTTATGAGGATGGGGCATCCGTGAATGGAATTAGTGCCCTTTTTAAAAAATTTATTTCAAAGTATTATGGGGGTACAAATGTTTTTGGTTTCATGGATTGCTTTCGTAATGCTTGAGTCAGGGTTAAAAGTGTGCCTGTGACCCAGATAGTGCTCGCTGTACCTGTTAGGTAGGTTTTCTACCATCCCCTCCTCCCCCTTCCCTCCTGCTTGATTTCAAATTAATGCTATTTTAAAAGAGGCCCAAGGGAGCTTATTCACCCCTTCTTACATGTGAGGATGCAACTGAGAAGGCGTCATCTGTGAGCAAGGAGGGGGGCTCTCACCAGACACCGAATCTGCCATTGCCTTGATCTTGGACTTCCCAGCCTCTAGAACCATGAGAAATAAGTTTCTGTTGTTTATAAGTCACCCAGTCTACAGTATTCTGTTAGCAGCCCAAATAGACTAAAACAGACATCTCTCTCAAACTGTGCGTTGTTTTCCAGGGATATGTAACAGTGTGCCCCAAAGCACTTGAGGCCATGTGGTATGCATGCATAGCTTCCCTGATATTCAATTTTATGCAAAAAGATTTTTGGGAGAAATGTATTTCTTTAAAACAAACATAGTTCATTCATTTATCTATTCATTCAATAAGTGTTTATAGAATGCCTGCAGAGTAGAATGAGATGCTTTAAGTAGCTGAAGAGCCATGATTCTCTCTTGTCACTTACTCATGATCTATAACACATACACGCCGTACGATATATATAATTTTCAGCTCGTCGGTAAAGGAAACCAGTCTCACTTCTTCTATTCTCCAGGAATTTGAGAAGAGTTTACTTTAATTCAGATAATTTTTGCAATCATTGTGGAACTTTGGACTTCAGGCTAGTAGGTTGAATTACAGCCAAAAGATTGTGTCAAACTTCCCTACGCAACTGGGTCTGAAATTTCCACCATGTGATCAATGTTGTTTTGCTCCTGTGGTTTTCTTGGCGCGGGGCTCTCTAACCCTCAGAACACACAATAGTCTGTCTTTGAAAAGGCCTCTCCTGACAGTGAGGAACAGTCCCTCATTCTATCGCAGAACTGTGCCACCTACACTCTTCCTTACCTTCAAGTTCTGTTCAGTTACTCCTTTTGCTAAAGAGAGCTATTCAACAACTTTGCTTTTCTTCCCACTGAAGATTAAGTTTTTCAAAAATCAAAATAATACCAGCAAGGAACTAATATTAAGGAAGGCGTGTGATACTGATGAAGGAGCAGGTGCTTTGAATCAGGCAGACGGCATGAGTTCTTGCTCCACTTAAAAGCATGTACTCTTAGACAAAGTCTTCACCCCTCTGGCCCCTATTCTGTATAGTGGGGGCATAAATGTCTACACTGCAGTTTGCTCTGATGGTGCTTTTCAATTTTTTGCTACAGGAGTACTCTGTATGTCAGAGATTCCATGTCCAAACTTCCTTGACATTTCATGTTCATCCTACACATATGTACCTATTCTACATACTCTTCTGCACTGGAGTCAGACTTGTTTCAATATACAAACAATGTTTTCCCTCCCAAATCTTTGAGTAAGATTGATGCTCCCATAAGAAGCCTTGTGTAACTCCAGCACACAGCATACCTCCAGGATATACGTATATTCTAGAAGTATGGTTATTAAGATGATACTCAAGGCTGAAAATTCTCAACAGGTGTGCATCTGTAAGAACATATTGGCTGTTAAAATATTAAATCCATTTGTTTCCACTCATAAATGGTGCTCCTGGGTCCTTGAGTGGTGCCCATTTCCCGCATTACCCCCCTCCCTGGACCCCTGAACTCTGCATGGTCCAGGAACTAATGGGTTAAGGCTTGAACCCCAAGGACAGGAGCCACCCTGTTCTCACTAGCCTGTGCCAGTCATGCTGTTAAATGTTTCGAATGTCATCCCATGTTACATGGAACCTGTATAAACCCCCTGGCACAAGCAAGGCACTAAATAAGCAGGAGGTATCTTTAGCCCCATTGTGGTGATTAGAATTCAGTCTGCTTGGGAGTAAACCATCATGTTGTGCATGTTTTTTTATTTTTTGAGACAGAGTCTTACTTTGTTGCCCAGGCTAGAGTGCCATGGTGTCAACCTAGCTCACAGCAACCTCAAACTCCTGGCTCAAGCAATCCTTCTTCCTTAGCCTCCCAAGTAGCTGGGACTACAGGCATGCGCCAACATGCCTGGCTAATTTTTTCTATATATTTTTAGTTGTCTAGCTAATTTCTTTCTATTTTTAGTAGGGATGGGGTCTTGCTCTTGCTCAGACTGGTCTCGAACTCCTGAGCTCAAACAATCCACCCGCCTCGGCCTCCCAGAGTGCTAGGATTACAGATATGAGCCACCACGCCCAGCCGTGTTGTGCATGTTTAGAACAGCACTGTGGCTGGTGGCTGGCGTCCCTTGCTCCTCTGCTTTCGGAGATAGTCTTCTTTCCCTTGGGGAGCTTTGCCTTCCCCATTCCTTGAGGTTCTGGGAGGCTTCCAATCACAGTACCCCCTTTCTCCTGCGGCTCTGGGAATGGGCAGTGATTAGGGTCTGGAAAATCAAAGCCCCCACCAACTCCCCACTACTGGGAGTAGTGATGGGCATGTGCCTGTGACTCAAGGTAAGTGTGTGACGAAAGATAGACCAGTCAGAGTCTTGTCCTGGAACTCTGTCTATGGATGTAGGGACTGAGAAGCTCCTTGTCCCCTTTGAAACATGAGCTGAAAGGATGTGACCCTAGAGCTCCTGGTGACTTTGACAGTCCTATAGAGGAGCCTTCTTGGAGAGACTGCTCCAAGAAGTACCTGGAGTGACATGCTTGAATTTTTATTGTGGGGTGTGTTACTATGTTGGGCATTAAACACAGATATCAAGTAGAGGAACAACTGAATTCATCCAACAATTGTTTGGTAAGTTTGGTAAACACCTGTTAAAGGAGACGATAGACCCTGAATGGAGCTTGAAAGAGGAAGGCCAGCCTCTGCTCTGGAAGAACCTATAATTTAGTGGGATAAAAAAGGCTTAGATATAGGATTCCATTAAAAATCAAACATATCTTTGTCACAGTGCAACACAGTAGGAGAGACTCTTGGCGATGGAATGGTAGGTGTTGGATATCAGTTTCTAAAATGATTTCCAATAAGAGACTCTTCATATCCATCAAAATGTGGAATTAGCTGCTACTAGAGGGATTGTAATGAAACTTTCACACTTTAACCCATTAACTTGCTGAAACATTTTTAGGGGTAATTTTGAATCTGCATCAAAGGCCTCAAAGACACTTGTGGTCTTTGATCCACAATCCTACCCTTGAAATGCTAATCCAAAATTATTTGAAATAAGAAAAAAATATTAAATAAAAAGCTACACACCAAAAGATGTTCTTTGCAGTATAGCTCATCATAGAGAGAACTTGAAAATTGCATAAGTGTTTGGTGATAGAGAAATAATTATTTAAAATTAAAATTCAATCTTCTTAGAAAGGAATGAGTCATATTTGGACCCATTTTCCAAATGGAGGAAGTGGAGGCTGAGAATCAGTTACACACTTGGTACAATGGGTGGAGCCAGATAGAACTAGGTGACATCAGGAATATGGAGGAATAGAAAGTTCCTGACCCTTCTCCACCCACAGATGCACCAAATAAACATCTGCCCATGGATTGATTCCCTCTGCAAGAAAGTCAGAGAGCAATTGAGAGCCTCCTACCCACCAGGCAACTGTAACATTCACAGTAAATGGATAGGAAAAGTCGAGGCACACTTGGGCACAGATCCCACCCTGGGCACTGTGCCACCAAATTGGGAAAGGAATCCCCAATGCCCAGCTTTTGGGTGAAGGTCTGGGCCCCACAGACAGGGCCCTAACCCTAAAGTTTTCCCGTGGCTTGACACTTAATTCACCAACCTTGAGAGTGGAGGGGATTACATGCATATGTGTCTCACTAGACTGCAGAGGGAAAAATGGTTTAATATGGGCACGCAAGGGCATGCAAGCACTTTCGGGGACTTTATACCCCTGGGATCAGTGCAGAGAAGGAGATTGAAAGCACACACACAGTGCTTTTTTTTTTTTTTTTTT
>VBSM01003148.1:11144674-11170155 GCA_008086735.1 Cheirogaleus medius | reverse complement strand
TGTCTTCCATGAAACTGGTCCCTGGTGCCAAAAAGGTTGGGAACTGCTGCTTTAAAGGACTCCATCCCCTAGGGTGCACTGCCTAGAAGGGGCCTAAAAAATACAGCCCCTTTTTTATTCTGGATATTAACCGCCTGCCAGATGAATAGCTTGCAAATATTTTCTCCCATTCTGTAGAGTGTCACTTCACTTTGTTGATTGTTTTCTTTGCTGTGAAGAAGTCTTTTAGTTTAATATCATTCCATTTGTCTATTTCCACTTTTGTTCCCTGTGTTTTTGAGGTATTATCCATAAAATCTTTGTCCAGACCAATGTCCTAAAACATTTCTCCTATGTTTTCTTTTAGTAGTTTCATAGTTTCCAGTCTTAAATTTAAGTTGTTAATCCATTTTGAGTTGATTTTTGTATATGGCGAGAAATGGGGGTGGAATTTCATTCTTCTGCATATGGATAGCCACTTTTCCTGGCACCATTTATTGAGTAGAGTTTCGGTACTCAAACAACTCAACAGCAAAAAAACAAATTATCCAATTAAAAAATGGGCAAGTGATCTGAATAGATACTTCTCAAAAAAAAAAAAAAAAGACATACAAGTGACCAACAAATACATGAAAAAATTCTCAACATCACTAACCATCAGGGAAATGCCTATCAAAACCACAATGAGCCAGTTAGAATAGCTATTATCAAAAAGACCAAAAAAAAAAAAAAGTGTTGGCGAGAATGCAGAGAAAGGGAAACTCTTATACACTGTTGGTGGTAATGCAAATTAGTACAGCCACTATGAAAAAAACTATGGAGGTTCTCAAAAAACTAAAAATAGAACTACCATATGATACAGCAATCACACCATTGGGTATATATCTAACGGAAAGGAAATCAGTATGTCAAAGAGATATCTCCACTGCCATGTTTATTGCAGCACCATTCACAATAGCCAAGATATGAAATCAACCTAAGTGCCCATCAATAGATGAATGGATAAAGAAAATGTGGTATACATGCACAATGAAATACTAGTTACACATAACAAAGAATGAAATCCTATCATTTGGAGCTATATGGATGGAACTGGAGGTCATTATGTTTAGTGAAATAAGCCAGGCACAGAAAGACAAATATCACATGTTCTGACTCATATATGGGAGCTAAAAAAGTTGATCTCATAGAAGTAGAGAATAGAATAGTGGTTACCAGAGGCTGGGGAAGGGTAAGGAGAGGGAGAGATTGACTAATGAGTACAAAATTATAGTTAGACAAAGGGAATAAGTTCCAGTGTTCTATAATATAGTAGGGTGATCATAGTTAACAGTAATTTATTTTGTATTTCAAAATAGCTAGAAGAGAGGATTTTGAATGTTTTCACCATGAAGAAATGATGTTTAAGGCGATGAATATGCCAATTATCCTGATTTGATCATTACTCACTCATACATGTATTGAAATGTCACATGTGCCCATAAATATGTATAATTATTATGTGTCAATTTAAACAAAAATGGAACCATGCCTCTTTAATCCTTGGTCAGGATTTCTCTCTCTTTCTTACACAAACTACCTACTTGCTTCTAAACCTGCTTCCCTGGAGTGAAATGCTGATTGTCAGTGTTGCCAAACTATGAAGCCAAAGTAAAATGAATTATTGTTAGTGATTTATATTAGTGAAGTTATTTTGTTCAAGTTTTTGAAAGATTTTTTCTTTTCTGTTTTCTTTTGTATTTTAAAGACAATGTCCAACTAGGTGAATCATAGGAAAAGAAACTAATGTGTATCAAAATCATAACTTGAACTCACTAACTGTAAACTCAGGTGTGGTTTAGCATTGGCCTTTCAATCAAACACCTTGGAATTAGTTCTCAAAGGAGATACAGTATATGTACCACATAACATGTCGGTCAACGATGGACCCCAATATAACAGCATTCCTATAAGACTATAATGCTGTGTTTTTACTGTACCTTTTCTATGTTTAGATGCGCAAATACCTACCACTGTTTTACAATCGCCTACAGGCTTTAGTACAGTAACATGCTGTGCAGGTTTGCAGCCTAGGAGTGATAGGCTGTATCATACAGTCTAGGTGTGAAGTAGGCGACATCACAAGGGTTGTGTAAGTATGCTCTAGGATGTTCACACGATGACAAAATTGCCTAATGATGCATTTCTCAGAATATATCTCCATTGTTAAGGGACAGGTGATAGTAGATGAAAAGTCCAATTTTTTGATAAACTTTAATAGTACCCTCTTGGTACATTATTACGATCACATTCAATTTAGTGGCATTGCAAAGAGTGATGGTATGTGAGGTACATAATCAAAGATCCGCACAGCTGACTCCTGGCTTCCCAGAGCTCGGGTGCTTACATTGACAAATCAGCTAGGACTTGTTCTGTTAGAAGGGATAGAAAATCTGATAGAAATTAGTTTGATTAAAAAAAGAAATGTATACATTTAAAAATAAAAGGAACATATTAGCTGACTTATACTGAAAAACCCAGGGTGAAACGTGCATCAAGCATGGCTGCATTGGGGGCTCAATTGATGTTATCAGGACAAAGTATCAGTCCATCTCTTGGCTCTGTCTTCCTTTATATGGGCTTCAGTCTAAGCCCCACGTGACAGCAATTTGGTGGCAACAGCAACGGCTACAATCTCTATAGTTGTCTCTGGTCTCCAAGCCAGTGTAAGAATAGGAGCCATATTCCCAGAAGTCCGGGTCACATGACCATTCTGTACCAATCAGAGGGAGCTGGGCGTAGGCCTGGGTCACAGGTTCCACCCCTGCAGTGGGGGCCAAGGAGCATGGGGCCAATTTCATGGACCACATGAAACCACAGAAGACCACAGTTCCTTAAGAGTGGGATGAGATGGCTTTAAAGAGGAAATCAGGATACACTTACTAGACAGAGAGTGAGTGAATGCCCAGCAGTGAAACCAACAGATGTCTGCTATAGTTGGACAGTTGTCATTTTATTCTAGCCTTGCTGGGAAAAAGCCATGAAGAACAAATTCAGCAAATCACAGACTTTCACTGAAGGGAAGAGACACAAAGATCTAAGGAGCTCAGCCTCTTTTCTCTAAATAGAAAATAGTTTATGCTATCGAAGACAGATGCTTGTTTATCCTGTGCTGAGAGCTCTCCAGCAAGGAAGATTCCAGACACCCTTCCCTCTACAGATTGCAGGGGGGCTTTGTAACTCTTACTAGTTAAAGAGAAACCTCAGGAAGGGCTATTTAAAATAGAGTAATAAATATGTTTGGAGGAACGCTAAAGGCTGTTCTTTCACAATTCTGGAATTCAGAGCAATAAAAAAGTAAACAGTCTTATTGGCTCAAAGGGGAGAATCTTTTCATCTCTGAAACAACTTTATTTGGATTATTTTGGCATCTCAAGAGACTTTCCCTGTGGCTGTGTTATAAAATAACTCCTCGTGTTTTTATCATACACTGTTCTGTTGGGCCTTGTGAAACAAGAAATTACTTGCTGCATTTAGTTGCTGTGTGATGGGGCTTTTCTATAATTTACTTGTCCTTTGATATACTATTAATTCACACCTTTTTTTAAACATGTAACTTTAGAAGCAATTTTCATTAAAATTTCTTATAAGAAATAAATGTGAGATAATTCGACTGAAGCCTTGTTTATCCAAATTGCCCATGCCAACACTACTTCATGGGTTTTAAAAGTAGGACAAATTTGTGGAACTGGTCTTTGATGATGACCATTTATTTGGAGATGATTTTTGATCATCTAGAAAAACATTTTTTCCCAACACAGGTAAAATCAATTCCCTTATGAGCTGATTCTGATAGGTGTTTAATGAAACTACTCTTTATAAATTGAAGATTACATCTCTTTAAAAAAATTTTTATTGGTACATAATATTTGTACATATTCATGGGGTACATGTCATATTTTGTTGTGTGCATAGAATGTGTAATGATCAAGTTATGGTATTTAAGATATCCATCACTTTGAGTATTTGTCATTTCTATGTGTTGGGAACATTCCAGGTCCTCTTATTTAGCTATTTCGATACAATACAGTGTTGTTAACTATAGTCACCCTACTCTGCTATTGAACATTAGAACTTACTCCTTTTACCTGTGTGTTTGTACCCATTAACCAACCCTGCCTCATCTCCCTCCAATCATTCCCAGCTCCTGCTATCATCATCCTATTCTCTACTCCCACAAGATCAACTTTTTAGATCCCACATAGGAGTGAGAACATGCAATATTTGTCTTTCTGTGCCTGGCTTATTTTACGTAACACAATGACCTCCCATTCCATCCATGTTGCTGCAAATGACAGAATTTCATTCTTTGTTCTGTCTGAATAGTTTTCCATCATGTATATATGCCACATTTTCTTCATCCATCTTTTGATGAACACATAGGTTGATTTTGTATTTTTGCTATTGTAAGTAGTGCTGTAATAAATATGATAGTACAGGTGTCCTTTGATATAATGATTTCCTTTGGAAAGGACATTTTTTAAAAATCTTAATAACTGAGCTCAAGAATAAATAGTTTTAAAAAGTAGTAAATGTTTGAGATGATGGGAAAAAAAGAATCTGGTGGATTCTGATCCAGGTGAGATAGTATCTAAAAACTGGTAAAATGTGAGCAAATTTGGGACTGTTTCTATCATGGAAAATATCAGTTTTGGGGTTCAATTGTTCCATTCTGGTTATAGAATAGCCCCAGTTTTTATTGATGGAACCTCACACCCATGTGCTTTATTATGGGCTAGAATATCTTCTATTGAGTTAATTTATTAGAAAGAACAAAGTATGCACAGAAAGCATGCCAGGCTAGGAAGGAAGCTGAGTAGGCAACCATCTGCAGTATAATTCAAGAGTTAGACAGGATCTTGCTTAAAGATTAGGATGCCATCAAGATAGCTCATAACAGGCACTCAACAAATATCTGTTCAATGGAGAGAAAAATAAATGAATGAATCAGCATAAAGTCATCTTGCTGACAAATTAGAAAAGTATCACTGAGACGTTCCTCTTAATTTACCTCCCTTGCTTCTAATGGGGTCCACTTTTATGAGTGTTTTAGCAGTGACAATTGTCATCAAAGAATATTACGCCAGGACTCAGAGAAGAACGTGTACACTCACCTTCCCAGAGATAAAAATAACTGTGAACAGTGAGAGAACTTTCAAAAGTACATGAATCAGCTCCTTGAATTGTGAAAAATAAAACT
Organism: Cheirogaleus medius; assembly: GCA_008086735.1. Classification (NCBI taxonomy): domain Eukaryota; kingdom Metazoa; phylum Chordata; class Mammalia; order Primates; family Cheirogaleidae; genus Cheirogaleus; species Cheirogaleus medius. The sequence goes on along the minus strand of VBSM01003148.1, from coordinate 11,164,937 downwards.
CTCTTTGTTCCACTGTACTGGCAGAACTTCCATGTCATGGAGAAACACATCACCATGATGCTAAGTGATAAGGGCCCCCAAATGTGTTAGTCACAGGGGTACCCTGGGTTGTACTACTCCAAGGACAAATAGACGCTACCATGTGAATGGTACCCTGGGGTTGTGTAACCCGACATCCCCATAGTTACTCTCCTCGAAACCTGTTGTTGGATTTGTAGCTTGTCCAAAACCTCAGTTCTTTAGGGCTTGGTCTAATTTTTCAGGTCTTAATCTCATATAAATTAGGAGATTGGCAAAAAGTATTGCTTTAAATTAATGCATTATTTTTACTTTCTCCCTGCTTTTCTGGTTTGTGGGGCTGGAACTTAGGAAGAAGGATTTCAAGAAGAACCTAAATGCCTCGAGTTGGAACAGAAGATGACCTCAGGTAGAGTAATTCAGTGTGATTTCCTCCTTTTCTGGGCCGCTCTTGCTGACAGCACGTCTCAGAGCACGCGAAAGCTCTGCAGATCGCAAAGGAAAATCTGTATGTTTCAAATGATTGGAAACACGACTAGAAATGTCACATGTGATATATTCCAGGCGCAACATCTGGGCAATCTGCTCATGATGCAGAAAATAGCTTGTTCTCGTCTTTGTCTTCTTTCTTTTATTGATTACAGTTCTTGATGAACAAATGCTTACAAAGAAGTGGATGATGATAATGAAGAAGAAATTTCAAATTCAATAATGCTAAAATAAGGAGTGCAGTTATTTCTTGAAATATTTATGATTATCTTGGAAAACGTTATTTGGATAAGTTTGCGGTTTTTTTGATGTTCGTGGATAAAGTATGCAGCTTTACTAAAGTGATTTACCCCATAATAGGACTTCCCGTGAGATAATGTGAAAGGAAACAAATGGTGAGCGAGTTTATAACTTAGTTTATGGCTAGGATCAGTAATGATAATGAGATATAACAGTCATAAAAATAAACAGCAGTAGAATGGACCTAATAATAATGAAAGCTAAATCTTAATACTCTCAGCCTCTGTTTTCCAATGGCTTTTAGTTTGGTGTTTTCTATGATTCAGTGTTAGAGGATGACTCCAGATGTGTTCACTGCTGGCAGAGGCTCATGTTCTTACAATTTAATGAAAATGAAGGAGCAGAATTAAGAAACTGGAAATGGTAGGTGAACAGACTATACAAAGTGAGGGGGGAAGTGACTCCCTGCTCCGGTAGAGATGGAGGAGAGAGAGTTAGCAATTAACCAGCTCCATACCTGTCCCCTCCCACGTTGCCTAGGGGCGGGGAACCTGCGGTCTTGGAGCAACGCATGGCCTTCTGGATCCCTGAGTGCAGCCTTTTGACTGAGCCCAAATTTTACAGGACAAACCTCTTAATAGAGGGATTTGCTCTGTAAAGTTTAGATTCGGTTGAGGGGCCACACTTGGGGATCTGGAGGGCCACATGTGGCCTTGAGGATGCAGGTCCCCACCCCTGTGACACATTTTCATATTTTTCATAATGCTTTTATTCCAATCCCAAATCATCTTTCTGTTGATCTGTGGTTTATTAACTTATTGTCTCCTAGACAACAGGGCTGTTGCTTGTCTGGTTTAAGGGCATCCCTAGCACCTTGGACAGTGCCCGGCACATAGTAGTCATTCAGGAAATTCTTATGTGGCTCACTCGTGCCCGCCATGAGCAAGGCACTCTCTTCCTCTCTGTAATGGGGATGCAGCTGGGGTGGGTCTGATATGGGCCAACTCTATGCCCATTTTAGATTTCTGGGAAATGAAAAAGAACATGACATGGCACTTGCCCTCAAGACGACAAATTATGTTTGCAACGTGAGAAATAAATGGAAAAGATTGATAGAATCGAAGCGCTGCTGGGAGCTCCGAGGAAGGGGCGATGTAATTTGCACCGGGAAGTGGGATCAAAGAAGGCGCCTTGGGGTTGATGGTGCTTGTAATGAAGTTTGAAAGTAGGGGCATGGCAGGGGCAGCGCTGGAGCTTGCATCTCATCTCTCTGAAAATTGTTCTGGGCACCACTTTTGCGCACCTACCTTTGATTTGCAATTCCTCAGCAGGTTAGGAAGGCTGGGAGGATGGGCGGTCATGACTGCGTCGATGCAAATTCAGCCACGCCAGAGAGTGTCCCAGTTGCCGTTACACATGATTGTATTTGCTGTCTTGGCGTACTACCCACTATGGGCAGAATACAGGATGTGCTGAAACTGAGACAAAAGCAGAGGCTTGGGAGCACCAGAGAGGGGAGAGAAACCACATTTGGGGAGATCCAGGATGTTTTCCAAGAGAATGTGGCATATGAGCTGGACCTTGAAGGATACAGATGAAATTCATTTGTGAACAGAGACACAGTAGCCAGGGTATTTATAAAGTGAAAAGCAAACACTGTAAATTGAATCCAAAGTGATATCTGTTTGGACTTTGGCCCGTATATTGGGAGCGCATCACTCCTCGCCGAGGATTTTCTAAGACGTGAGTTGACCCCGCTGAATTCTCCCATGACATCTCAGGGTGAGAAATGAGACATCCCATTCTCAAAAGTCTGCTCAGGTTCCCAGATCTTTAGACTCTCAGAGCATATTATTAGACATCCAGCAACGCTGTATAGATTTCCCTTAGCAAATACATTTAGAGTTGGACATTCCTGTGAAAAATAATTCTGCAGAAAAGTAGAAACAAAGCTTAGTTAGAAATCAAGAATCCCAACTTCTTTGTGATCAACTGGTATGGTTTCAGATTTTGGACATGTGAATAAAGGGCTTGTTTCCCTGATTTCTTCAAAAAACATATAATAATCCTCTTCTCTAAGTGGACATTTCAAGCAGAAAATGCAGAGTTTCTCACTATTTCTAAAAAAAAAATGCTGAGGTCAGCTGCCATAGGAGCTTGCTATAGAGTCCCTCTTCTTTATTCCGGATTTATTCCCAAATGTGTGTCTTTGCATTGTGTCTTTCCTTAGTGCACTTGTCCCATAAATATTACCCATTATTTGAAATCCTGATAGGTATAAGTTGTGTCTACTAAATTCTTTGAAAAGTATGAACATATTTTCACGCAAGTAACCTTTACTGAGTATCCACTATGTGCTAGATATTTCGGTAGGAATTATGCTATACAGTCATGCATTGCTTAATGACAGATATATGTTCTGAGATACATATCATTAGGCAATGTCATCGTTGTGCTAACATCGGCATGTATTTACACAAGCCTAGAGGGTAGAGCCTACTACACACCTAGGTTATATGGTGTAATGTCTATTGCTCCTTGGCTACAAACCTGGACAGCACATTACTGTGCTGAATACCATAGGCAATTGAAACACAGTGGCAAGTATTTGTGTATCTAAACATATCTAGGTGCAGTAAAAGGTGCAGTAAAAAAATCAGGTATTATAATCTTATGGAACCACGATTGTAAATGTGGTCTGTTGTTGACCAAAGTGTCATTATGGGGCACATGGTTGTATATATAGTGGCAAATAAAATAGACATGACTTCATGCCTCGTGGAGCCTAAGGAAATGAGAAATGCAGCCATTAAACAAATAAAAAGAAAAATAAGTTATAGAGGAATGATAGCCTTTAAACAGATGTAAGGTGAATGTCAGAGGAGAGGGGAGTCAGGCAGTCTTGCCTTCACAGTGTAGCTGACTGTTCCATAGGGCTTGTAAAACATGAGCACACAAAGCTAAGACCAAAGGATACAGGATACAGGACATGTTGAAACAGAGCCAAGAGCAGAAAGCTCGGGGCCACTAGAGAGGTGACAGGGAACCCAATTTGGGAGTATCCAGGAAGTTTTCCGAAAGAAGGTGGCGCATGAGCTGGCCCTGGAAGGATAGATATGAAATTGATTTGTGCACAGAGACACATTAGCCGGAGTATCTATAAAGTCAAAACCAAACACTGGAAATTGAATCCAAAGTGATACCTGTTTGGAGTTCAGCCCATTTTTTTGGCTGGTGACCTAATCCTTAGGCATCTGACACTTTATCCTGAGGTCTATAATTTATACTTGCAGGGGCCACCCCAGGGTCAAGGACAGACTAATTAGGGGTGTGTGCAATCTTTTCCACCGCTGTTACCTGCCTCCTGCCCTCTATTAATTCAGTCTATGTACCTTCGAGGGTTTTCTCAGTGGGTGACTTGTCTGTAATGGATAGAACCCTAGTGCCCATTTGGACTCAGGTGGCATCTCCCCTCCACTCCACGGATATATCCGTTCCATGGATATATTAGCCCGTTTATGACAAGTCCCTCCTAATGTGATACAGTGTCGGTTGCCATCAATGGGTGCCCTGTTTCAGCAAGAGAAGTGCTGAGCAGTTTCTGCAGATAGATGGAGTTGACCTTTGCCCCCCACCTGCCCTTTCTGTGTCCTGCTTCTCCTCAGTGGGACTCCACCCTCACCACCGGAGGTTCCAGCCTCTCTCCCATCAGAAGGGCACGACTCAGGCATGCGCACTTGCGGACACGGTGTCACACTAGTGGTGTGATTCTAGTTCAAGTCCCAAGGCCTGAGAACTCGGGGAGCCGATGGTGTAAGTCCCAGACCAAGGTCAGAGGGAAACTGATGCTCCAGCTCAAGCCGTCAGGCAGGAAGAAAAAGGGGCAGATTCCTCCTTCTTCCACCTGTTGTTCTATTGAGACCTTCAACAAACTGGATTCTGCCCACTGATCACTGGGGAGGGTAGTCAACTTTACATAGCCCACTGACTCGAATGCTAATCTCATCCATAAACACCCTCACAGACACACCCAGAAATAATGTTTAATCTGGGCACCCCATAGCCCAGTCAAGTTGACACATAGAATTAACCATCACACTTTCCATGAGTAGTCTCTCTTTCTTCTTTTTGCCTTTCCATTGAACATGGTTCTTTCCCAGAACCTTCCACAATTGCTCTGCCTTTTTTATCTCAGACAGAACATTTTAAGATGAGGTTCCATTTAATCTTTTGGAACAACAAGCCAAGCACCATGCATATATATGGCAGCTTACAAAACTAACTAAGACAAAAATTGAACATTTCTTTTTTAGTACAGAAGGAGACTCAGGTTTATAGCTAACCTATGGAAACTACAGATCCTGCCCTTACTAATTTGATTTGTAGCTGAATGAGTACAAATGAGGTAGTACCACTTTTACAAAAAGAGGGAGATTAGCAGTCTTTCAGAGGTGGCACATCCTAACTTTATTCATGCATTCATTCCCTCGTGGGCAGGGAGATAGCTGAATGGGCCAACCGTGCTTTCTTGAGAGAATTCTTTTTGCAAGTGAGTTGCATCCTTTCTGTTGGCTATGTTTAAAAACAAAACCAAAACTAAAATGTGTTTGCAAAATGCGGGCACCGTCTTGCCATTCTTCTTGCTCAGGCATTGCTTTAGAAACAGGACAAGTAGTTTTGAACGCTGCAGCAACTTTCAGATGTGTGTAAAATTCAAGAAGACCTTGTGGCCAAAGACCAAAGGTGACAACATTTGGTCATAGGACGCGAGAACCCTGCAAGTTGGAGCCATTTGAAAACAGTCCCCGGGTTTCATCAGAACATCCCCCTTTTTTTTTTGCAAAAGGTCACCTAGAGCTGAGTGGGGCCCAGCAGGTTTTCAGAGTTGGCTGTCTCTGTCATCTGCAGTTAGTCAAGTTTCGTTTCCTGTGGTTTGTAGGTTTCTTAAGTATGAAGTAACAAACCCCAAACGGCTAAAATCCTTCAGCTAAAAATGGATGCAATGATGAAAAAAAATATATATGTATTCCTGTAACTTCTGTGGGGAAGTGAGACCAAGGGTCCCCTGAGCAGCCACTTGTGGCTGCACGTGCGAAACCAGCCCCTCTAGGGGACGTCCACACGCTCGGGGGTCAGGCCTTCTTGCTAGGCGAGGCACCTCGGGAGGTGGGAAAATGAAACCTATTTTCTGATCATACAAATAAAGTGTCTGCTTTTACTTTTGTGTCATGGGAGAACCGTTAAAAGTGAGGTTTCCACCAGAACCAGCTATATTTCAATCACGCTCTCCTTTGATTTTGCAGAAAAGTTGATTTATCTTCTGCAAGGACTTCTGAGGTTCTGGCTAAGGAATGAATCGAAAACTGTTCAGGTAGGGAGGTTAGGAAAAAGAGAAGGAGTGTATTTCCTTTATCCTGAGTTTTCTTTCTTTCTCTTAACCCTAGGACAGGTGGTCTGAGTGTTCATGGGATGCCATTTATTAGGGACAATGCTACAGGTGTGTGGATGCTTCTCAGTGAAGACCTGGTCCCTAAACTCCTTTTTTTTTTTTTCTTCATTTGAGACAGAGTCTCACCCTGTTGCCCGGGCTAGAGTGCCGTGGCATCAGCCTCGCTCACAGCAACCTCAAACTCCTGGGTTCAAGAGATCCTCCTGCCTCAGCTTCCAGAGTAGCTGGGACCACAGTCATGCACTACCATGCCTGGCTAATTTTTTCTATATATTTTTAGTTATCCGGCTAATTTCTTTCTATTTTTTTATTAGAGACGGGATTGCTCAGGCTTGCTCAGGCTGGTCTCGAACTCCTGAGCTCAAACTATCTGCCCGTCTCGGCCTCCCAGAGTGCTAGGATAACAGGCGTGAGCCACGGCTCCCGGCCCCCTCAACTCCTTTATACGACTTTTTGGTCTGCACTTCACTTGCTTTTTGTTGATTTTCCCCTTCCAGAAGGCAAGCGCCGTGGAGACAGGGATGTTTGACCATTTCTTGCTGCGCACATAATGAATGGCTAGAGTAGAGCCTGACGTTGTAGCAAGTGCTCAGTACACAGTCATCGAATGAGGAATGAATGCCTTTTCTTTTGAAACTCTTGCTGAAGCAATTAAATGAATTAGAAGCTGAACACTGTGTCTTTTTCTCTTTGTTTTTTCCCCCTGGCTCCTAGCACAATGCTTGCAATATATAAGAACTCAAAATTACAGTTATTTGACTAAAGTATGAGTACATGACTGAAGCATTGTATCTGATTTACAACCCAGCTTGTGATATAAAAACTGTTGTTCATTTGGATATTTAAGAAACACGAAGCAAACTGTGACTCCGTGGGGAATCAAAGATGATTCGGACGTGGGCCTTGCCTTCAAGAAACTAAATATACTTCCTTTCTCCCGAGTGTACTGTCTTTCCATTCCCTTAACCCTAGGACAGACACTTCTGATGGTTTGTGGGAGGCCTTTTATTAGGGAAATGCTACTGGGAGTTATAGAGGACTTTTAGCAAAGACTTGATCCCTAAACTCTTTTATGAGACTTCATTATCATACCTGTATTTTAGTCTAAAGAATCTTACTATTTTGTCTCCGTTTCAAATAATAGAGATTAGATTTTCATTATATTATTAATTAATAATAATATTAAATAATATTAATAATTAATAATGATATTATTATATAATAATAATTATTATAAATTCTTCTCAAGAAGGGAAGGTGACAACATGCCTCTCTCTCACTGGAGATTTACTTAAAGAACACAGATTTGTGAAAGTGATATAGTCCCTATTCCAAGAATTTAAAACACTACTGGACTGGAAGCCCTGGGCTCTAATATATATTTATTGAGTAAAGAGAAAGTGTTTCTAGAAAGTACTTATAGGTCTTGTGTTATCAAGTGTGAGCAGTAGGAGAAAGTTGTTTGGGTTTTGGGGTTTTTTTTTAACCTAGATTTTTGTCTACCTGTTAAATCAGTTGGAATCTCCCTAGAATGCAGGGAGATGTTTCTCTGGTGACCAGGGGCGGGGTAATGTCTGTTGCTGGCAGGAGAAGGCAGCCATGGTTTGCTCAGTGTCTGAGGCAGAGGGAGACTTCCTGGCCTGCCTATGGGAGAGGTACCAGTCTGCCTCTAGTTCACCGCCATTTTGCATTGAGAAGGTGTCGGGCTGATGAAATAGGGTTTCAGGGTTCTCAGCACTCTCCTAGGCCCAATGTGTTAAGCGATGTCACCACCCATGGCTCTGAAACCACAGCATCTGTGCCCCGCAGGGTCATCTGGAGAGCAGTCTCTGTGCTTTGCCCTCTCGCCATGGGCAGAGAGCTAATTGTTCCCAGAATTTCTTAAATTCAGGAAATTCAGCAGACCACTGATTGTTCCTAAATGGAACGGGAAAAATACAAATATTAATAAAAAGGAGAATTCAGTTTAGTCCTCTGTGTTCAAGATAAACCTGATATGCCATGGATTGACTGGGCACCTATCCCTTAAAGGAGAGCTGGGCTGCACCTGAGTAGTGAGCTGTTCAGTCTTGACCTTGTGCCCACACGCCCACGGGACACCTTGGTAGTCCATTTAGCATGGTGGACTTGTCTCCATCCAATCCTATGTCCTCTTAGCACAGTGGAAGTGGAGAAATGGAACTTTCTAGAAGTATACCCAAGCTGCAAGGTGAATTGGTTACCAGGAATGAACTTTTCAGTGTGGTAACACTTGGAGCAGAATTGCCTGTTCTGTTTGTTTGTTTATTGTATGTTTTTTGTGCCACAAGTTGTGTTTCTACACTATTTTACTTTCTTTTAATATTATCTCATGCATTTGTTTAAACTTTAACGTTGGCCCTTAGTAAACATTTTTTAGAGGAAGAAGAATTGTGAAAGTGACATTAACATCCAAAATCGAAGTAAAGCAATGGCCTAAATGTTTCCACCCTGGAGGAATCTCTCTACCCACTTCCTACTTCTCACTTCCTTCCCCCAAAAATGAATAAAAAGGCAGAACTTGTGTTGCGTGCCATGAACTTGGACGTGCAACCAGTTGTCTCCTTGCAGGTCACCTTTCCTCCCATTCTTGGGGTGTGGAAGGCGGAAGTCATCATCCAGAAATTCCAGCTGATGTTCATAAGAGAGAAAGCCTGAAGTTTGCATATCTCCAAGATTGTTGCTGCTGGCATTGTTTTTGCTATTTACCCATATTTCTCTGCACATCTTTAAATGAAATGCCATTTTTGGCCCTAGAAGTCCCCTGTGATGTCAGCTTCTTTATTTCCCCCAACTCTCCATACTCCGGTTCCACTTGGCTTAGGAGCCACCACACTTTACTCTGTGCCACCTCCTGTCCTGGTCAATCAGTCACTGCTCCAGAATTTGCATGTAGGAGGGGCACAGGGCCAGCAACATGAATGAAGAGACATTAAGGGACTAAATGTCGTAAAGTTGTTCTTGCACGGCACTTTGTGTAATACTGAGAAAACGTTAATCGTCATGTCAAGGATTGGGGGGCTGATGAAGTTGGGATGTGTGGCTGACACTCAGCACCCCACCCTGTCCCTTTGTCCTTCACCTCGGAGCACACTGGCCCCACTTGCTGCGTTTGCATGTGTCTCCCTAAAGCCTTTCTCTTACCTACCCCAGAGCCTGCCTTAGCTCCTGGGGACCAGCCCTGACCCAGTCCCTGATGGGACTTGGTTAGTAAACACTGACACCTGCTTGCCCTGGAGTAGGAAGCTGTGGCGCATGCTTGATTGAGATCACACATGCACACAAAACTATCAAAAAGAATTTTAAAAACTAAATGCAAAGTAGCTTCTTTGACCACTTACTTAATGCCTCACTAACCGGTCAAACTGATGGAATTCCTAAGCTTCTTAAAATTCACTGACCTTTTTCTGAATGTGGTGTTTTATCCTGTGTGTCCATTGGGGGAGGTTTCATGATTACAAGGAACTTGATTTTTCCATCTTGAAGTTGACTGTCGTGAAGCATATCTGCCTAGTTACTACAACATTTCAACTCAATTCGAACATGCTTGATTTGAGTTTAAGAGTAGGTTTGAATCATAAGATCATTTATTTTTGAGCCCCCAAACGCGGGCCCTAATGTTCAGCCTAGTTGCTGACTGTTCTGTGTGAGCTTGAATACGTAATCACATACCCTGTTTTGAGCCTTTGAAAAGAACAGCTTAGAAAAGAACACCTCTGATGTCTTATCTTTCATCACAGAGAGATGACGAGAGAAAGGAATAATATTTTGCATCTTTCAGCAGGTACCTCCCCATCCTGCCTGGCTTCTCCTGCAGGCATTTGAAATTTCAACCCCAGGCTTATGCCATAAGGAAAAATGTGAGAAAAAAAGGAAGGAACACAAACAAATGATAAGCCTTAACGATTTTTAGGCAAGAAGAAACTCTTCCTCGCATGTTTATAGTTTTATGGGCAGTGTGGTGTTTTTGCTACTTTATCAGAAATCTCTTTGGCTGTGGTCTAGGGAGCAGGTAAGAGTATGTGGGGGCCATCGCCATGGAAACAGAAAGAAACACTTAGCATCACAATGCTTAGCTTGTGGGTGCTTAACTCGGTGGGTGATCTTTACACAATTCCCCAAAGTTTCCTGCAGTTACATTTAACTCTGTGTAAGAGGCTAATACCATACTATTTAGGGGCTTTTTGTGATTTGGGCAATGGAGGATTACAAAACATTTTGCAACTATGAAGGATACTGCCAGGAAATGGAGCCGTTTAACAGATGGGTGTGGCTGAACAGCTAGAAAGAACAGTTCTAGCTTGTACCATCATGGCACAGATGGTTAAGGTCTCAGGGAAAGTTCCAGAATCCTGAGCTTCTCACCTGTCTTCTCCTTTAAGGAAACGTAGAGGCCTCGTGCTCCTGAGAGGGCTGGGATAAACAACAGCTTGTGCTCTAGCTCAGCAAGTCTGATGATGTAAAATTGCCTTTGTGAGCATTTGCCCATCTGCCCATGTGCCCTTTTGGATGGATTTTGATCAAGCATCACTCCAATGAAGCCACGGAAGCAGAACAGATCAAAGACTCAGAAAGTCAGGGCACGTTTTGCAAAGGCCCAATTCTAGTATTTGGCCTTAATTATAAATACTGTGGCATCGGTCCATTCAATCACAAGTTTAATTTGCCCATGTGGTTCACTGAGCATTTATGGAGTCTTCCCTCTGTGCAGGGCACCAGGATAGGGCTGGAAGTTTTGCCTTCTTGGTTTTATGTTCAACCAGAGCCAGTTACCGCTCTCAACCCTGATGGTCAGGTTTCCAGAAGTTGACGCCTTACGATTTTCCCTGTGCCTGAATTCTTTTCGTGACTACCCTGCTCTAAGTAGGTTCACCGTATGTAGTTTCCTCCAACAACTTGAAAAGGGTTCAAGGAAATGGATCATTGTATCAATTCCTTCAGGTGACTGCAAACTTCTCAGCTTTCTTACCAATTCCAACCCACTGGTTGTGTCCTGAGTTCATCTGGTCCACCTGCCATGTTTGATTGTAGCACATTCAGGATCATATTATCTTAATTGGTCTTTTCTCACGACTGAACATGAGACATCTGGTGTCTGCACTTGCCTTGATACTACAGCAATAACAATAGCTAATATTTATTAAGTACTGTACTTGCAAGGCAAGGGCCACCGCACTAAGTGCTTTATGTGGATTTCTTATTAATCTTCTTAACAGCCCTACGAAGTAATACTATCTTATCCCTACTTTGCAGACAAGAAAGTTAAAAAGCTAATTTATCCAGGGTTGCACAGCCAGGACTCAGCCCAGTCCTGGTTGAGTCCAAAGTCCAAAATGATGAGTCTTCATCGGTTGATTTTATATCCCTCTGATTTGAGAGAGTTTATCAGCAGGGATCTTAGGTCTGGTACCCTTTAAAAAGCCTAACTCTCCTGGTTTCCTGAAAGGAGGAAGGTCTAGGGTAGGGTGAGTTCTTGGAATTTCCCCTGAGCATATAAAATCATGCTTTGATTAAGATGAAGTATAGAAATGAGAGTCATGACTTAAAAAAATTTTTTTTTGTTTAGATTTGGTGAAGTTGAGTAAATGTTTTAAATCGTATTTCTCTTTTTTAGGATATCATGTTTAAACCTGATAGAATCAATGAAAACAATAAATATCCCCTGAACGTGGCTCTTCTCTCTGTACCACTTCTGTTCACAGGGTCACCATCCATCCCGGCTGCCAGCTTCAAGATTGTGTTGGATTCCTTCTTTCCACTTAACCTCTACATCAATCTCATCGAGTTCCTTTGCAGTGTTTCTCATACCTATTCCAAACCTCCAGTCTTGGTATCACGCTCTAGATCATTATTCTCTTATACCCAAACCCTCCTTTATCGTTTATTAACTGGTCTTTCTGTGCATGCTTTGCCTATTCTTATAGATCCTATAAACCACTTCTGGAGTCTCTCTTCACTTAGTAAAATCACAACCAGACTTGCAGGTCCAAGTCAAATTCTATAGTCTCCGTGAAGTAATGAAGTACCTATGAAAAAGCAATCTCTCCAGTACCTCTCTTATTGCCCACAATTTACAGTGATGTGAGGCTATGTCTTATCTCCCCTGGCAGAGATGGCCAGGATGTTGTTTACCAAATATTTATGTTCTCTTCCTTAGCCACAGATCTTGATATGGTTGGGTGCAGTTATAGCCCCAGCTCTAAAACTACACTTCCTAGTAGTCCCTCCGCCACGTATAGATGGGGTACATATCTGGCCAATGATATATGAGCTTGAAGTTGTCAAGGGGTATCTTCATTTGGTTCCCCTAGAAGTAGATCCTGAGATAAGGCTTCTAGTACAGCTTGTTTATTTTGGAGGTTGTCCCAGGAAGCACAGGTAGTGGAAAGAGATAAAACAGCATAAGGAAGACAGCCAGTAAAGCATTGGTTTATTCAGAAAAGAATCACTTTTAATGATTAGAGTTTCATCCTACTGGGGGACTCCAGGAAGTATGTCAGGTGCTAGAAGTTTCCACCACTATCCTTAATGCTTAACACCCAACTTGTCTTTAAGTTGGGGTGGTGTGCACTGAAGGGGTGAGAGCAAGAGAATATGCTGGGTATTTTTTTAAAAATTTCATTTTTCACTATGAGCATATATTACTTATTAAAAGTTTAGTAAAGTGGCCAGGTGTGGTGGCTCATGCCTGTAATCCTAGCACTCTGGGAGGCCGAGGTAGGAGGATCACTTGAAGCCAAGAGTTTGAGACCAGCCTAAGCAAGAGTGAGACTCCATCTCTACAAGAAGTAGAAAAGTTAGCCTGGCGTGGTCCCAGCTACTCAGGAGGCTGAGTCAGGAGGATCACTTGAGCCCAGAAGTTTGAGGTTGGAATGAGCTATAATGATGCCACTGCACTCTAGCCTGGGCGACACAGCGAGACTAGTCTATCTCAAAAAAAAATTTTAGTAATGTAAAAAACATGGAACAAAAGCTAATGATTTCATGCTGTGTGGGAAAAAGTAGCATAAAAATTTGTTTACTGTAGCTATAAGTACAGAACACAGCAACTGATGCATAGCTTTACAAATTGAGGAAATAAATCAGAATGCTCACCGCAGTTGCTCACCTTTGCAGCGCTGGCCCCTAGCACAATATGTATGCAATAAGTATTTGTTGCTCTTAAATACGTACTGGGATTAGGGATGAGCTCATTTATCTTCCAAATTTGCAGTATGAAATTCTATAACCTTCATAATGAATAAAAAAGGAACTATTTACAAATAAGACTGATTTTATAACCCAAAACAACACCATGGGCAAAGAGGCTTTAATGTTGTTGCTAGAAAGACTTCAGATGTAGCATCTACTACAGTGGGGCTTCTGGAAAGCTCCATCCAGGGAGCACACCCTTCCTCCTTCTTCCTGTCTGGAACACTGCCAGGATATTATGGCAGTCACCTTGGACCAGGTAGTGACGTCGAAGATGAAACCCATGTCAAGGATAGTGGAGGGAGAAGGCTGGGTCTCTGATGACCAGGGGGCCACAAAACTGACTCTGGACTGCCTACCTGCAGGCACCTCTTATGTGTGAGAACCAAAAAAAAAAAAAACAACCTGTCATCTTGTTGGCATCGCTGTTATTTGCGTTACTGTTGTTGGTAATCAGCCTCATCTGCACTTGTGTTTCTCTTGTAAGATGTCAAAGCTTCTTCAGGGGCAGATTATCTTTGTGTATTTCTGTCTGCAACCCCACTCCTGCACAGTGCACGTAGTCCTCAATAGATCTTTCTGGAAGGACGGAGTTGAATTCAATGAACTTGGAGAACCACGGGTAACACACTGTGCTGGGTGGTGTGGAATCTGAGGACGAAGGAATGAAATTGTGTGCGGGTGTGTCACTGTTTGTCACCAACACACACTTGGATAGGAGAAGGCAGGAGGGCTCAGTCTTCCGTGTCTCTGAATAAAAACAAGATGCCCATTCACGTCTGGTTCTCCCCTGGCCCTGTGGGCTCTGCAGTGTCTGCTGGGAAAGCCGGGCTCTGCCTGGGGTTACCATGACGTCTGAGCTCTGAGAGCCGTTGCTCCCCCCACCCCCAAGTCGGGGAGAGATTATTCCAGTGATATCTGAATAGCTCGAGTTAGCTGTGTATGAACACAGAGGAAGTGGTTCCCTAGCAACAGGCGCCTCTGAAAGCCTCTTAGCGCTCAGCACTTCTCCAGCTTTTTGTTTCCTCTCCTCCGTGTCGCCTGTCAGCAAATGTCCGAGTGATTGCACCTGCTCTGAAAGGGGCCGGACAGTTCAACTCCAGCAGTTGGGTTTTACTCAGTCAACGCGCTCTCTCTGTTCCTCTCATGGTCACGCGTCCGTCCCTGTGAGGGGTCTGGGGCCTCTTTTGCACCTGGTCAGACCATAGTTACCTCAGACCAGACTTCCTTCTTTGTTGTCGAGATGTTGGCCAAAAATGGAACATACTGAAGTGACTCAAGAAAATTGTAATCGAATTGTTTAAATAATACTATTTTTTTTCGGGGGGGGGGCACATTTTTGCATATGTGCTAAATCTCCTAAGAAAACGCTTTATTGTAGCAATCCTTTCTCCTCCTTCTGGAAAATGGATTCCAACCCCATTCTTACTTTCAGTTTTTCCACAGAAAACAAAACAAATTCTTCAGTCCTTAAATATGTCAGCATCTGAATCCATATATGAATACGCAAGATGATTGGGGAAACACTAAAGTTTCTTCTTAGAGTGTGTTTGCCGCATTACCTCAGGTTCTAGAGACAGTCCTACCTGGAGACATAGGTCTATTAGTACGGACCATAGCATATAAGTCTGGCATAGGTCCAGAACTGCTGACTGGAAATGCCTTATTCCCTTTTCCAACAGCAATCTGTGTGAGAACAGCAATCTCACGGGAGACGTTATGCATCTGTGCCTACCAGTTGACTAGCATCGATTCGTAGCATTGAAAACCTGGCCAAGACCGCCGGTGATGAACAACTGCATGCAGCTAAAGTATAATGGAGCCTAACAGCCTCCAGAATTCTTGTCATGCATACCTTCGAGAATGTTTTTGTGTGTTCATTCAACTCACAGATATTTGTAGTTGAGTGTCTCCTATGTGGAAGACGCCATGTTGTGTCTTATGGGAAAAACATGAATGGCTGGTCTGTAGCCTTAGGGAGATCTCAATTTACAAGAGGAGGTAAGATATATACCAGCCTAACTAGTAACTATCAGGCCAGATCATAGCCCCAAGAAAGATAAGGCATGCATTGTAGACATTCTCTTTAATCTCCGCTTCCTCTGAGACGGGAGTGGTGGTTTAGGGTGAACCCACCTTTCAGAGGAAGAGGGAGAGCTGAGGAGCTCATGTCTGTTCTGTAGATAAACAGAGGGCTTGGTTTCCAAGACTGTTAGCCCAGTTCTCTTTATTAACTTTTCATTTGTTAAAGTAACAAAACAGTAAAATCCCACTACTGTGTCACGATATTCTGTTTCCACCCAAATGGGCTGTTTTTAATCAAAGCTAAGAGCTTGACATATGTCAGCTAGAAGTGACGTAAAACAGAAATCTGGAAGAGAATTTATCTGGAAGCTGTGAAAAGTTAAAAATAAATAAATAAATAAACCCTCGGTTAAGGGCCATTTGAATTGCCACTTTTTATCTCACTTTCCTCCCAGTTGTTATTTGCCATGAGTAAATGAGAAAGGAAGAAAAATCCGTCTCAGTAGCCAAACCCTCTGGGAGCGAGGCTGTCTCTTTAACAGCCGTGTCCCCGACAAGCAGAGGCATCTCTCCGGGGTGGCGTGCTCACTTATAACCATGGTCACGGTGGACCGGGGAAAAAAACGAGTTATAAATGAATGGAGATGCGGGGGAAGAAAGGAGCCACTAAATCAGACAGCCACGGTGTGTGCTTTCTCAGGCTTGCTTAGACTAGCGGGGAGCAGAAATCTGAAAGCCATTCTTAATGTACACAGGTGACAAGCCTTTGGGGATCATTCCGGATTTACTAAAACAGCCACTGCCTTCTGTGCTGTTGACACCTCTTGAAGATTTATGAAGTGGAGAATGGGAGACAGGCAATAAAGGAGCTTTTTGTAGCCCAATAAGTGATTTGCACCCTCAGGCAGAAAGGAGAGTGATGTCTCACCCATGAAAAGAACCCAAATTTCCCCAAAGACATGTCCTGAATCATGAGGCTAGAGCTCTGATGCAACTCAGCGGTTCTTAAGGCAGTGTTCCCTCATCCCAACACACTCAGTATTTTCAGTTTTGAATCTGATCACTTACAAGAAAGATCATGGCTGGTGGTTACTGTTGGGATACTGTTGTTACTGTTGGCAAATGGATTTCCCATGATGCTGGGTGGGCAGGTAGGTGCCAGGCTCTGCTTCCTATGCCCGTTCACACAAAGCAAGGAAATTAACATTTATCTAACACCTACTAGATCATACATTCTACATATATCCTTTCTTATAATTAGGAAGTAATTTATTACTAGTTCCTGCTTTGCACAGCTGGGCAGGAGATGATGAGTTAGAGGAAGACTATAAGGAGGGCCTCTTCCGTCTGCCACACAAGAAGAAGGTGTCTGTTTTGTAGCAAGCATGATCATACCAACATCCACATATGTATAACATTCTTCATAACGCTTTCAGGATCATTTTATCTTCGTCTGTCATTAAAATACTCAACGCAGAATGGGACAGATAAAATTTTTACTTTACAGGTAAAGAAACTGAGTCCCAGAAAAATTAAGTCACACGCTTAAGGTCATATGGAAAATTAGAAGCAAAACCAAAATGAGATCCTCACGTGTTCTGACTTCCAGCCTAGAGAAGTGTATCGACCATATTTGTATTAATTATTTCTGCTTATGTGCATGGTCCTAATGGGTCTTAGCAGGGATGGGCAACATACGTGTGAAAGAACGTGGGCTTCCTGGTCAGACATGCTGCATGCAAATCCCAGCTCAACTTCTGGTTTGTCGTCTGACTTTGTGACATTTACTTATCGGCAAAATAGGATAACAAGACCTACTTCCTAAGCCAGGTGTAAAGATAACACAATATGCTATGTAGAATGTACGATGCCAGTAAAGGATTGAATAGAGAATTAAATGAGAAGAGTGCTTGGAACATAGTGAGCATTTGATGAATGTTAGCCGTCATCATTACTACTGTTGTACTGGGATTAGGGATGAACTCATTTATCTTCCAGATTTGCAGTATGAAATCCTATAACCTTCATAATGAACAAAAAAAGGAACTATTTACAAATAAGACTGATTTTACAACCCAAAACAACACCATGGGCAAAGAGGCTTTAATGTTGTTGCTAGAAAGACTTCAGATGTAGCATCTACTACAGTGGGGCTTTTGGAAAGCTCCATCCAGGGAGCACACCCTTCCTCCTTCTTCCTGTCTGGAACACTTCCAGGATATTATGGCAGTCACCTTGGACCAGGTGGTGACGTTGAAGATGAAACCCATGTCAAGGATAGTGGAGTGCCCCTGAGGAAACCAAGCCCTCTGTTTATTTACAGAACAGACATGAGCTCCTCAGCTCTCCCTCTTCCTCTGAAAGGTGGGTTCACCCTAAACCACCACTCCCGTCTCAGAGGAAGCGGAGATTAAAGAGAATGTCTACAATGCATGCCTTATCTTTCTTGGGGCTATGATCTGGCCTGATAGTTACTAGTTAGGCTGGTATATATCTTACCTCCTCTTGTAAATTGAGATCTCCCTAAGGCTACAGACCAGCCATTCATGTTTTTCCCATAAGACACAACATGGCGTCTTCCACATAGGAGACACTCAACTACAAATATCTGTGGGTTGAATGAACACACAAAAACATTCTTGAAGGTATGGATGATAAGAATTCTGGAGGCTGTTAGGCTCCATTATACTTTAGCTGCATACAGTTGTTCATCACCGGCAGTCTTGGCCAGGTTTTCATTGTAGAAAGTCAATATATATTGCTGCTCCCCCTACAAGTCTAATATTTCACTGCACTAACAGGATTAAGTACACAGAGGAAGAAAGAATAAAAGCATGAAGGGGAGAGGAAATATCATTCATTCTCATACTTGATTTCTCTGTCTCAATTACTAGTATCATTAGGTAATTTCTAAATAAATGATACACCAACAGCTTTAAAAAAAATCTTAAATGGGGCAGTTGTTTTCTTATGTCTTTTCCCAAAGTGACATCCTTTAAATTGCCCTCTGGGATTATTTCCTGGAAACCTGCAGCGGCTGCTGAGTGCTGAGGTTATGCCCCAGAGGATCAATATAATGTTAATTTTGTATGTCAACTTGACTGGGCTATAGGGTGCCCAGACATTTGGTCAAACATTATTCTAGGTATGTCTTTGAGGATGTTCTGAATGAGATTAATGCTTGAATCAGTAGCTGAATAAAACACATTAACCTCCCTAATGGGGGTGGGGCTCAACCAGCCAATTGAAGACTTGAATAGAACAAAGAGGCTAAGGAAGAGGAAACTCCTCTTGCCTGACTGCTTGAGCTGGGACATTGGTTGTTTCCAGCCTTTAGAAACAGACTAAAACGCTAGCTCTTCTTGGGTCTTGAGCCTGCCAGCTCAAGAAGGACTGGAACTTCACCATCAGCTTGGAGTCTCTGGATTGCTGACTTAGATTTTGGGATTATCCTCCCTAATCCCATGAACTAATTCCTTATTATCTACCTATCATCTACCTATATATCCATTTATTGCCAATCGGTTCTGTTTCTCTGAAGAACCCTAATATCAATTTTGAAACCAAGTAGTGGGAAGGTACTGTCATGAATACCTAAAAATGTCAAAATGACCTTGGAATTGTGTCATGGATAGAGGCTAGAAGAATTCTGAGGTGCATACTAGAAATGTGAACATTAAGGGTGACTCTGATGACGTCCCAGGCAGAAGTGAGGGTGATGTTATTGGAAACTGGAGGAAAGATAATCCTTGTTGTAAAGTGATGAAGAACTGGGCTAAATTGTGGTCTAATGTTTTGTGGAAGGTAGAACGTGGAAGTGATGAAACTGAATGTTTAACTGGAGCAATTTCTAAGCAGTGTTGAAGGAGTGGCTTGGTTCCTCTTGACTGCTTATAGTAAAACGTGGAAGGACAGACATAAATTGAAGGAGGAATTGTGAAGCCAAAAGGAACCAGAACTTGAAGACTTAGAAAATTCTCAGTCTATCCATATTGCAAAACAACAAGAAGCATGTTCTGAAGAGAACACTAATGGTGTGGCTGGACTACCTGCCACTCAGTGATGAATTTGTAGGGTTACATGAGCAGAAACACTGCCAGTTTGAACTGGCAGAGGATGGAGAAAGGACAAAATGAAGGAAGGCTGTTGGACTTCTTGGATTTGACAGGGCAGGTCATTGGGGTTATTTGGCTGCAAATGTGTGTTATTCTCCAGGAAGAGGAAAATATGATCTAAAGCAATTCAGAGAGCATCAGGGCCATGACCTTGGGTCTAACAGGCTGGACAGCCTCCACCTGGAAACTTGGGGACAAAATTGGGCAATAGGACCCAGTGCCTGGAGCCGTGGGAATGATCTTGTTACCCCAGTGGGCCTGGAAGGTGGGACATCGAGCCCAAGAGGATGATTCTTGAGACTTAATATCTGATAAAATTTGCCTTGCTAGGTTTTGGACTTGCTTGGGGACTGTCACTCCTTTCTTCTTTGCAATTTTTCCCTTTCGGAATGGGAATGTCTGTCCTATGCCTGTCCCACCATCGTATTTTGGCAGTGCATAACTTGTTTCATAGGTTCACAGCTGGACAGGACTTTTGCCTCAGGATGAATTGCTCTTCAAGTTTCATCCACATCTGATTTAGATGATATTTAAATGACTTTGAAATTTAGACTTTAGAATTGATGCTGGAACAAGTTAAGATTCTTGGGGCTGTTGAGATGGAGTGAATGTGTCTCACATGTAAGAAGGATATGAATTGGCCAGGCATGGTGGCTCACACCTCTAATCCTAGCACTCTGGGAGGCCGAGGTGGAGGATTGCTTGAGCTCAGGAGTTC
>VBSM01003148.1:11127509-11144574 GCA_008086735.1 Cheirogaleus medius | reverse complement strand
CCTCTCTCTCTCTCTCTCTCCCCCCACCCCACCTCCACCCCATGTGAGGACACAACAAGAAGGCGGCCACCTGCAAGCCAGGAAAAGAGTCCTCACCAGAACTTAACCATGCTGGCAGCTGGATTTTGGACTTCCAGCTTCCAGAACTGTGAGAAAATAAATTTCTGTTATGTAAGCCACCCAGACTACGGGATTTTGTTATGGCAGCCCGAGCTAAGATATACAGTCACCTTAAACTGGCCAAACTTGGTTTTGCATCTATTTGTCTAACTCAAGTACAGTTGCTCAATGCAGCCACTTACATTTTCCCAAACCTATGTTGGCTCAAATTATTCAGAATTCTCACATGTCAGAGGACCCCCAGCTCTCAAAATGTATTTTATGTATTTATCTACAAAGTTTGGGAGTTATTATAAGCTTGGTGATTATAACAATTAGGAATGGAATGTACCGACTTGGTTATTTTATCTTCCTAAGAAGAAACTACAGAGGGTAGCACGGCTTTGTTGATGATTAATTATATTATTTAAGCAAACACATTTGGATAAAGCACATTTCCCCTTCTGCTAAAGCTGCTGGTAAGGGAAGCAAAGCAGTCTCTTCATTTGTGAGACAAAAGAACATTCATCTGGTACGATGTTATAGAACCACCATAAATCCTTTAAATCTAAGCCAACTTGGACGTAGAAGCCATAGATAATTATGTTAGGTAAAAGGTGAAACAATTAAATCTAGATTAAGACTCCTTTAATGCAAGTTTTTTTCTTTAAAAAAATGGGGGGAAAATGTCAGAATTGGTCATTGCCCTTGGAGAAAAAGGATGTGCCAATAGATTTCGGAGTATTTTTTCCCCTTTGGACTCTGGCCCAGGAATCACAAACTAGCTGCATAACCATGGGCAGTTTGACTGTTTTGCTGTTATGAGCCTCAGTTTCCTTGTCATTAGATTAAGGGGTTGGAGTGCATCATCTGTAAGGTCCTTCCAGCTCTGAATCTCCACGATGCTAGCTAGGATTTCTGCAGGTGCTATCCTAAGAACTCAACAAGCAAAAAGAAAACGCACTGGTTTTATTTCACTTGCAGGAAAGCACCTATGTATTCGCCAGTATCTGCCACTCAGCTAGGTCATATCAGGCTCATGTTGGAGCTCATTGGTCCAGGGTTGGCCAGTCCTCTGGTATTCTTCCAAGAGAACTAGAGCAGATGAGAACCTCCTTGAGAGAGGTGAACCAAAGAGAGTTTATGTTGGATGTGCTAAAGGGAGCAATGAAGGCGTATGGGAAAGAAGAGTTGATTACCACCTACCATTCTGGAGAAATCATTCACGTGTGCACACATTTATTTAACCAGTACTTATTGGGAGGCAACACTTTATGGTTCAGGCTCTGGAATTATTAATAGATGCCCTGGGTTCAAGTCTCAGCTTGTGTGTTTTGTGGCCTTGAGCGAACACCAAATTCCTCATTCCTTTCATCTGTAGTCTTCATCTCAGAGGCTTGTTGCAAGGGTTAAATGAGTTAATACATGCAAAATATTTGTGACAGTGCCCGGCACATAGAAGTCATTCCGTGGATGTCATGTGTTGCCATGGCCAGCTCTGCGTTAGATACAGACGGGAACTGAGAGATGGCGCTATGGACAAGACTGCAATTGACATACAAAGAAGGAAGTAGGTGGCAGTCAGGGAAAACTTCACAGGGTAGGTAATTCCATCCGAGTCTCAAAGTTGGGGTTGAGATAAGCCTTTGTTAGACAAAGAAAGCTTACTCCAAGTCACAGAGACAGTGTTCGTTGAAGGAGGAAGGTAAAAATTCTGCCTATATTCAGATAACCGTGTTCGGTATGGCTAGAGTTTAGGGGAAGGGGAAAGCTATGTGGGAGGTGAGGCTGAAAGAGGAGGTGATTTCATGGAGGGCTTCATGGGGGTGGCAATCTATGTCCCATGGAAGCCACTGAAGTCATTTTAAGATGGAAAATGCCATAACCAGGAAACCCTCAGGTTTAGAGCGAGGCTGGAATGGGAATGAGAAGGGAAGTCAAAGAATGGGGTTGGACTTGGATCCAGGCTCTGGTGGATCTTGAAGGTAGGCTTGGGGGACATGCTCTCTCCAAAGGGGCATCGCTCAGTGAGGTGCTTTTGAGTAGTTGTGATTTAAAATCAGTTGCTTGTGTCTGCAAATGGGCACTTCTTGGCCTATGGCCCCCTCATCTCTATCTTCTGCTGGTCGGACTCTCAATGTCTCCGCCACCCACTGCATCTCTCCTTCCCTTTCTCTTTTGTACCTACCCTTTCCTGGAGAAAAAGTTACTTTTGGATTCCCTTTACCTAATAATTCTTACATGCAGATTTCTGAATCCTATGGGAAGATTCCAATGATGCCAATGGCTCAGGGTCCTGCACTTTTCTCCACGGGCTACAACCTGTGCAGCCGTACTGGGACATGCCCTTAGAAGAGCCCTCATTTGAGTTCATCCTGTGCTCTCACCCTCTGGAAATGCTAAATTATCTTTTCACAAAGGGCCACACATTTTCATGTTGCATGGGAGCTCACAACCTCTGTAGTCAGCCCTGCATGGGAGAGAAATGCTCACGGGGTTGTGATTCACTGTGGAACAAAAGGGAAGAATCAGGGCTGATGCTGAAGTCACTGGGGTGAGGGCAAGGAGGCGAGAGGAGATGGGAGGAAGGCCTCTTTCTCCCTGGAAATCTCCTTACATTGCAGGGCCAGGTTTGGGGGACCTGGTGACAGACTTCCTATGAATCAATCAGGAAACGTTTAGATGATCACGGTCAATTCTGATCTGCTCCTGAGGAATCTCTGCCAGATTCCAAAGAAAGAAAGCTGTCTCTAAAAATAGATGGATTCTACAAGTCATGCCGTGGAATTTGCACACTGGTCCATCTCTTGCATCTAAACAGGTAACTGAATATAAAAGGATAGACAAGATTATTTTCCAGGGAAGTGATGAGCAAAAACTTGTCCTGATATGGCACTTTCTATGGACGTTGGTTATAAGGAGATTTTATCTGGGTGGTTCAGGAGAGACATCCTAGGAGACTGAACCAGGAAGAGGATTGTGATACAGACCTGTTGAAGAAGAATAGGATGGTGCCCGGGCAGAGGCTGGGGAAAAACATTGAGACTCATATGTGAGAAGGAAACAAAAGAAGACGTGAGATAATTACAAACTATTCTGGGGAAAAAAATGTCTATGTTATCCTAATAGGAAGGTCTTTGTAATGACCAGTACAATAGAAAGAGAGGCAGGGTTTAGATTACAGATTCATGCCTTTCTGTTTGCTTTTGCCCAGTGTTTTGTTGGCTCTCAATAAATGTAAAATAATAATAAAAGTCCATTAGGTAAACCATTTCAAACAGACTCGATCCCATTATAATTCATAGAATTCAAACAATAGCATTTGAAGGTCCTTTACTGATGTTCTTTTTATATAAAAAAAAACACAAAAAACCATACACAGAATTGACTGCCCTTAAAGAGAATTAATTTCAAAACATGGTTTTGAAAAGGGGAAGCTAATGTAATATATATACATATGTATGTCAAATCCAGCTCTGCCTAAATGCATTGTTTTATTTCTTTTTTGTTGGAATTTTTTGGGAGCATTTGTAGGCAATTCTATATTTTGCTAATGATCACTATGGTAAATCTTGCAATTCAGCTATTTTTTTTCTGCAATTCATTTCCATTGTTTCTTTTAGCACCAGGGGAGAAGTAAGGCACAATAAACTCAACAACCATGTCTTAAACATTGTGTATGGGGCCTAAAGTGTTTATGTTACAGCTAACTGCTGAAGTGAGCAAGAGAAGTATATTTTGCAAGTTTTCTTGAAAGCCTTGATTATTGCACTGAGATTTAAGTATGAAGAACAGGAAATTCTTCAGTGAAGGAAACCCCTAGCATCCTGTGGAAGGAGATAAAGTTCCACCAAAGTTTTACCATGCATGATAAATATTGTTCATTTATTGTATAACCTCAAAGAAGATACATACATTTTTCATGTGTCTTAGGTGGAAAGAATGTTTGCATTTTTGCAACTTATGTATTTTTTTAATATTAACACTTGATTTTAAAAATCATGATTTTCCTTAAGTTTATAAATGTTATACTATATATAATGCTAACAAACT
The DNA here is from genome assembly GCA_008086735.1 of Cheirogaleus medius. Taxonomy (NCBI): domain Eukaryota; kingdom Metazoa; phylum Chordata; class Mammalia; order Primates; family Cheirogaleidae; genus Cheirogaleus; species Cheirogaleus medius. Next base: position 11,140,422 of record VBSM01003148.1, on the reverse strand, counting down.
TTAACAATTACTTTTATGTCCTTGATTAATATTTGGTACCACTTATAAACCTAAACTCCTTCAAACATTTTTAAATCGCATTCATATTTATAGAATTTATATATTTAGCTTTCTTTCTAAGTCCTTCAATTTTTTAACACCAAGATTTTCCAGACTTGTAAAATAAAGTTAACATAGATTAATAATATATGCATTTTTATAATCTTAAAGCTTCTCAATACTGTTTACAAATGTGGTTTTACTGTGTCAGCTTAAAAGCATGAGTCTAAATCTATTAATCATGCCAAATTGTTTTAGATACTATTAATACAAACACTTAAAATGTAAGGCATGTGCAAATATTCCCCATCTTCACACCAAAATATTAACACTATGAGTGTTATTTATTTAATCATCTTTAGACTTGGTTTTAAGCTTGTTTGGGGTTAAAATACATACACTTACCAAGGAACCAATCACAGTATCCCACATTCATTCCTTTTGTCTTTCCAAGGAATTGGGGTATATTTTTCCAAGGAAGTTGGGATTTCCATTCCAAGGCACTGGGGTTACCTTCTCAGAGCCTGAGTTGTGCATGCCTAGAGAGATTGGCCCGGCTGTGAAATGTAGAACCACAGACTTCCAGCATCACTTTTCTTACCTACAGGCTGCTGTACTGGCATTTTGATTGTAGTGGCTTGTACAAACTGTGGACTCCAGGTCGATGTCCTATACTCTAGGCCCCCTGAATTCATTCTCATCCTTTGTAATTACTCTAAATTGTGTCCTGTGATTAGGGCAAATGATATCATGTAACTTTCCCCCCAAAATCCAATGCCGATCTCCCTCTTTGCTTCACTTCCTGATTGGATTCAACCCCTCTGTTTAATGCTTATTTTCTACTCGGAATTTTTTTCCATTCTTTCTACCTGGCAGAGCTATTATGTTAATAATGCATGATTTTAATAGTGCATGATTTTAACAGATATGTGCATGACACCCTTTAGATTCTGTTTGTCTCCTCCTGCCTGTTTATCCATAGGGTCAGTTTCTAAAGTCATCCTAATGACAATATTCTAAACTTAACATGACACAGATTGAGACATAGAAAATTAGGACTGTGATAAAAGTATGTTTTGGTAGAATCAGATTACTGTATTTTAAGAATTAATACTATTCATTTAGGAGATTTTCCTTTTTAATCCTATGACCACAATTTAGACTCTGCTGTTCAAGCAATGGCAATTTTCCTAAATTGCCTGGTGGTAATTGGGGCTGGGAAGGGGCTAGGCCACCCATGTTTGTCTTGTAAGTATCCTGTCCGAAACTCACCTTCAGGCCATGGTCGTATCTAATTAGGAGCATCCTGAGAGGGAAGAGAGGTTGATGAGAACAGGGAGCATAGCCCATGGATGCAGAAAGAATCCAGATAATAAATGAGGATTTATAAAGGGATGGCCAAGAGATGGAACGAGGTACAAACAGATCATGCAGGCATAGATGGGAAACTAATTCAGAGGCTAGTGATCACATTTCTCAGTGGTGCTTTTTATGGATGGCCCAAAGAGCTTTGCTGAGATGCACAGAGATTCTTACAGGAACCAAGCAGAGTAAGACACCTAAAGCTATAAAACGATCCATCTCAAATGCCAAAATCTGTTTCCATAGAAGTCAGGTCCTGTGATAACTGGGACCCCAAATGAGAAACCAAATAGCAGAAGCGTTGTGGGAGAAGATGCTCTTTTGCACCTAAATTCCAAGATTTCCAGCTCTTCGACCGTCGCACAGTTGAAAACTCCCAATGCCATTCAAGTATAAAACAGCATTGTTTATATTGTTTATCTAATGAATTGTATATTGAAGGCATTGGAGAGGGGAGGGACCTCAGTTAATTCATGCTACATGAAGAGAAGCTTCTGTCACTCTGAGGCCACCCAGGGGCTGGCAGTGACCAGCAGTGACCAGCCCTCAACAAAGTAAATAAAACCATCACCATAACAGGAGATGGCTTTTCTCTTCCCTTCTGCTCTGTCAGCTTCAAAACAACCACTGTCTTAAAAGAGTCCCAAGTGTACCTTGGGGGGACCCCGTGTCCTGAGCCTCCTGCAGCCCTAATGAGGGAGGAGGACGTGCTTTGCTTTGATGTACAGCTGCATGTTTTCTAACGATGCAGGCAAGAGATCAGATTCCATTAGGACTTCTCCTTTCAAGCTTTGATTATTCAGCAGCCCTGTTGAAATTAGCTGTTCATTTATCCACAAGCAGCTGCATGGAGGGTATGTTGGTTTTGCTTGTAGTGTCGAACCGAGTGGGTCTGGGCTAAAGCACTCTTGAATATTTATTTAATTCAATTATGCTTCTATGCCGCTTTTCTTTTTTACCCTTCTAAGCTATAGCACTAGATTCTGCAAGCATTAGAATCGCACCATAAAAAAAGACCAGGAAATTTGATCTGGATTGTAAAATGCAGCTCAGTTCTAATATGAGACAAATCATTTCTGCCCCTTCCGCCTGTTTCTCCTGCACGCGACATTAATGCCTATTTTGGCACGTCATGTCACAGCTGCAAAGCAGAGCTGGTCCCTCCTGTTTCCCTGTTTTGATGAGCTCCCGCAGGGCTGCCAGAACAGTCGTGCTTATGACTCTCTGGCTCTGGCTGGAGCAGTTACAAAGTCCTCATCTCAGAGCAGGGGCCGGGCTTTGCTCGCTGCCTGGGGACATGTGTGGGATTAGATGGGGCTTTGTCAGGGAGTCGAAGGAGAAGAAATGAAGGATGACTTTGGGACAGGGCAGAGTTTTAGTGCCAGCTTGGACAATTGGCAGGGTGGGAAGGGATTCTCACACACACACACACACATATATACACACATACACATATACACATATGTACACACATGCACACACATATACACATACATACACATGCATGTGCATATACACCTATACACACACACAAATGACATTCTGATCAACAGAACTATTGTCATACATTTAGATCAGTGGACTTCTAGAAGTACAAGAGTTTCTTACTCTTGAATATTTACTGATCAAGATACATAAACTTTATTATGTATATACTTTTTATCAGACCACTGTATTATTGATTTAATAATTCCACCCACCCTGTTCTTTTATCCCTGTTTGCCAGCTGTTTCTGTTACTATATCACATTTGTTGTAAGGACAGCTTGCTGTGCCCAATATGGAAGACTACTCAGGAACATTCAAATTCTTTGGGAGTTGACGCTCAAATTATTTTGACTTTGAGATAAAGGAGGGTAGACTAAGTCTTGGCCATTTCTTGTCCAGTTTTTTCAACCAACATTGGGGCAGCTTCCGCACGTTTCACATCTTCTGATGGGTTTGATGGTCTTATTTCTTGCTCTGATGGTCACTACGTTGTTTGTATTGTTGATAGATCTCTTTCAGGGCTTCTTTCTAGTGGTTTTTGAATGGTCCTCCATGTGTTTTCTGAATCAGACCTCAGCTTCCCTCACCTGCCTCTACATTGTCTTACGTTTGCTAGGAACCATTTAGGGGTGAGTACCGTGGTTGTTAATGACACGAGCAACTGATACCTTAGGATGCTCCATTAGTTAGAAGAATATTTTATAACTGATATTGGCAAGTTCATTTTAAAAAATGGTGTCTTCACCAATGTTTAGTGCTAATGTTGAAAAAGGTGAGTTTGACATTTTCATTGAATAACAGAAAAATTAAAGAAAATGGACTGTCTTATATGCCTTTAAAATACAATGAGCAGCTGTGAGATCTTTAGCTTGAAGCCTGAGCCTGTCCCCTTGTTCTCTCATCTATTTGTGCTGCTTTTGTGCCCATCTCATGTCTCTGTGTTGGTCACCCTCCTTTGCACGTCTGTGCATCTTCTTAGTACATATTCTTTTAACAGATCTCTGCTTAGCCACCACCCAGATGAACTGTCCCCTAAATCCATGACCTGCTGGACTCTTGCAACTGATGGACTATTCCCCATACACTTCTGCTTCTACTGATCAAGTTGTTTGCTTACAAAGAACAAGGTGTGTTTGCTTCAAACTCATTTGTGCTACTTGTACTTGTTATTGTCATACTGACATAGAATTAAACATTAAGTCATACGAGCAGAAAAAGAAAGAGGATCGTGATGATAAAAATCAAGTCAAATGTTTGGAAAAGGACGAAGATGAGCTGCTTAGGACGAACTGCTGTCCAATTAGGTGTGGGCAAGAGAAATGTATCAGACTGATGAATTAGCATCCATCAAGGAGGATTCTTGACTCAGATTGCTTTGCAATCCATACTCTTGCTCCCCTTTAAAGAAACAGACTTGAAATAATGCATTATGGGGGTGATTTCTACAGGAAAGTAAACAGGGAACTCCAATTAGAAGGCTTAAGCTTAAAGAAAAACCCAGAGCCTGTAATCAACTAAAGTAGGAAACAAATGCCCAATAGGTTTAAATTAAATTAAGTGTTTAAGCCATACATTATTGTTTCTATAAATTCCTGTTCTGATTAACTGACCATCTACCTGAACCAAAAGAGCTGGGAAGAGGGTTTCTAATGTCTGGAACCTTTAACACAGTGCTCAGATGCAATCTCCTCCAGGAAGTTTTCTGACTTCCTCTCCAGCCTGGCTTATGAATCCCAAATCCCCCATGCCGGCTCCCAGGTGTTTGTCCATCACAAGCATTTTATTGCATCGTTCGTGTTTGCTCTGTTGTCTTTCTCCTCTGCTGGGCTGTGAGCTTGCTGTGGGCAGTGACCTCATTTTTTTTATCTCTATATTCTTAGGTCCCCAAACATTGCTTGCACCCCAGTGTGGATGCATCAATATTTATTGAAGGAATGTTGAAAGATGGGCTTTATTAAAGGTGTTGATGGAAAAGCCAAGATAAAAAACAAAAAACAAAAAACCAGGTCTGTTACTTTATGGACAGACTGAAAAAAAAAAAGGCTTTGTTAGTATAAGGGGGTCATTTTTCTGGTATTTAAGATGTGTATGATTAGTTTCAAGAGAAAATATATAGGGATCACAGAGCAACTTGAATATATTTTATTGTTAATGTTCATTGTCTTGGCAGATCTTCTCTTAACTGCAAGATATTTTTGCATGTCTTTTTTACCCCGAAGAATTTTTCCTGACTTTTCATTTTGCTTTCCATGTGTTATACTCTGTCTCTAGAAGCTAGCAAGCAAGCTGGGCAACAGGGCTGGGACCACCCCACATGGGCTGGGAAGGCCTCAAAGAATCTGAATCCTTCTGTTTCAAATCTTGTTTATGCTCCTTCCTCTCTTCCCCAACCTCAAATCAACAGATGCTTCTAGTCTGGAAACCCAGGGGAGTTCTGAAGGCATGTATCCTGTTTCTTTTAATAGCGTTACAGCCTAATTAAGGTAAGAATTAGCTTCTTTTCTGACCTTCAGATTCTTTAATTCCTTGGTCTTAACTCTTCAATCAAATGTCTTGCTTTAATTTTTCCTTGCCCTGTAGCGTTTGGTTTATGTCTAGCCACAAAATGTTCCATTTTGTATACATTTTAAAAAGTGGACCACAGGAGGAAATATTCTAGCCAAGGGGAACATTATAGTTTGAACCACTTAAGATCTCAGAATGAAATAGTCTGCAGTAGGAGTCAATCACAAAACACAAATAACACAGGCATGGTTTAGCAGAAAAATTTAAAAATGAAGCCATGTAATATAAACAGCAGTTAAATGTGTGTTTTTGAGGTTATTAGATATGAAACTGAAGCTCATTCCCCTCACTGGCAGCAGGCATGCCACCTACCCTTGAATTCCCTGAAAGGAATGGCAAATTTTTAAAAATAGAGAACCTAAGAAATATTAATAAAATGGTCTTCATTACAAATGGCACCATTATCTACATTAAAAATCCCAAGAGATTATTTAAAAAACTACTACAAACTAATACGTGACTTTGTCAAGTTCATAAGATACAAGGTCAGTAGAAGGGAATCAACTGCATTTCTATATATTAGCAATAAATTGAAATTTTAAAAACATATCATTTACAATAGCAACAAACCAAGAAATACTTAGGGATAACTTTAACAAAATATGTACAGGGTTTGCATGCCAAAAGTACCAAACATTGGTGAGAGAAATCTAAGAAGACCTAAACATGTGGAAAGATATACCATGTTTATGGATTAGAAAACTAGATATTGTTAAGACATCGGTTCTCCACAAATTGATCTATAGATTTAATATAGTTTCAATTAAAGCCTAGTAAGTATTTTGTAAAGATCAACATGTTATTCCAAAATGTATTTGTATAAAAAGCAACGAACCTAGCACAACCAAAATAATTTTGGAGAACAACAAAGTTAGATGACTCGCACAGCCTGATTTTTAGACTTATTGTAAAGTGATACAAATGAGACAGTGTGGAGCTGATGAAAAGGGATAGATATATAGACACACTGAACAGAATAAGTCCAGAAATAGATCCACACTTACACAGTCAATTGACTTCCAGCAAAACTACCAGGATAGTCCTTTCAACAAATGGAGCTGGAACAATTGAACAGCTGTGTGCTTAAAAAGAAACAAACAAACTCAACCTTTACCTAGCACCATATGAAAAGATTAACTTGAAATAGATCATAGACAGAAGTGTAAAAGCAAAAACTATAAAACTTCTAGAAGAAAACATAAGCGAAATTATTTAAAACCTCCGCTTGGGCAAAGGTTTGTTTAGCTAGGACACAAAAACACAAGCTGTAAAAAAAATATGGATAAATATAACCATCACATTTAAAATTTTTAAATTTTTTCTCCAAAAGACATTGTTTAGAGAATAAAAAAAAAGAAGTCACAGATGGGGAGAAAAATGCTTGCAAAACACACATATGATAAAGGGTAAAAGAACTCTTACAACTCATTAATTAAGAAAACACACACAACCAGTAAAAACTGTATGAAAGACTTGAACAGAGGCTTCACTAAAGATACATGGTTGCCAAATAGCATACGAAAAGATGCTCAACATCATTAACCATTAGGAAAATAAAAATTAAAACTACTATACATCTATTAGAATGGCTAAAATAAAAAACACTGATAATACCAAGTGCTGACAGATTGTAGAACAACAAGAACTCCCATGCATTGCTGGTGGGAATGTAAATACAGGCACTTTGGAAAACAGTTTGGCAGCTCCTACTAAGTGAAACATACACTTACCCTGTGCATTATTTTCCTAGGGTTGCTTTAACAATGTAGCACAAAATGGGTGGCTAAAAACAACAGAAATTTACGGCTCATGCTTCTGGTGGCTGAAAGTGTGAAGTGAAGGTGTCTACAAGACTGTGCCCCCTCTGAAGCTTAGACGAGAGGATGCTTTGCATCTTCTAGTTTGTCGTGTTTGCCTGCAGTCCTCGGCTTGGAGATATATCACTCCAATCGCTGCCTGTACTGTCACATGGCTATATTCTTCCCATGTGCCTGTTTCTGTGTCTTTTCTCCCCTTCTTATGAGGATACTCGTCATATCAGATTAAGTGCTCCCCCTGCTCTGCTATGACCTCATCTTAGTTAATTACATCTACAATGAATTTTTTCCCAAAGAAGGTCACGTTCTGAGGTCCTGTGGATTAGAGCTTCCATATTTCTTTTTTGTGGGGAGATGGACACAATTCAACCTATAACACTATACAATCCGCCAAGGTATTTATTTACCCAAGAGAAATGAAAACATATGTCTCACGAAGACCTGATAGCAGCCTCATTCATAGTCACCCCAAACTGGAAACAAGCCAAGCATTCAATCAACTGGAAATGGATGAATTGGGGAACATCCATCCAACGGAATACTTGGAGATAAAAAGAACAAACTACTGATGTATCCGAGAACATAGCTGAATCTCAGAAGCATTATGGGAAGTAAAAGAAGCCATACGGAAAAGACTGTAAACTGCATAATGTCATTTCTTCCACCTTCTGGAAAGGGCAAACCTATGGAGCAAAAATCAGAGTGGGATTGCAGTGACTGTGGGTCAGGGGAAGAGTGTTCGGCACAAAAGGGAGTCAGCTTTTTCAGAGGGTGAAATGTTCTCGTCATCATCGTGCCGATGGTTACCCAACTCTATTACGTTTGTCAACACTCATAGAATGGCACATTAAAAACAGTAAATTTTACTGTATGTAAATTACACCTCAAGAAAACATGCACAAAAATTCTTAAATACTACAATTTGAAAACTAAAAGTGCTTAAGAAAAAAAGACCCAAGATTCTTTGAGATTCAAAGAATGAATGAATATCATGATTCGCTATAGGCAATCTATATGTAAACTATTCTAATTTGAGGAATTATAGTTCCTAACAAAGATTGTTTGACATATTAGGGTTAACTGAAATTCCTAAAAAAAAATAAATAAAAATAAAAAAAAACAAGGGAAAATGCAGGAAATCTCCAAAGAGTCAGGGTCTGCACTTTGGTCCTTTGGTGACTACAGGTAACAGCCCTAATGACAATCTCAGATCCCGGGAGCAGCAGTTAGGCTCCCAGCTCTGGTTCATGTGCGTAACTCAGGCGATGTCTTTGGCATCTACCTAAATTGTTCCCTAGTTCTTACTTCTTTACTCCTGACAGCCCTTTCCTAGACCTGGCTGTGCTCTGCCTTCCCTCCCAGGACAGCTGGCTCTTGGATTACATCTGTCTGTGGCTCTGGGCTCACAGTTTGACTTTTGTCTGAACCCAGATGTAGACAGCTACTTCCACGTTTCAACAATCCGAAGAAGCCATCAGCAGTGAAATCATGATCTCTTAAGCTTCAAATGCTAGAATGTACAATGTTATATTAAATCATACTCAGTTTATACCATCCTCCCCAGGAATCTAAACCAGTAAGGGCCCCATCCTTCAGGTGCAAACTCCTTCTCTTTGCAGATACTCTTATCTTAATATGTAACAATCGCTAGCAAGGTGCATAATAAGAATTATCCATCCACATGCCTCAACAGGAAGGTTTGTTTCCTGAGTCTTTAATTCACAGTGAAAACCAGAGCATGACCTTCCACAAATATCTGAAAATATCCCACTTTGGCTAATTTCCTTTTCCTTCCCTCCTACCCCATTCTTGTCTATGATTAGTTCTTCCTCTTCATCTTTTTTCTTCTTTTTCCTCCTTTTCTCTTCTTGGTCCTTCTTCCCTTTCTTCTCTTCCTCATCCTGCTCTTATTTACCCACCTGCCTGCCTTATTTTTATTTTATTTTATTTTTTTTTACTTTCTTTACTCCCATTAGCCGACTATCACAATGGCTCATGTATCTTTCATTACCTCTGTTCTTATTCAAAAAAGTTTTGTGTTCTCTGATTAGCCTAGAAGAAAGTCTAGGCTAACAAACTTGCCAACAATATACCCACGGAGTCTTTCTATTTTTTTTTAATACCAGGCTGACCTAGGCAATGGAACAATACCTTTTATTGGCTTCTTGGTGTGATTCCAGCTCATGCATATTCATTTTCTACCTCATTAGTAGTCCCCTGGGCTTATTTTATGTCACTGAGAGAGTGGTGGAAATCTCAGTAAAAACAATGTCTCTTGTCTTTTCCTTTGCCATGGTATTTTTGAAGCTTGAGTTTCTAATAGCTCCATAGAACTGCTAATCAGATTGTTTTCCTATATATAAAACTTGAGTCTTAAGAATAGTCTCTCTGGCAAATGTCCAGTGTGCCCTAAGTTCAGCTTGATCAAAATGTCCCATAAAGACAGACAGCTCTGCCATCCGCAAGCAGATCAACATCATTTTTGAAAAGCCCTGCCCTTAAGGATTTTTATTTAACCCAATGAAGAAATATCTAACCTCTTTTAGAACGTTTTAAAATAATCGCTATAAAAATGTTCGAAGGAATAAAATATTAAGCTAAGCGTTTGTGATTATTTCATGTAATTGAGAAGTAGTAGAATGATGCTTTAAGTAATTCCACTGGGCTGAATTTTAATATAATTCAATAAATATCTACCCAGCTCTTAGGATGAACCTCTCATGGTGCTAAATGCTGAGAAGATTAAAACATTAACTCCTGCCTGCCTTCAAGATGTACAGGGTAATTAGGGGAAAAAAAGCATATGTACAAAAAATTATTTTATAGGACAGGTATGTTTGTTAGCTTCTTGAGTATAGATACTATCTAGAATACAAAAGTTAGGGAAGGCCTTGTGGCAGAAGTTAAGACTTGAGCAGAAACTTAATATACTGCGGGTCGAACTTTTGCATTTCTGCTGGAGGGAACGTCGGGAACAGAGATTTCGAGGTGGGAGGAAGCGTGTTCATGCCAAACTGAGGGAAAGTGGCTGAAGCAGAGAGTTCGCTTCAGTGAGGCCAAAGTTGAATGTCTAGAAGACCAGAAAGGATAGTCATTAATCCTCTCACTACAAGGTCATTTCAGCTTGCAGAAAATCATTCATTTCTCCCATTTGTGGCCCCATATTCCCCTTAATCTACTACCCTTGACAAACGTGGCTTTACTAGCGGCCTCCAATTCTTCTTTTGCAATCCTTTCTTGAAACCATCCTGGCCAGGCCTCCCTCTCCCCATCCTGCTCCCCTGTGACACTCTGGTTGGTGGGTAGTCCCTTTCTCATTTGACCTGGCGGTTGCTTTTGACAAAGGTGACCACGTTCTCCTGCTTGAAACCCCAGCCCTGCCTGGCTCCCAGGCCGCAGGCTCCATTGGTTCCATTCTCTCTCACCTGCCACTCCTTCTCAGTCTCTTTCGCTGGTCCTCCGCAGCTCCCTGACCCCTAAATGACAGGGTGGCCCCCAGGGTGCAGTGCTCCGTCCCTCCCTTGCTAATATATGCACAGGCCCTGGCTGTCAACATCATACACACACTGATGACCCCTGAGTTTGGAGCTCCAGCCTAGACCTCCTGCCCAGCTCTTACCCCACATCCAACTGTTTCCTTGTTTTCCTTTTCATGTGGGTGACCGATGGCATCTCAGACCCAACATTCTCAAACCTGGACTTCTTTCCCACGGTGGCTTCTCTCGTAGCCTCTCCCTTCTTTGAAAAAGGAGACTTCATCCTTTCAAGCCCTCAGCCCAAAAACATTGGAGTTGCCCTTGACTGTTGTTTATTCCCATTGCACCTCTAATCCATGAGCAAATCCTGCTGGTTCTCCCTTCCAAATATCCATCACGTGATCATTTCTCAACCCACCCCCTCCCTCTTGAAACAGCCTTCTGGCTGGTCTCTCTGCCCCCACCTGTGTGCCCCTAGAGTCTATTTTCAATGCAACAGACAGGTGGTCCTCTTAAAATGTTCACCAGACCAGATCCCTGCTCTGTTCCAAACCCTCCAATAGCTTCCGATCTTGCTCAGCGTAAAAGCCAGAGTCTCTAATAGCCAACAGGGCGCTCTGTGATCTGTGGCCCTCGCCCCCGCTCCAGGGCTGCCCCCAGCATCTGGCCTCCATCCCTTCTGGCTGCTGTCCCTTGAACTCAGCGAGTGTGCTCACCGCAAGACCTCTGCACTTGCTATTCTCGCTGCCTGGGAAGCTTTTCCTCCAGGTATCTGCACAATTAACTCCTTCGCCTTCTTCGTGTGTCTGCTCAAATGTCACTTTCTCAGAGAAACTGTCCCTTGCCACCTTATTTAAAATGACACCCCTCCCACTCTCTCTCCCCATAGCGTAGCAATAGGGAATACTGTCTGACATCCCATAAGTATTTCTGCTTTTCGTATCTCTTTTCTTCTTCCTTCCTGCCATTCCTTTTCCTTTTGGACTTTCCTTTTGGACTCCCTCTTCTAGAATGTACATCCCATACTGGCAGGGATTTTTTTCTGTTTTGTTCCCTGCTGTGTCCTCAGGGACCACAATGGTGCCTGGCACAAAGAATGTACTCGCTAAATGTCATTTGTTAAATAAATAAATAAATAAATGCATAAATCCCCATTTTGCTGATGGGAAAACTGAGTCTTAGAGAAGTTGAACAACTTAAGGTTACTCAGATGATAAGGGGGGAATATGGTACATAAGCTCGTATCCTTTGGTCAGTGGACCTAATCACTATACTATCTGGCCCCTCTAATAGGCAAAGCAAGCATTCTTTCCTTTCTTTTTTTAATGACAGGGTCTGGTTCTGTCACCCAGGCTGGTGGAGTGCAGTAGCCTGATCACAGCTCACAGTAACCTAAAACTCCTTGGCTTAAGCGATCCTCTTGCCTCAGCCTCTTGAGTAGCTGGGACGACAGGTGCATGCCACCATGCCCGGCTTATTTTCTTTCCTTTATCTTACACAGACATGGCGTTATCCTGCAAGGCATTTTTAATTATATTATTTGATGACTTCTCTATAACTTGAAATATGTATGATTTTTTTCCCATTATTGAGAGTCACAACTTGCTCAAAATTAATAAGGGTGATAATAAGAACATATGAATTCCAAACCCACGTGTTACTTTATAGATTACTAAAGGTTTTATTTGGGGATTCATTTCTAATTTGAGAAGACAGAAAAAAAATCAGTAATTGAATTAAATTCATTATCAAAGTAGTAAAGCAGATCAGAAAAATTCCATGAAAGCGGTGTTCAGAGTCCTTCATGACTTGGCTTATCTATTTTCATCCTAAACATACAGAGGAAATAGCTAATTGGGGAAGAATTATCTAGACATATGTTTTGATAATTGTTCATAAGACCCAGGTCTTTCTAAGTCATTAAAGAAGCTACTATTTCTGACGAAGTATAAAGTTTTTCTTTGAAAGCGATCACTCTGACCAGTAACTACAATTCATGAGAAAATGCATTATTCCAAGAGCGAAATTCTCCTTTCTCTATGTATTTTCTTAATTGTCCCCTCAGCTGAACTCATTTGCATTGGTTCCTTAGGACAACTGTTTAGGGGAAAAGAAAACAATTTCTATCTATCTTTCTTTGTTGTTTGTTTGGTTTTTTTTTTTTTTT
>VBSM01003148.1:11114033-11127409 GCA_008086735.1 Cheirogaleus medius | reverse complement strand
AAAAAAAAAAAAAAGTGAAAAGAGAAGTTCTGCTTTTGATTAGTCACACTGATAAACTGTCTCTTAAAAGACTATCAATCTTTCCAACCAAGCTAAGAATTGTCATGAGCAAATCCTTACTAAAATCAATGTTCATAGCACTAGTTTCCTCCTATTCTGTGAGAAAATTTTAATTTCCAGTCCAATTCATTGAAAGTTTATGGCACCCTCTAGGTTACCTATTTCATCCTGAGTCACTTGTAGCACGTTGTATTTTTCTAAACTTCCCAAGGAAGTTGTTTGCAGTGTTTTTGTATTCTCGTTTCAGTTTTGGGTATCTACAGTTATGTCTCCAGTTTCGTTTCTAATCTTTTTTGATTTGTTCTCTGTGTGCCATTGTCTCTCAGCCTCTTTTGTCTCTGTCTCTGACCATTTTGGACAGAGGTTTGTCAACTTTTGGGGGCTGTGGAAGATAAAGATGGCTTCTAGCATATCTCACATTTCCTTCTTTCTTTTATCCCTATGAGTAGGTGCGTATGAAGTGGTGTAGATGACAGCAAATGGCTCCCACAGTTGCTGTAAAGAGAAATGAGCTGGCGAAACAGGTGCCTGTCAGTACAGTGTCCTGCGGTGCGTTTCAGCTGTTGACTTAGAAAAGCGAGGTCACCGGGGCAAGTTGGAATCCGAGGACAGGGCCGATTGTTCAGAGTCCTGGTGGTGACTGAGAGGGGAAGAGGGAGAACTGGGAAACGTCGCCAGAAACTGCCCTCAACTGCCCCCAAAGCATTCTGCCCTTCTGTCATTCATTCATTTATTCATTCATTCTTTCTTTTGTTCCTTATAAAATTCAAACTTCCATTAACATTAACATAAACATTATCCGGCTGTTGCTAACATTAGTTTGAATTTTAGTTCATGTTCAGTTTTGTGTTATCACTCGAAATGCAGTTCTAAAAGTCCACTAATCATTAGCAGTTCAAATGTGTGTGCGTGGCACACTTCTCTAAGCAGGGTTAATAAGCAAACCTTCTCTGGCAAGATTTAACCTTAGCTGCAGTTTGGAATTTACTGGCAGGCTTGGAGTGGGTCAGACAGACCCTCTTTCTAGCCAAGTCTGGGCAGCAACACTGCTAGTGCCAAACTTTTTTATACATATGAGGACTAATAAATAAATAAATAAATAAGCTACAAAATCACTTACCAGGAAGTCCAGAAGAAACTAAAGGCTACAGTGAGTTAAGTATCTTATCTCAGGTCACCAAGCAAATCTCTTTGGTCCTAGCCTAGTCTTCATTACATTGCTCCATGCACTTGCTTTATTACAATGAATAAAAGGCAGGTGAATATATAAAAATGCTGTTCAAGTAGTTATTATTCATCCAAGCATTCCATGGGGTACTTCATGCTAATGGAAATGTGTGTATCAAGAGTAAATAGCACCTGGATGGAGCTGGAACCCATTCTACTAAGTGAAGTATCTCAAGAATGGAAAAACAAGCACCACATGTACTCACCAGCAAATTGGTATTAACGGATCAACACCTAAGTGGACATGTAGGAATAACATGTATCGGGTGTCGGGCGGGTGGGAGGGGGGAGGAGGGGATGGGTATACACAAACATAATGAGTGAGATGTGCAACGTTTGGGGGATGGTCATGCTTGAAGCTCTGCCTCGAGGGGGGAGGGGGGCCATGGGCAATATACATAACCTTAACATTTGTACCCCCATAATATGCTGAAATTTAAAAAAAAGAGTAAATAGCAGAAAGAAGAAGTTGGAGCACATTCTAGAACGTTCTCAGTAAAATAACACGTTAGTTATTTGAATTAAGAAACACATAGGCATTATCTTTATTATGTTTAAATACAGAGATGGTTTGTTTACTCATTAATATCCACTAATAAGATATCTTCATATTTTTGAGAGGATGAGCATTTGAGGATTTTTTTCTCTCTCTGCTTTGTAGAGATTTTAGTTTTAATAAGCAGGAAGATTCTCAGGAAACCCTTTTTTCTGCTTGTGGATTCATGGAAAGAAAAAGACATAAAACTCAGATCTTTGCATCCTGCATAGTTTATGTGACTAACAGCAGTTACAAATGAGAATCACCATTTTACAGAGTCCCTTTAATTTTAAAATTGTAAACAACAAAGAGCAAGTGTTCTGTCAAAACCCAATTAAGCATTGTAGGCAATACATCTATTAAAGGTTTTGAGATTAAAACTCTCCTAAATTATAAACTCTCTAGAAGTGGCGAAGTATTCAGCTACCTTATGAAATATAGCTCTGTGTGGTAGAGCTTGCGAAATGCTTTGTGTGTAACTATTGCACGACAGACTATATCCATCTTTATTATTAGCATATTTAATGAAATGATTCCACTCCTTTGCTCACGAATGCTCTTGCTCAGAGGCTACCTTAATGTAACAGCTTGTCGTCTAGTTTATAACACAGTTGTTCAGATTTGAGTGTATCATTTGCATCCCTTCTAAGTGCTACTGATTTTAAAAGGTAGATATGTGCTGTATGTACTTGGCAAACCACACATCTTTTCACAAAATATTTTCCACCAATGAGTTCTATAAGTCTCTTCATTGAAAAGCATCATCCTTCTGGGCTATGGAACATTACGTTAATGTCACGCAATAACCGTGCAATCTCGTTAAGCAAAATAAGGGAAACGCTATTATATTCATATTATTATGCTATTTAAGTGATGAAATTAGGATCTTAACTTTGTTTTACTTTCCCTATTTTTCAGGATTCAGGTTGTCAGGGTTCAGCAAAGACTGACTACCCATGGAGCTATGCGGGAACTTGGTTATTAGTGATTAAGAATTCCTTCTGGCTCTTGGCTTAGCTGAATAAATGCTGGGCTCTGTATACAATGCCTCTGCAAGGTTCTCACCTTCTGCCCTCCCTCACTTTCTACAAGTTTTATCCTAAAGAGCATCTGTCTGTCTGCCTATTCATCCATCTGTTGTAGAATTCTAAGACAGCCTCCACGATTTCTGGTGCCTGGTATACACACACCTTTGCCAGTTATTCAGCCATATATTAATACTAATCTAGGAATTGCTACGAAGGGATTTTGCAGATGTAATGAGGAAGGTCTCAAATTAGTCAACTATAAGATAGGAAGATGATCTGGGTGGGGCCAGATCTGATCACATGAACACTTTAAATCTGAGTCCAGAGGAAGTCAGAGATTGGAAGCCCAGAAGGATTTGTCGAGCCATTGCTCATGGGGAGGACCACACGGTGAGGTATGTGGGCAGCCTGTGACAGCTGACAGTGGCTCCCAGTTGATAGCTAGGAAACTGGGACCTTAGTCCTAGAAGCACAAAGAAAGAAGTGAATTCTGCCAGCAATCTGAATGAACTTAGAAGAGACCTCGAGCTGCAGATGAGATGAACCACGAACCCTGCCCAGATCCTGATTTTGGCTTTAGGAGGTCTTCAGCAGAGAACCCAGCCATGCCATGCCTGGATTAACAATGAGCTAATTAATCCATGAGGGTTATGTTAAGCCACCAAGTACATGGTAAGTTGTTAAGCAGCAATAGCTGTCTAATGCACCAATTTAGAACCTGGTCAACCTTAGTTCCATTAGAGTCCTAAAGGCTTTCTTCTTTTTTCTTTCCCTGCTCCCCATTCTTATTTTAAACCAAAAACAAATAATCAGAAATTAATTATTTTCTTTGACCTATCAATTCAGGGCATGAACACCAATTTATCGAATCTGTGCTTACAGGTGCTATATTCAATGGCAAAGGGCTTTTGTCTTGTTTATAATCAAAGAGGTTTCCCTTGAGACTATTTTAGCAGCTGTTACAGTCACCCTCCACTATTAGTTCCTCATGTCTAATTCAGGGGAAGAATATTTGCAAAGATAGTCACACTAATTCCTCCTATTCCAGGACTGTACTCGGGTCCCTTTGCAATGTGGCTACTGCTTCTCCCATCAAGGGATGGAATCTATCTCCCCAATCCTTGGATTTGGGCTGGCTTTGTGATGTTTTAGAATGAGCGAATGCAGAAGAATGACCTAGAACCTCACCACTTCCTCTTTCGCCCACATGGACCCAGCTGCCACGTGGGGAGGTCTCAGCCATCTTGCTGAGGAGGCTCTGGGTAAGGGATCTGAGATGCCAATGCCCATAACTGTAATCACCTTCTGGACTTTGAGGCCAGCCAGGACAAGCCAGTCCCCTGGCCAACCTCCCAACTGACTGCAAATGCAAGACAGAGCCGTGCTAATGCCACGTGGGGCAGAAACAAGATATTCCAGCAGAGCCTCATCCAAACCATCAGCCCTCAGTATTGTGAGCAAATCATGCACTCTAGTTTTAAGCCACTAAATTTTGAGGGGATTTGTTATCCAATAATAGATAATGGGTACAGATACTAAATGACATGGCTTAAAATACATGATTTTAAAATTAAAACTTTATTTCTTTTTGAATGTATTATTACCTATTCAAATGTCCCTGTACACAGTGCAAAATTTAAGATACAAAGAGTATACCTGTAAAAACAAACTTCCCTCCTCTAGGACATTGTTAAGCTTTTCTCCTTTCTTTGGAGCTCTTCAGGGTGATGGTTAGAGAGTAAAGTAACAAGATTATGTATAGAGAAGATGATCAAAGTGGAAGATAAAAAACAACATATCTTATTCCAAATTGATTTGCTTTGTTCCATTTTATGTCCCCAAATGCTCATTTCTGCTTTCTTCAATTTTCCTTAGGAGTGAACGTAAAAGGCCCCCCGATGTCAAAACAAAACGATGAGGTTGAAGCTGAGTATAAGGGCGAACTCGTGGGTTAGCAGGCTAAGATGGAAAATTGTTCTGTATGTTTTCCAGTAACGTGAGGTTAGAGAATCTCTCACCGCCGATGGGTGAGGTGACTCAGAAACCATTCAGAGGAGTATTTTCTTTGCATTGTATTTGGAGGAAGGAAGTCAGTAAAGGCCCTGCCTGCCACCTGATAAATGGTGTCAGCCCAGGAATAAAAACCCAAGCACAGCACAGCAGGTTCCTAGGCCACGGGTGCCCGTGACCTTTTGCAGAGTGCTGTCCACATGCAGGATGTGGCATCTACAGGACATGAGACTCTGGTTTCCCTAGTGTGCCCTGGGAAGTCCAGCTGTGTCCTGAAATGCCAGGCTTCCTTATTCAACGGACACCTACCACACACAGAGCGATATATTGCAGGTGCTGTGGTGGATGGTATGGACACAAATATAGTAAATATCACCCTAGTCCATAACCTTGAAGTTCTTATTTCTGGGGTCTACCCATAGTGGCTCTAGGAGTCCCAAATCAAATTGGATACTTGATCTTACCTGGATCAAAAATCCCCCTAAGATCCCCTAGGGATGTGAAATAGCCCCAAAGAGTGGATTTAATAAATTGGTGTTGGCCTCCTGTCTTTTAATAAAGCTTTGAGTTGGGAAATTCAAAGTAAATATTTGTTCTCCACTTATTTGTTTTTGTTTTAAGAGAAAATATGGTATCAGTACAGGGGGGTAAGGTCATGACTTCCAGCCTGAAGGCTTTTGTACCCCAGACTATGGAACAAGCCTTGTTTATTTCTTCCAGAGGACAGGGAAGAGACTGTGTGGTCACTTATCACATATAGACTCTCTGCCGCGTGGCTTGGTGTCACAGATGTTTGTCCAGGCTGTGTTTTGGGGACAAGTCAGGCTCACTGGTGGGTCAGTGCTTTACCAAGGTTGGAATCTAGAATCTAATGTGTGCTTCTTATATTAGTCTGATGGGGCTGCCACGAGACAGAATAGCAAATAGCACAGGCCGGGTGGCTTAAACAAGACATTTTATTTTCTCAGTTCTGGAGGCTGGAAGTCCCAAATCAAGGTGCCAGCAGGGTTGGTTTCTCGTGAAGCCTCTCTCTGTGGCTTGTAGACAGCCCACCTTCTTGATGTGTCCTCACATGGCCTCTTCTCTGTGTGTGCACAAAGACTGAGAGAGATTTGGTGTCTCTTCCTCTTTTGATAAGGTCACCAGACCTATGGGCTTACAGCCTCACCCTTATGACCTTATTTAGCCTTAATTACCTTCCTACAGGTCTATTCTTCAAATACAGTCATATTGGGGGTTGGGACTTCAAATATGAATTATGGGGTGGGGCAGGAGGGCGGGTAACACAATTCAGTCCATAACATCCCTAATATGCCAGATATTACATTAGGCACAGGGTCGTAAAGATATGTATTTATGTCCAGCACAAACTCTGTGCTCAAAGAGGCACATATTTATACTGTGCAATAATGACAATACCATGCTAGGGATGGGAGGGGCAGAAAAGTCTCATTCAGTGAGCAGGTTGGGGAAGGCTTTTCGGAGAAGCCTGAGTCTTAGAGAGGAGCTGAGCTTTTGGCGGTGGGAGGTGGGGTGAAGGTAGGTTAGGCAGAGGCAGAGGGACCTAGAAGAGCATACGAGTTGACAAACTCAGTCTGCCACCCAGCCGTCATCATCAGGTCACAGAGCAGGGCCATTTAGCAAATGTGGCACTCTGGCTGGGGTGAGTCCCCTGGGTGTTTGGGGGATGTAGGAAGAACTCACAGAAGTGGTCAAGGTGGTAGCAGAGAAGTAAGCTGTACTATGGGCCACTACTGTCCTAAGGAGCTTAGACTGGATCATGTAGCAAGAATTGGGCATCCATTAAACAGTTTTAAGCAGAAGAAGGAGCTGAGCAATTTGCACTTGGAAAGTTCACTGGGGAAGCAGTTGGGAGGAAAGGAGTGAGTGAGATCAGAGGCTGGGGCCAGTTAGGAACCCGTGCCACAGTGCGGTGACAGGGTCCCAAAGCACTGGTGGCAGTGTGGGTGGACAGGAGAGAGGCAATGCTAGGCATCTTGTACAATGCACAGGACTTGGAGTGGACACCAGTGTGGGGAGGGAGAGGGAAATTCTAAATCCGATGCTATTAATAGGTTCTGGTTTGGTGACTGATGGAGCCATTGTCAACAACAGACACACAGTGCAAGGATGGGGAGAGAAGGAAGAATCGTGGGAGACACCATGGATAAGTTCACACATCTCAGCTTCTTGGCTGGGTAGGAGCTTCACTCTCCAAATCTTGTGGCAGATGACCCCATCTCTTGGGGGCTTCAGGGACCTAGCAATGGCTAGGCCCTGTGGGGCTGTGGCTTAGGGCGTTGTGTATGGTAGATATCCTCAGAATAAGTAATTTGTTTACGAAAATCCATGGCTGATATGACTTTTCTGTATGACTACAGCCCGAGCTGTTTTAGTCAGAAAAGTTTCCCAATAAATAAACACTTAGTCATCCGTTGCCAAGACAATGAAAAAGCTTTTGATCTAAAATCCACGAACCTGTTGTCCTTTTGGTTGCTCTGAAACCGATACCGTTTCAGATCCTGGTTTTGTGCCTGCTGTGATTCAGGTAGATGGTAATCTCAGAGCCCTGGGGTTGGCCAGAGAAGCAATTTGGCCTAAGAGAGCCGAAGAAAATGAACAGCAGAGAGAAAAAGAGGTAAAAGAAACCCTTTCTTCTTCGTGCACACATTTAAATCTCTAATTACCCTTTGATGAAGGGAGTCGGTGGAACGTGAGTCAAGGTCACTGGGTTTTGAGTCCTAGCTTGGCAATGAATTTGTGCAATTACAACAAATCTGCTTCTTTTTCCTCCCTGATTCCTTCTGAGTTTTCTTCCAAGACGTATTGGCAGGATTTCGGCGTGGACAGGAGCATCACAGGCCTGGAGTGGAGAGGAGACCAGACACCAGGTGACCAAACATTCCTGAGAACCTGAGAGAAAGAGAGAGAGAGAAAATGAGAGAATGTGAGCATGAGAGCGCGCAGGGCTTTGACTGTGCCTGTGAACTTGAGTCTGTCATCGTCCCATTTTGCCCGCTCTCCTGGCGACGCTCAGTGTTTTTCTTCAAACGTTCCCTCTCCTCTCCCGAGAGTCCCCGAAGCCAACCCCACTGAAGCGACCTCAGCCCCTCCCGGCGCGACCCCGGCGCCCCCCGCGTCTCTCCCGGGGCCGCGCGGCGCACGCGGGTGGGCGGGGCGGAAGGAAGGCGGGGGCGGGGCGCGGAGGGCGTGACCTGGGCGTGGCCTCCCCGGCCTCGCCCCGCCCCCGGCCCGCCCCGCCGCTTAATTCGGACGCGCGGGGCCGCGGGGTGCGAGAGCCGCGCTGAGCCGGACGGGCTTGCGGGCCTGGCCGCCGCGGAGCCGCCCTCGCGCCGCCTCGGGCCGCCGCCGACCAGCCGCACCGCCGGGGCCGCCGCGGGCGCCGGGAGCCGGCCGGAGGGAGCCGCGCGCCTTTGTGCGCGCCGAGGTGGGTTCGCCTCCCGCACTTACTTTGCACACAAAGACGAGGGGCGCGGGGAGGGAGGCGGGCTGCCCGCGGGAGGCTGCGCGGCCCGACCCCGGCCCGGGACCCTCCCTGCGGGCGGCCGGCGGGCGGCGAGGGACGGTGGGGCTGGGGTCCCTCGTGCGCGGGAGCGCGGCGGGCGTGCGGGGGGCCCGGTCACCCTGCGCCGCGCCCGGGCCCGGGCGGTGGCCCCGGCTGAGGGGCGCCTGGGGCCGCTGTCAGGGAAGGGGGCCCGGCGGCCGCTCGGCTCATTGTTGCCTCCTCGGCCCTGCCAAGGGGAGCCCCTTTCCGGAGCGGGGTGCGCTCGCTGCCCGGCCCGGGAGCCCGGGGTCCGCGGCCCGGCGCCAGCCCCTGCCCGGCAGACAAAGGCGGGGCCGCGGGGGTCGCCCCGGCTCGCAGGGTGGCCGTGACACCGGTTCCAGTCTGCAAGTAACTTTTCCCCTTTCGGCTCTGCTCCGTCGCCACTACTCCAGGGAACCCAGCATGTGGGTGGCGTCTGCACACCAGAAGTCCTAACATTTTGGGTCCCATCATTTCCCTCCAAGCATCTTCTGGTCCCCGGGAGGTGGCACTGATGCGTATGCCCAAGTTTTAACATCCTGTGTAGGGCATGGTGTCAGCCCCTTGTGACATTTGAAGAGAAATCCTACTGAGAGGATAAATTGCAGATCTTACTCTCTGCAGCAAGGTACCAACCATACCTTTCCTTGCTCGGAAAAATTTTAGTCAGTGACAGAGCAAAGTTACTTGCTTCAAATGGGTGAGATATTGAGCAGACATTCAGAAAAGCAGAATGAGGCCTGTTAGACTTTACGTTCCTAGACTTGAGATTTCTTGCCAACAGGTACATCACTTCTCTCCTCTGGCCACATCTCCTCCTCCCCCCCAGCCTTAACTTTGGAAATTTTAGCTGTTGACCGAGTTACTTTAAATTGATAGTGTCTGGAGTGCCTGTCTAGAGATTTCTTCGTGCTGGTAGTTTCAAGTTTAAAACTGCTAAATATAAGATTATATTTAAAATTGAAAAAATACAGAGAAAAGATCACTCATGTGCCCATCACCCAAACACACCCGAGGATGAAAGCATCTTTGCTTGATTTGTGGTTTGTGCCATGGTGTGTTTGTGTAGATAGAGACAGACGCGAAGACTAAACGAAGGTGTTATCGATCCTTACCTGTACCTGTCACATCTTTAATAATGATAGTTCTACAATAATGGTTTGCCACTTTCACACATGATTAGTAACTGACAAGTTGCTTTGAAATATGTTTTCTTATAGGCTTGCAAATAACCACCTGTACAGAAGGGAGAGGAAAGATACCGGAAAAACAATGTAACTTCCACTTTATTTAAAAGATTGAGTTGACAAAAAACTGCGATGGACTGTAGTCTTTAGGTTTCAGGAGTAATCTGGGATTGACTTCTTTTTTTAAAATGAAAATACATCTTTCAGCTTTTAAAATATTTAGAAAGTAAAATTGTATTCTGATGCATGAGAAATATCTGATGAAAAGGCTTTCTTCTTTGTAGAACAAGGAATAGCCGTACAAGGAATCTACGGCTGGCTACGTGTTCGCTTCTGAAAGACTTTATACTGAGAAACTAAAATAAGGGTTCCCTGTGAATAGTGAGTAGTGCTGAGTGAATGTGTTTGGTGCAAACAGATTTGGCCACTGGACACTTTTGTCATCACATACTTTTATTTTCCCTTTGTAAAATCTTCAGACATTTGAATTCTCTAATATGCAAAGTAAGAAGAGGTCCTTGAGGGGGCTGGATTTGATGGCTCACGCCTGTAATCCTAGCACTCTGGGAGGCTAAGGCTGGATGATCCCTTGAATTCAGGAGTTTGAGACCAGCCTGAGCAAGAACAAGACCCCGCTTCTACCAAAAATGGAAAACATTAGCTTGGCCAAGTGGCGTGCAGCTATGTTGATGCCACTGCACTGTACCCAGGGTGACAGAGTGAGACCCTGTCTCAAAAAAAATAAAAATAAAAGGTCTTTGTAACAGCCGTTTAGAAGTAGGTTGATCATTAGGATGATGCAATACTTTTTGAAGTTAGGAGAATTTACAAGAAGGAAGTTGCGGTTATGTACTATCAGGTGCATTTTTACCGTTCTTGATACTTGGGGCTAATCCGCATGCACGCTCAGGGCAGTGTTGCAGTGTGCTGGTGACCTGTGAGTGAATGAGTCAAGCGTGTCGTCTGCTCTAAGGATCAGCATTCTTTCAGGAGTCGTGGTACCTTTCTCCATATAAAAGTCAAAAGGAAATGTCAGAATCTCTTACCCAGGGGTACTGGAGAGTCCATTCCTGGGATGGTTCAAAGTGAATTTAGTTTGTGCTGGAAAGAAGTGAAATGAAAAAACTTGTTCCTGAATTGTGGGAGGATGGATGCTGTCATTCATTCATTCATTCTCATGATTTTTAAATTTAAAATGTCACCAGTAAAGGTGGAAAAGATTTTCACTGATTTTCTTTGGGAGTGGTTGTAGGGGAGAAGACTTTTCTCCTCAATGAAAGAGGGAACACAGAAGATTAGTGATGTGGTTTAATGTTACCACTAACGTCCCATCTGTTCTTTCCCTCCAGAGTTCTGTGTGCAAGTGTTTTGAGAAAGTGGGTCGGGGAGTTTGGTTAGGTAAGATTTAGATTTTGAGCATTTGTAGAAGCACCTGGATTTGTTGGGGGAGTCGTCACCCTTTAAGTCCCTTTAAGCTGTCTGTTCAGCCATAGATTTGGCCACTGGATGCTTTTGTCATTGCATGGTTTTTATTTTCCCCTACCAAAGATGTGAGTTAAGCACACCTTAATAGTAAAGCAGGATGTATGGTCTGTGCTTTATAGCGGCAGTGTAGAGGTGTGTGGGTCATGTGGTTTGGTGACAGTAATGTTCCCTCCACACAGCAAAGTCTTGGAGTTCTGGGCTGTGGCAGTGAGAGCTGGGGTGTAAGCAAAGCTCCCCTTAGAGGCCATGGGAGGCCAGGCCTTGCCCCTCTTCCCGAGGGGCTGCTGGAGAAGTCCTTAGCAGCGTGAGTCTTAGAATCTGTCTTTAAATGGGGGCCACTAAGCCTCGGAAACCTTCTGGGTTAAGTTCATGTTGTCAGGTCTTCTTGAACAAGGTTGAAAAAATGCAAGATGCAGACCAGCTATGGCCATCATGGCTGTTGTGGGTATGTGTAGTTGGAGGATTCTCTCTCCTCTTCCTCTGTTCTCCTTTCTGTTGTCGGTGCCAACTTGAGTTATCCGGGAGCATCCATGCGTGACAGCCCTACTTGGCCACGGCTCTGGGCCAGAGGAGTGGGCTTGCAGAATAAGACAAGGTTCTTCATGTGGGGTAGAGGAGAGGCTTGGTGCTTTGAGCCAGGCACATTGAGTTCGAATCCAGACACCAGCTTTGTGACCTCCGGCAAGTCACGTGAGGCCTGTGAGCTTCATTGTTCTCATCGGTGAGGCTGCCTTGGTGGTATCTACCTCCCACAGCATGGTGAGGACACATGCCAGGTCGTGAAGTCCCAGCACATGGTCCCTGAGACTTGGCAGGTGGTGGGTGTTTATGCTGCTGCGTCAGTTCCCACAGCCTTTTAAAAATGTTCCTTTAAAAATGTTGTTATGGGGAGAACACTTAACAAAAGATCTACCCTCTTGACAAATTTTTAAGTGTGCTTGGTAGCATTGGCGACCACAGGTACAATTCTGTACAGCAGATCTCTAGGCATTGTTAATCTTGCTTAATTGAAATTTTATGCCTGTTGATCAGTAACTCTCTATTTCCCCCTTATCTCAGACAGCCACCATTCTACTCTTTGAGTCTATGAGTTTAGCTATTTAAATACTTCATGTAAGTGGAATCACATACTATCTGTCTTTCTGTGCTTGGCTTATTTCACTTGCATAATGTCCTCTAGGTTCATCCATGTTGTTGCATATGGCAAAATTTCCCTTTTTTAAAAAAATAAGCCTGCATAGTATTCCATTTTATGTCTATACCACATTTGCCCATTCATTTGTGGGTGGACTGTTAAGTTGATATCCACAAAACTCTTATAAGAAGTCACAGGGCAAGACCTTCATGACACTGGCCTTGGCAGTGATTACAAGGCCATGACAACAGCAGCACAGGCAACAAAACCAAAAATAAACAACAAGGATGGCATCTAACTAAAAAGCCTCCGCACAGCGAAGAAAACGATTGAAAAGCAGCCTATGGAATGTGGGAAGATATTTACAAACCATGTATCTGATAAGGGGTTAATATGCAAGATATATAAGGAACTCCTACAACTCACTAGTAAAAAAAAAAAAAACAACTAATGACCTGATTTAAAAATGGGCTAAGGACTTAAATAGACATTTTGCTCATAGCATTTCAACTCAGATTTTAGATACAGCCGGCAGTGATGTTGAGGTGCTGACATAGGGACACTTGGGAAGGTGACAGGCTTCATCCTTTGTCCTCACCTGGCTCCTCAGGGTATCTTCATGCTTTCAGGAGAGTTTTAAAGATAGCCTGGTTTCGATATTAGAAATAGCATATTTTATTCTATTCTTGGACATAAGTTGTGACATTTTTCCTAAAGTGTTATAGTAACGTGTGTAGGAGGACGGCTGTGACACCATGGCGTAAACTTCTCTGTGTCATCATTAATATATGAGACAGAGCTTACCTTTGTGAGGGTTAAAGTTAAAATTCATGCTTCAACCAGGTTTGAAGGCGTCTGGGCCTGATGGATGCTAATGAGTTTACAAAAGCCATCATATTATATTATAAAGTCCTATAGAGTCATATTATAGCGTCCAGCAGTATAATCAGAAGTCGTTTATGAATGTCTAATACAGATGGATTAAAATTCCCATGTCCTGGAGGAAGTTGAGAATGTCATTGTGGATATGTGTATGCGGAGGGACTTACACTCTTTCCCTTATGACTTGATGTCATTTGAAATAGGTAAAACTGTGGTCAGAGTTCGTCCTTCCCTTCCCCTTCCCCTTCCCCTTCCCCTTCCCCTTCCCCTTTCCCTTTCC